>WEIV01009458.1:104167-212761 GCA_013390005.1 Calyptomena viridis
CTGCCGACACCGAGCGGCCCCGGCCCCGGCCCCGGCCCAGGCCGGGTGCGCGGAGCTCTGGCAGAACTTCGGCGGTAGTTTTACCCCTCCCAAAACACCTCGGCAAACCTGCCCCTCCCGCCCCCGCGGCCGCGGAGGTAAACAGCTGGGGCGAAGCCATCAGAAGGCGTTTTGTTCATCGCCGACGCCACCTTCGCTTCTTAAGACAGAAATTTTCATTTCTACTTGGAAAGAAAAAGTCATTGCGAGCAATGCAATTTTACAGGCTAATGAGACTCGATTTTGCAGACGAGTACTTCGCGTGTGGTGCTGGGGGGGAATGTCCTTGAAATGACATCTTTTTAAATGCCTGTCCAAAATCCCTGCAGATATTACAGAAACAAAGGGTTTAATCCCAGAAATGAAGTCCAGGAAATAGCTGTCACTAATTCATTTCTCTTCACATGAAAGATAAATTAATTAAGGCTTAAAGTGCCATGGAATATTTTGGATGTCCCTGCAAGGAGTAAAAAAGGATTACTCGCCAAACTGTATTATCTGTGTTTGTTTTATGGGAAATAAGAAAAATACTGAGTAAAAATGGAGATTTTTGCTGGGGAGTATCTCTTTCATTCACATGCAGTTCCCAAATTCCTGCCCCTCAGCTGTGCCTCCACAGCAAAGCCTTGGGCCAGTTGCTCCCCACAGCACTCCTGCCCCTCTGGAAGACAATGGCTTGATACTCCCAAGCAGTATTTTGGGCTGATCTGGCAGGTTTTTGCGCACACACCACTCGCAGCGGGAGCGTTGCCTCTTGAGAACTGATTCATCTAAGCAAGGGCGCCAGGATTTGCCCCATAGTAAATTCTCTTTAGAGATGGTGCCAACAAAATCTCCCAGCCATGGGAATAGGATGTTTTTGGCAACTCAGTCCCTTGGCTGTCTCTCTCTGATGTTTCCTAGTGGTGACAGGCTAAAGGCGAGATCATTATGGGCTTCCTCACAGCCAACAGAGCACGGCTATGTGGCACCCTAGGAGCTGCTGCCTGGTTAAAGGTGTAAGGACGTTATTTTCTATTTCACATGAACAGCCCTAATCTGAAAAGCATCAAAATTTGCACAGTGCATGAAAATGCTGCGATAGAGACTACTCTCTTGGTTAGGAATTGGATTGCAACCTGAGGATGAAAAAGCTGAAAGTGCCTCAAACAGAAGGAAAAGTTTCACAGAATAGCTCTGTGGCCTTTGCACTGGAGTCAAACACTCAGAGCAGACCCACTGTTGCGTGGATTTATCATGGGTACGGATGGGTACCTTGATGCAAGCTACCCACACCAGGGCATTACAAATGTGGGATTTGCTTCTTGGCTTTTGAAACACCCTGATCGTAGTGCCAGCCAGAAACCTGCACTACTAGAAAAGCCACTCATATATTTATTCAGTACATCCCTTTTGTGACTGCCATGTGGAAATTACTCTGCAATGTTACTCGGTTATCCCTACAGTGGGGGCATCAGAGGCACAGTCTGTGGCGTCTGCTTGGGCTGTGGCTGCACACTCCCCTCTGCTCTGAGAAAGGCAGCTTGTGGGAAGGGACCTTTCTTCCCTGCTATACCTCCCACCCACAAGCTGACTCAAGGTTTCCATATATCAGGATGAGAGATTAATACGGTTTAAATCTCCTTCTGCTTCAATTAGGCAGGTGACACAATGTTGAGAATTGGATCGCATTCCTGTAGGGCAAAGGGTTTCAGTTTGAAGTACAGCATTTTAGAGGATTTTGGTATAGCCAAGACTAATACCTTGTGTCTACGCTTAAATATGGTACTTTATTATCGTTTCAAAATTTGCTGCATGGCTAGAAACCACTTTATGTAAGGATTTAAAGTATGTGCACTTACAATATGTGTGCAGTCAGGGAATTACACAGCCACAGGTTTTTAAACACAAATATATGCAGGCTCCTATTGATATGATAAACTATCAGTAACATGGGCTGCAAAGCTTTGTAAATCCTCATTGACACAACAGACCACTATTGTGTCAATAGTGTGCAGATTAATGGGGTATTGTCAGGCTATATTAGGCCTTAACTTTCATTCATCCTAAAACTTGTTCTTCATTGTAACTCTTAACCTTTGGATTCTGCCAGCACATTTCCTGTTACAAATATACTAATGGAATTAAAAGAAACCTGGCTTTTAAATGTTAATTACCCCTAGAGTGATTGATTTGTAAAAGAAACACATCAGCACAATCTGAAAGTACAGAGACACAATAAAATGGACTGAGTGTCAGCCCAAGAGCCAGCAATGCCCGAGGACCAGCTTTGGCTCCAAAGACTGTCCCTGTGCTCGAGGTGGTAACGAGAGCACTTACCCACCCTATCTCATGGGTATATCATATGGATTATTCCTACTGTCTAAAGGACTTTTCACCCTTTAAGTGTTTTACAGACTTAAGCGACACTTGTTCATGAATTTGAAAATGTAAGCAAAATATTAAAAATTTACATAGTGATAATAGAACCACCATCTGTTAGAACAACATATTGAGTTTTTGATTCATTAATATATGGATAATACTAAACTAGTACGTGTTTAAACCAGACATTTCTTTCTGCTTGAATGCCTCCATTGGGTTTATAACCAAGGCTGAACTGATCTCAGCAAGTGGGGGTGTTGATTAAAATCACTTCAGCCGCAAGGTGATTTGGTAAGGAAGTGCAAATGCACACAGTGCAGGGCAGTTTGCAAGTTTGAGAAACCACCTTCAGACCATGGTTGCACAGGAAAGGTTGCTCAAATGGCACATCCCTAGGAAATTCCAAGTGCTGAGGAAAATGGCATTGATGGTTTCCCCCTGCCTGAGTCAGAGCTGAATCAGTGACTCAGCATGCTTAGCATGGACACAATGGCATCTGGATGAAAGATGAAACTTAGATTTTGAGGACATGTTCATTTAAGCTGTGTCATTTCCAATAAAAACAGCAAACATCAGTTACAGAAGCATGGTCAAGTCACAGCAGTGCCAAGAAGTGATGATGTTACATCCTAAGAGTAATTTTATTTTAGCTAAATATTTTCCTCCTCCCTTCTCTTTTTCTCCTCCAGAAAGCACCACATTTTGCCAGTGCATACAGACATCTGCCTACTGCAGAGCATTGTATAGAACAAGTGGTAGGTAATTTAATAGGGATCAATACATAATTTCTGATGAAGTAGACATGCAGTTTTTATATTCACTGTCCTTAAATCTAAATTGCAAAGTGTGGATGTTATGACTTACCTTGACTGTAATTAAGTTTGATAATAAAAGAGAATAGAATTTATTTATTATGAGTGCATAAAATTAGTCGGACAATTTAAGGTGCTATTCAATGAGTAATGCTCCCATAGCAGGAGTAAACATTAGTCTGCCTGATATTAGTTTCTATTAACAACCTAGAAAAGTTATTTTCATACAGCTCTGGTTTTATGTGCTTTCATGCCTTCTCAATACCTGGGGAGCCATTGTGCAGGGCAGGGCAGGCATGTGTAATACGTGAATAAATGTAGAACAATTTCCAAGAAAAACAGGCTTTTTATCTCTATTGATTGGAGAAGAATTCTCTCCTTTGGATTTTTAAGAACATAAAGGTAGAAAATAGGAAGATCAAGCTATAATGCTTCACCAGAACAGGGTTAAAGCCATATAAGCTGAAAGTGATAGCTTATTAAGGTACTCCACCGTTAGCCTGCACAATGCAGAATAGGTATTTCCTAATGCTCACCTCTGTTAGAGAGATGCCTAACCATTCCTGGCTTTATCATCCAGTGTCCATGAACAGTTACTGTAGTTATTGCCCTATTTTGTAACCACTTACTCACCCCCATTCCCCATGGTTTAGATTCCAGGATGGGCCTTTAATCTGCCTGGAGTGCATTTAAATCCTACCCCTGTTCAATCACCCGAAACATTGTTGCCTGGCGGAATATAGGTGAAAATCCCAGTGTTTGGCTGGCAAAGCAATAAAACAGCCAACCATTTTCCTTCTTCGAGTCCTGAGCTTGTAGCAGTATCAACACAAGTCAGAAGTGAGACACCTGAGAACATTGTCACTCATGATTTACACCAATAGGCTAAAAATAGCAAATTGCCAATATAACAAGCCTGTGCTGTGTTGATACAGGCAAATAATTGGTTATCAGTCAAGTATTGTACAAAGAGTGGTAAGTTTAAGAAAAGACATTACAAATTTATCCCTCTAAATAGTATCCAATTCAGGTATCACATGAGAGTAGTTTTTTATAATGCTTAAAGGAAAGGAGATAATTCTCTCATATTTTCCAAATGATGGGAAACCTTCCTTTTCACCCTTGTGAATTGTCAGAAAATTATGGGAGGTACTTTTAAGCAATTACCATTTTGTAAAATATAGGAGGACACAAAACAGTTCCAACACTTTTTTATAGCATTTTCTTGGGTACTGTGTTGAGAGTTATGTTTAAAGTGTTTCTGGCTATCAAAAATTAACATAGAATAGTTTAGGTTGGAAAAGCCCTTTAAGATCATTGAGTCCAATAATTAACAACATCATTGTGCTTTCTTTTTTATATTCTTCTAATCTACCTCTTCATTTAGAGGGATGTGTAGAAATCCCAGGTTGTATGCCTGTCACCTGAAGGTGTAGTGATAATTTTCTGCTAACGATGATGGGCTGTGCACCCAAACTTGGCAGCTTTATCCTGTCTGTCTATAGGATCAGTGTGTCCATATGCTTTCACTCTTGTCACTTATCTTTCCAGCTGGTGTAAGAAATTGGTCCACAGTGTTATTCATGACCACCATGAGAAGCATACAGAACACTATATTGAGTATTTAAGCGATAAATCTAGTAACTTTTCTCAGTTCTTACTTAAGTCCAGCGGAAATTCAACCTGTTGGTTCTCCAATTCCCCCGTCTACCTCTGGGGAGGTAGAGGAGATGTGCCAGTAATGAATAAAAATAATTGGAAAACAGATAATTTTTTCTAAGCTTTGGCAATAGACTGCATGGGTCAGCCAGCAGGGATCAAGCAGGATCCTGTGCAGATGAACCTGAGGCAGTGGGAAGCCAAAAATTCCTCCTCTGCTCAGGCTGTGGGGCTGGCAGGGAGAGCCTCGTGTCAGCAAAGATGGAAGAGACAGAGACACAGTGTTTGTAACGTGTCGTCCTGTGTATTTTACCCCTCGAAATGTGCTTAAAGTGAAATCTGGATGAAATGGGCTTAGAGTGAAATCTGGATGACTGTATGTCAAAGCTAATAAAAGGGACTCAAGCAATAAACATAACTGGGCACAGTCTTGTAAAACTTGTCTTTCCTGCCTGCAAGCTCCCCATCAGGCTTAACTTTAAAAAACCATCTCTTTCAGGCCAAAAGCTGTGGCCATGGCATTTTCCTGCAAAGATCATTGCAATATTAAAACACGATTATTTCTTGGTCTTTGCAAAAGAATAATATTGTAACAAAAAAAAAATTCTCAGAGAGGGACAGCTGTACAGGGCAGAGAGCTGGGAACAGCAAAGCCAAGCTGAAGGCATTGCCATGGTGTCCTTTGGGGCCAGGTATAGAGTGGTAGGTATTGCTAACTCCTCTTGGCAGTTTAAATGTCTATAGGAATGACTGAAAGCCAGAAAACTCATTTTCTTTACAATGATTAGCTTTTCATTTAGCCATATTACAGGACTTTTGATGGGGAATTTATTTAAAACATCTAAGGTAATATCAACAAAATACTGTAATTAGATTAAATGGCACACTTCCAAGATTAATAGGTGATCTTCCTCACAGCCTACAATTTTAATTTCCAAAATTTCATTTGTAATACAGCTACTCATTACAGATTCACAATCCACAGTATTTACCTACACTTTTCCTCACTAGTAGTAAAATGTGCTGCCTTTTTCAGGCATAGACAGATGAAAAGATGTATTAGTAACAAATCTGTGTTCATGGCATATAATCACAAGATGACAAGACACCTAATGTTACTTATTTATATATGATATATAAAAATTTCTGTTACACAAAATCATTTTTCAGTCTCATTTTAGGGGGATTACCTAATCCTGTAATTGATTTTGTATGATGAGTCCCCATTGTCCTGTGGAGACCCACTGACCTTAAGAACAGGAACAGGCCTTAAAACATTCTATTATTTCACTGTTATTTATGTGTAAATTACAAGATAATGTAGGATGAGAACAGATGATTTTATCTTTTCATTTACTTCACTGGGCTCAGAATTTTAAGTGTTTTATGTCTTGGCCAAGAAAAATTAGTCTGTATCGGTCAGAATGACCAAAGACATGATCAATGTTTTCTTTAAGGAAAATCAAATATTCCCCTAGAAATTCAGCCAATCATACATGTTCTCAAACAGCTCAACAGCTAAAGCTACTTTCTACTGTAATTGTTACATCTCAAAACTTGCAAAGGGGTGAGGCAATTGCTCCCTGGTTATAAATACCAGCAGATTAGTTTATCTATAGATTTGTATCATGTTACTCATTCCAGAGTCCATAAAATCCAACATGAATCAGCTTGACTTTGTACACAAACAATCACATCCCACACAAAGGTGAGTCCACAGGTAGCAGCTGATGACATTTTATAGTCATGGAGGTTTTAGTATTAGAGAAAACAAGCAATTAGATGTGTGTGCATGTGTAGGCTCACACAGACACACATAAACCTTGCTCCTTCACTGTCCCACCAAATATAACTCCATGGATTAAGGCCTCAAATAAGTCTCTTAAGAATGTAACTTAGAACAGTCTGAATCTCCCTTGGGCAAGCTGAGGTAGTTCCTTGGGCTGTCGCAGCTAAGCAGCTGTCCAGCCTAACACTGACTCAGGAGCCAAAAACCTGCCTCATTTGGGTGACAGTGAAACAGTTGTAAGGGATCAGACAGACATTATTCACGGCTGATGTAGGGAGGGCGCTTAGAAAATAGTTAATACCAGTAATTACTAAGAATAGAAAGGTAAACAAACTGCTTGTAAATTTGTATCTGCTTGGATTCCAAAATAAAGTCTTACCACATAGCATTCCTATCCAGCAAGAGGGTAGACTCTCATCCTAGGTTTGAATAAAGATGATGAAACCATTTACTTTTACCTCTGTGTCACACACAGAAAGTTCATAGCCCACACACAATCAGTAATGACAGGAGTTGTGCCTTTTGCATATTACCTCGAGTTTCTGTTTAGTACATGTCTCTTGATAGCTCAGTATCAGACTTCAGCCTAGATTATTTTGTTCTCAAGGCATAGGTGGATACCTTTAATTATTTTTTTCAACACTTATGGCCTTATCTAACATTACTGTTTCTTTGAAAAAAATGACTTCTAGCTGTGGTGTACCTCAGTGTTCCTCATTGTGGGCTGCAAAATCTTTTCTGTTGAGTAGCTGTACAGAACTATCTATGGAAGGTTTGCTTTTCTCTGTTCTGAGCTTTGCACATTAGTGCAAAAGGAAAATTTCTATTTACAGAAGGTGAGTGAGCACACACAATTACTGTTCTTTATATACTACATTATCAAAATTAAGAGGTGAAAATGAGTCCAGTTGTTTGATCCTTTGGAGTTACTGCTGCTCCTTCCCCCAGCAACATTTGAAATGGCACATCATGTCCACTGATCATGGGACGCATCCTACTACTTTTCTTTAGAGGATGCAAGATGGCATATTTTCTTTCACCTCTGAGGTGGCTGTAGGTGACAATGAGATAGGTGGCCCATTTCCTCCTCACATTGTTTCACTGATCACAGTGTGCCAGCTCCTTCTATGACTGTGCATGTCAGCCCACTAATCTTGAGTGATGCAAAGCTCCACAGAGTCTGGGGAAATACCATTGTCTGTGACAACTCATGCAGGAAACAGTCATGCAAAGGAGCTGTCAGGGAGGAGGCTTGGTCTAGAAGAGGGGGGTGTGTGGGGTCAAAAGTGTAGAAAGCACTTTGGATCCAAGGCAGTATAAATTAGCAGTGGCACCTATTCTATCCCACAAAATCTCCTATTTGCATTGTATACAAATTAACAGAATTAACAGAATTAACATTGCAAAAATATACAACAAAGCGGCAACCAGTAATAATCAAGTTATTACTAAATACCCTGGATGGTGCTTAACTTGGAAAACCAGGCTCAGGTAAGAATGCCAACACTATTATCTGACGTGGCTCAGAAAAAAAGAGTAAGCCATGACATCTCCATTCTTGGCAAATCACAGAGACTGCTGCAGGCACTTTGTTCCCTCAGCTGCTTGGAGTGATGCAGTCATAGCTGCTGTCACTGTTAGTCACTGATCTCCTCTTTTCTGTGTCTTTGTGGGTAAGAGGAGGGCAGGAAAAGTGGTTCTCGATTTGGGAAGCCGTGGAAGAAACAGTATTTGTGACTCCAGTCAAAGTTTTCCAATTCCTTTTATATATTTGACTTTTTTTAAAATTAGGTGCATGACAAGGTGCCAGGATTTTAGCAGCAATGTTATATAGCAAATAAATCATTTTATAATAAAGTCTCTATTGTCCAGTAGCCAAAGATAACGACAAGTTATTCTCAGCTTTCTTATCAAAAGCTGTTTCAGACTTGGATATTTTATCTGAGTACTTCAGATGCTGCCTGAATAACTTCCTGTGTTCAGAAGAATCTCAATGATTGTTTATTTTGTGCATATGTACTCTACACACTGGTGGAGAATGCCTAGTTGGCATTTCTCTCCTTACCATTATTAGCCATGTATGTGCATCAGGCCAAGAGCTCAGTACTAGACTAGAGAGGGATGGAAAAGTCTCCATCTCCTCATGGAGCCAGACCATACAGAAACACTCCCTGTACATGGGATGGGGACCCAGGTGCATCAAGGACAGGCTTAGGCCCCTTGCCACCTGGCCACCCCCTGCACTGCCCCAGGCTCAGGGTGCACTGCCGGGTGAAGAAGGGAGTGGAGGCAGGGGAAGACAGTGAAGGCAGAGTGAAAGCAGAGTGTCCAACGCTTTGCCAGGTGACAGGTGATTTTGAGAGCAGGTCAGGGCCATGGTCAAGCTTGGACTCCCATCACATTGCCAGGACTCAAGCTCAGATGGGCTTTAGACATGTCAGAAGAGGGATGTTAGGCCATACAACTTCTTACGACAGACCCAAGCGAGGAGCGCTCTGCAAGGTGGATCATATATCACTCCTGCCCATCAGTAATGTCATGGTGCTGATGTCAGGCTGACAATTTAGATTCAAAATCCTTCCTAGAAGGATAAGGATAGCACGTGAGCATGTGTTCCTGGGCTTGCTGGCCATCTGGGCTGCTCTTAAAGCCTTGTGGTTTTACACCCTGCCCACGTTTCAGGCGTCCTGTATCCAGAATGCCACTAGGGAAAACTGCATGTGTTAACTTGCTCTCTGGTCTTCACCTCTTCATGAACTTTTGACAGAGCCTAAGCCTATGTTTTCCCTAAGATCTTCAAAACCCTTTCAAACAGACCCGATGACAGAAAGCCTGTTGATTTTTGTTGGGATTGCGTGAAGAGCTCTCTTTTCTCTCAGTTGCCAAAGTAAAAAAATGTGAACTGTAGTTTTCAAATGTCATCCTGGGGAACCAACCCTCAAACTCTTCCTCACATATAAAATGTCTTGGCAGGATTACCATATAATATCCATTGCAGCAGTGGAAAATATCAAAGGATCATGGTTTAAAATTAAACAAAGCAGTACCCTTTCTTTTCTCAAAAGCAATACATTGTTCCTCTTCCTCCTTTTCCCTTCTCACCGGCAAATTGCCATGCAGTTTGGTAAAAAGTGGGATTAAGTAACCACAATAAACACACCCATGTGAGGCCAGAAAGTGCAAATGGAAGCAATCGCTTTACTTTTTAGCCCAAACCTTCTGTTACTGTAGCAAATGAGATTTTTTTGCAGCTGACTAGCAGAAACCGATTTAGGCCCTTTGCACTTGCTGCCAGCAAGTGTTCCCACTCCAAAAATAGCCTATTGGAGAAAGAAGTGTCAGTTGCTGTCTTCAACAGGCTGCTTTCTAAACCCATTGTTAGAAGACACCTACTTCAAATGAAACCTGGCACGTCACCACGCCGGTGGGCAAAGTGCCATTCCAACAGATGGGCAGGGGGTAGGCAGTGCCAGCAATTCAGTCTGTATATCAACCTGAGTAATAAGGTTGTATTCCCATCTGAGAATGTCAAAGCCTGTAGCTGTGCTCTACCTTAACCTGTGGCCTTACATGCATTCCTGCCCAGACACATCTATGGAGTATTTAAAACGTTTCTATTTTATTTTGAGCCCAAAATGCTCTGTTTGACCAGGCACCAGGTTTAAGTTTGGGATCGGTGAGCCTGGTCTGCTGTGGTTTGCAATGAAGGTGTGAGCAGGACCACATGAGCAGTGCTCGTCTTTCCATGCCTTTCTCTCCACTGTGGCATTTAGCAGCAAATATGTGGGAAAACACTTCAGGGTGTTGTATTGTGGCAAAATCTTCCAGAAATACCTCAGCAGCTCTGGGAACGGTGAGAAACTGCAATGTAGGTATCTCTGGCTGGAGCTGTAGGAGTCCAGTATGGGGTTAATCTCAGTGCTCAAGTCCCCCTACATTTAGTGTGAACATTACATTTAGTGAGAGTAGTCCCGCTCTCATTTTGTACTAGTCTCACAAATCCCCACACTCTCACTTGCATCACAAGAGCATCAGGCCTTGATGAACTGGGTTTCATATGCCTCAGCCTCATGAGACCAATGTGACAATGAAATCTCCACCTTTTGATGCATCTTGTCCAAAAAAAGCCTCAGCTTTCTAGTGAAATGCCAGCCTGTGTGTGGAGACTTTATCTAGCTTCTTGGGTAGTACCTATTTGTATTAATTGTGTTACAGAGAGTCTCTAATGCATGTAAACTATCTGCATCTTTTCAAAATCCTGTCTTATATGTCCCATGAAACTATTAGTTTAGCTATCACTAGGTATTAAAATTTAAAAGGGTCACTACATGCATACTGCTAGAAGGGAACAACATTAGTTACACATTACCAGAACAAAACTAAATTAAGAAACAGCTCATTTCCTCTGTACCATCAATATTTTACTCAGCCATAGCCTGGATGCTTGTACTCACAAAAAGGAATTAATCATTCATGTGGTAATGTACATCCATTATTTTTAAATCATCACTTAAGTAATCATTTTTGTGTGTGCTCAGATGTGTGATGCCTGCTTATGAAAGTGCAGGAAAAATCAATTCAAATTAAATAAAATTTAAAAGGTGGATATCTGTGAAACAGATGCAAAAGAGTCCTCCATGCAGTAAAATTGTAATCAAATTTCTGTAAAATTCTGTTTGTGAGTCATAATTTGAAAAAGAGACTAGCCTAATGCTAAACTTATTTATATGTCATGCTACACTCTTTATTTTGGTGCAAGCATACACAATGCAGTTCATCACAGATTTTGTCTTAAAACGTTCATAAAACTGAACAACAAAATCTTTATTGCCATTTAATTGGGTACCGCCATTTTCCAACAGTTTATTTACCGAGAACTGCAGTGCTCGTATCATAACATCATCTGTGTCTGCACATCTGGGAGGTTCTCAAAACCCTTCCCAAAGTGAGGTGCAGGAAGCCTCATGGCAACACTTCCATCTGTTTTGGGCACAGGGCTCCCAGCTTTTGCTGCAGGTCACACACCAAAGTGTGGGAAACAAGGCACTGTGTGTGGCTGAGCCCAAACAACATTCTCCTCTCCTGCAAAGTGTCACACAGCCTTTAACATCTACCCAGTACAGATCACAACAATCAAAGTCTCATTTCCCTGGCTCCCTGAAATGGACTAACTGTATCTCCTGGGCTGGATTTGCTGCTGCCTTGGGCTTGTCATTTACACCCATGGAAAATGCTTCCAAATCAAGAGCCCCGCTTTGCTCAGATATAAATTACAGCCACTTTACTCAGACATAAATGTCTATCTAAAGTGCAAAGTAGCGAAGAACAGCAGTTAGTGCTGGCTGCATATAAGAAGAGTTAAGATGGTCCTACTAGATTGGAGCCCACAGTCCCATGGAAATTAAATCAACTTTTGCTAGAAGTGTGATTGCTTCTTCTGGACTACCCATATCAGTGAAAGAATATGACAAAGCTGTTAGATCCCTGCACGGACAGTGAATTTCACAGCATAGTACTTGAAGTAGAATTTGGTGTTGCAGTGCTGTAGGTTTTTTTCTTCCATTTGTTTCTTCTATTGCTTCAGTAATTTTATGGTGATATATTTTGATGACAATTTAAGGAAGCTCTGTATTTATGAAGCAATAATAAAATCCGAAAAATAAATTCCAATGCCATGTTTTCTATTAATATATGGTATGGCTTCTTGTGCATTAATAGGGATGAGCTGGAACAATGCTCAGGAGAAAGCAGGTGAGTGCATACCTTGACTTCAAGATGGGAAAACTTGGTTTCCTTTTTCAGCTAAGACCTGACATTTTCAGTCTGTGAAATGGAGAAAATGATCCAGCAGGCAATACTTCTATTTTGCAGAAACTTCTGAGGCTTAGTAGTTGTTTCCCAGTCAGCTCTATACCAAAAGCCATGCTATTTAATTTTGAATAAAGGACTTGTTGGGTTTTTTTCTTCCTCTTTCCCTTCTTACTAGATCCAAATATTTTCCAGATAAAATTTTTGTGAAAACCAGTGCATCCCTTTGCCTCACGAAGATATCTTACTTCCAGCCATCACATTTTCAAATGTCAGTGAGTTTATGGCAAAAAAGCAGCACAACAGTATAATTAGCTTACTGATGGTGGATAATAGAAGCAGCATGAACTGACCGTGACTCAGAGATGTATTGTGAATGACCATATTTTAGACTGCGAGGAACTGAGAGTTTAACTTTTCTTTTGGTGAAGTACCACGTGAAGCTGGGTTTGGCCACAATTTAGGGACTCCCTGAGAAGCATGTAGGAGTTCAGTACATGCTGCATAGGCACCAAACCAAGCACACAATTTACATCCCCTGGCAGTGCAAAGCAACCAGTTACTACAGTCCAGTACACAGATATGAGTTCATAACTTTGGAGAATTGGATTGGATCTGTTTATTTAATTTCAACCTAATTAAGTGACAATGCATGGTCATGAGCAGTATACGAGGCAAAAAATAGTTGCCAGATGAAGCATCCACCAGGTCTGAAAGCCATTGTCAGCTAACCCTGCAGGACAAGCACTTTTGCAGTTACACAAACAGTTAAATAAATATGGATTTTTTCCCCCACTTTTATCACATTCAGCTGTTGACAAGGCCCACAGACAGAGGTAGGAAGGGGAATAAGAGGGCAATGAGCTTCTCAGCCTCATTATGTGCCACTTGGGTGGGTGGAGGAAAGGCCCTTTTCTAAAGGAGATAAATTTGTGTTACTGGAGGTGACACAGGTTCTTTGCATGAAAGGAAGACATGGAGCTACTTGACTGCTTAAGATTGAAGTTGCTGATAAGAATGTAGAGTTTGATCTATAATAATATATTTACTGGGTGCCTAAAGAACTGTGTCTTTTCCCAGTTCAGAAGCTGCAGGTGAGCTGGGAATCACTTGAGAGAGATTTAGGTGTGCCTGTGGACCTCCACCACTCTGTGTGCAGAGAACCCTTGCAGAGAAACCAGAGTGGGAGCTCGCACAGATGTAGAGAATTGCCCCAAACCCATGTGTGTGCATCCACTATCTCAAAATACACACACAAGTGCCTTTTTTTTGCCTTTGCTTAAATTTAGCCAAGTATTAAGTGTCCTGAAATGCACTTCATAGATGTGAAGGATAAAAATGTCTTTGTCTTGCTTGTGCAGTTTATTGCTAATGCAGGCAGGTGATTCATCAATGGATGAAATGAGATTTTCAAGTTGTTTTAAAATGATGAGGTAGTTTTCAGAGCTCACACAGTTTGTTACTAGATACACGATTTATTAATATATTTGTCAAATAATGTATTTGACAAGTTTTAAAAACATTTCTGGCTAATTGCTTTTATAACTCATCAATCTTAGAAGCAGAATAGCAAGATAATATTGTATTTTACAATTTTTATTTTTTTTAGTCTCTCTCTTGTCATAGCCTGGTGAAAGAGATAGCAATGTAAACACAGGATCCATGTCTCCCCATGATTTTTCTTTGGTTTACTGTTGATTTTCTTTGTTCAAGCTAGACTCAACCTTGCAAGTGAAACTAGACAAGGAGATTGGCCAGTTTCTAACTTCAATTTACAGTTTCATAATTCATTGGTGTTTTGTGATTACTTGGGATTTTTTAACAGCACTTTGACTGACTTTATGTTTTGATTTCACTCTAAACCATACCTACGTTTCCCTCTATTCCTTACTGGGTCCCATTCAGAAATATAATTTTCAGGATTACATTCTCCTATTAAAAGCCTGATTGAAAGATGGATTCAGGGCTCAGACACATGCTCACTTAACAAAGCAGATGCAGCGATTTCCTCAAGCTGTTTGTTACCACCTGCTTGTCAGACACTGTATCCCACCAAGGGCTGGATGGAGCGTTTGGTAGCTGCTTCAGTGTAAAGTCCTGTGGCTTAGTTAAATTCCCTGGACATATTCCCTTCCATCTGCAGATGGCTAAGCCTCAAACAGGCACTTCAGGCCCACTGACGTAGGCTGGCATTATTAATGATCTGAGCAGTTTTCCTGGTTGAGACCAGAGTCTCCAGTCCTGCGATGGGATATGCCAGAAGACTTCACCCCTGTCCTGGGCAGTCCCTGGGGTTCTGCTCGGCCAGAGGAGTCTGCCAGTGCTGGTGCTGGTGCAGGACCAGGTGCTCGGGCTGAGCACACACACATCCCCTCCCATGTGCTGATGCTCATTTCCAGGCCCAGCTGCTTTTTACTGCCCCTCTGCCAACCAGTGCTGCCCCATAACTGCAGAACAGATCATGTGCCTCTTCCCTCTGCTCTCTGGGCAAACTCAGGCAGATGGCTTAACTTAACTACCTGCTTAAACTATTTAAACCTAATGTAGTTTTAAAGCTTTAATAGCCTAGCAGGAAAACAAGGAGAAGTCTTGGGGACCATTCTGCTGAATAAATGTGGGAACATTTCTGACACTGGACTGGTAACTGGGAAAAGTAAAGCAGTGATGCCTTAAACCACAGTAATGGCTTGTTGTGGGTTCACAACCATTTCTCTGGAACTACTGTGGCAG
This sequence comes from Calyptomena viridis, assembly GCA_013390005.1. Classification (NCBI taxonomy): domain Eukaryota; kingdom Metazoa; phylum Chordata; class Aves; order Passeriformes; family Eurylaimidae; genus Calyptomena; species Calyptomena viridis. The sequence continues at coordinate 119,369 of WEIV01009458.1, forward strand.
GGAAGAGAGATATGGGTTACACTCAGATGTTAATCTCTGCAAGATCAGCATGTACACACCCTTCACAAACCTGCTCATACAGATTGCATATAAGCCTACAAAGAGTTGCTGATTCAGGTTTTTCTTAATAACAAAAATATATTTTTTGGAACTTAAGCTTTGGAACTTAATGCAGTCTGCTAAACTATATTTTAATAAAAAAACCCCACAGAACAACATAGAAGTCATAGGACCAGCCAGTGATGGGAAGGCAGACTATTATATTGAGAGCAAGAGCCTGTGCATTTACATTGAATAAGCTTCATGTTTGAGGTGTGCCTTACTCAGACCCAGCCCTGCAAACTCACTCCAATAGGCTTAGTGGCATGGGACAAAGACATGGCCTGATCCAGTCCTTGCAGATAAGATACACCCATCTGCAAGAGCTGTTTTCCTACCACTCTTTCTCAGCATTGAAAAGCCATTGCTAAATAAAAAAATTCAACAGTCAGCCTTATTTGATTTGTGACATGGTATGTTTTTTTTCCTTCTATATACATTTTAAAGTTATCTTTGTCTTCAGCAGAGGGTGATAAGCAGTGGTATTGTCACCCAGACAGCTCAGAAACGACAGCTACAGCAAGCAGGGGAAGCAGAGGCACTTCAGAAAGTAATGAGAGCGGAGAGATCTGCATATTCAGAGCAGGAGCTGCACATACAAACTGAGCAATTGCCACCAATGGATGAGCTGATTACTGTTTACTTGCAGGGGAGAGAAATGAGTTCTAACTGGCTAAGACACTTTTGTTATCGTGAAATGCATATTTGGCTACAGCAAATGGCTTCAAATCGGAGAAGTGACATTTTTGTGCTGGCTGTTTATAAACAGGATGTAGTTAGGGTAAGGCACCCACAGCTGCAGTAACTGCAGACTTTCAAGGCCAGACTTAAATGTAACACACTTTATCATTAGTTTTTTTCATATTCGCTATCCCCAAGGCCTTGTAGTTTTATAGGGACTCAAGAAAATAAATTTGATTGATAGGTTGACACTTAATATTATATAAGAATTCATTGTTTTCAAGAGAGTTTGTATTTTCACCTGAAACTTTAATCACAGCATCACAGGCCCAGTCCTGTTTTTGATAAAGTCAATGTCAACATCATGAGCTTTGGTAAGTGCACAACTGAGCTCAATAAAATTGAAAGCTGGGAAACCTCTTCAGTATTAAGAGTGAGTTTAGCTGAGATGAGGGTCAGAACTTCAAAGCCTGTTGCTGACTGCCTGACCCAAATGAGGTGGCAGGTGGAAATGGACAAAGAGAGGAGTAGCAACAAGATGATGGGGCTGGATCATCAGCTTCCTAGAAAGAAAGATGCAGCTTTAGTCCACAACTCACTCATCAGGTATCTTCCTAACACTTATGATAGAGTTGGTGGGAGGGGTTTGAGGAAACCGCAGGGAAAAGCTATCTGTTGTGTAAATATGTAATTCTTGTTTCTTACATGAAAAACATTGTGGAGACAAGAGCAGCTTTCTGAGGGAAAAAAAAAAAAAGGAAGACATGGGACTACAGTACTGAAATCTGTAAGGAGTTGCTAGAAGTTGTGCTCCAAAACTGGTATACATAGAGTTTGCTTTTGAGACCAGTAATAACTATAGCAACTTATCTTCTGCCAGCAAAAGCAGAAGCATTCCTTTCCAAGAGAAAATTGCAGTGAGTGGGCCATTGTCTTCATCATTCTTCAACTTCCCCTCTATGGATAACATTGAAAAGGCCAACTTTTCGTGGTTGTTTTGGACGTTTTTCTTCCTCTACCATCAGTGACGCTACTAATAAGTTTTGAAACAAAAGGACAATTTGTTACCTTAAAATTAGCATCATAACTGCTCTTTGTAGGGAAATAAGGTTACTTTGCTCTACTGAAATTGCTGAATTGAACTGAATGCACAGTTTGAAGTTCATGACCCATTGAAATGATGATTTATGGAACTTTCTTGCAAATTACTTGTGTTAACATCATTATGTAATATATTTCTATCACTAGACCTTTGAAAGGAGTTTTCTTTTGCAAAATTCTTCTTGTCTGTTGTGGATACTTTTGTTGCCTCAATACTGTCTCATAGGAAGGCTTAAATTTTACAGTGCACTAGAAACCTCTGAAGTTGCTGCTTTCAGATAAATGCTTGGCAGTGTCCAGGCTCAGTTCACTTGGGTTGGATGTTGCAGTGGAAAGCCTTTCTTCTGCACTATCACAAGTTTACATATGGTCTCAGCTCTGGAAAGGCAGGTCGTGTTGTCAAGATTTGTACTGAGATGTGACAGAGAAAGGCAACAAGAAGAAAAACTGCAAGAGTTATCACAACAGCTCCCTTTGTCTTCTTGTGTGCGCTCAATGTTAAACTTGTTACACGAGAAGACAAGAAAAATCAATGTGGGATCAAATAATTAGGGGGAGATCATGGTGAATCAAGAAGCATTTTGCTTATGTAGGATTATAATATGAAAGCAAAAATTAAGTATGTGGAAACAAAAAATCCTGGGAAATGGGAACAGTGTGATGTGGAATTCCCTCTGTGTCATCTCCACTGAATTTCATTCATTGAAAGTGCTCAATATATGGCAAATATTTGAGAGACCTGTGCCAGAGCAGTACTTTGTATATTCTGTGGATGGAAGTGTACTGGGAATCTGGTCAGCAGTGTAATTGTTTATATTCATTATAAACAATCTGTGTTATTTGGCAACAAACCCTGCCTTTCTGAGTTGACTCTCGTTGCTGCTGAGATAGTTCCATCAGCTGGTTGTAATTTTACTTTGGGGGCATGCAAAAGTACACTGTATTTCTTCCAAATTATCTGTGGGAAAAACATGAAGAATACACTAACGGCCCCCTTACTCTAGTGGGACCTCTTTTGGCCCTCTTTCAATAGTCTTTAAGGGCTGTAAGAGGATGCAGAAAGGTTTAGTTTGCATGTGTTTTGTAGCACTGTTATATATGTCTGCATCTTTCCTGGTTTTAATGCCCAACTACTTTCATCTTGAACAGTGATAGAAGATAAAGTAACAAAGAAAATTGCTATTGATGGTAGAATGGGGCATGGAATGTGGGGAAAAGATCTTACTGTGAAAAAGTTACCCCCTATTTGGCTTAAACGATGAAGCAAATAACATAGAGCCATTTTCTGAGCCTTTTACACAAGGCTGAGTTTATTGCAGATGTCTAACTACGGATTTTGCAAGATGGGACCTTGTTTGTCCAAGCTACCCTGCACCTGCAGCACTTCCTTGTGCTTCATATATATGTATACTTATGCTGCTGCCTAGAACAAGGGGAGTGTAAAAGATTTTCTATCAGACATTTGGGAAGATTCCAATTGATCCTCTACTATATGGGGAAAAACTGTATTTCTTGCCTTTTTTTTCCCCTAAAATAGTGGAAAGAAGGCCTAACAATGAATTAGCCAGTAACTTCATCGTGGGGGTCTCCCTCCTCATAGTCTCAAGTCTGATTTTGAGTCAAATGGATCAACGCAAGAACTCAAAACCTGAACTTTTACATCCCACATACCTGTCCTAACTACTAGAAGCCTGTCACTCGAAAGGAGATTTTTCTGTCACTCCTGAGCTGTTCCAATTTGTAGGAATAATTAAATATTATTAAACTTAATGAAAGATGGATTATACAATCCAGCAAGTTTGAGCATTCACCTTTGGTGTTGCTGATGCAGGTTTGAGTCTCTGCTCCAGTGACTCATCAGAGCGAACAGGCACGGCTGAATTGCTGGATGGGGATTGCTTTTGCTTGACTGACATTTTCCCAAGTTAAAAAAGAAACCCCAAACCAAACTGTTTGTTGAAATAGGGCTGACCAGCTCTGAAGGAGCACTACCACTTCCTGTTACTTCTCTGACCACAGACCTAATCATACTTAAGCAAAAATACTACAAGATCGTGTCCCAGCCATGTGTTTTCAAAGAGCATTTCATCAGCATGAACAGTTTTAATTTCTCTCCCATGCTGGGAGCCTCCACTGTGGGGAAATGTGTTTGTGCTCACACCTGTGCCTAGAGATCACAACTGCACGAGAACATGAAAGAATTTTTCCACGTACATTAGGTGCTTTAAAAAAATTCCTGTCATCTTCTGTTTTCCCTTCTTTCTCCCCCTGTCTATCTTTTTGTTAAGCCTATGCTTGTCATGCCTGTAGGCTTCAAAGTGAGGAAGACTCTTATTCTGAAAGCAATTGTTTCTACTACAGAAGCGCATTCACTTTGGCTGTGATCTGTGATCTTCCTTCGGGCTGCTGAGGCTCTGCTCTCAGCTTACACCCAGCCTTCCCTGGGTCCATGAGTTGACCCAAGGACAGAATTTAGCTCTGTGGTGTTAGAGGCTGAGCTTTAGCTCTCCTGTAGGAAGTCTGACTCTCTCCCCATCTCCTGCTTTTAGAAAGTGCAGCAGGAGCTTCTCTAAATTTTGATCGGGCGATTTCATTTGTCGAGTACTTGAAGAGCAGGATTTATTTACTGAGGATTTAAATTTCTCTAAAGTAGAGAGAAACCAAATAGCACTGCTCTTTAACCATGTCTCCACTTTTAGAAAGCATTGGATTACACTTTCCATTTGAAGCTTTTCTTCTTAAAAAATAATTCAGACACATCTCCTGAGACTTTCCTGGCCCTGCCCCCCCTTGTAACCCAATCCACCCTGTTGAGGAGCTCAGCTCGTGCTCGCCAGGTGTACAGGCATGTTTGTCACATAAAAGACTTAAGGCATAACTGCTGGCAACATGAGCTCTGAAAAGGCATTCAAAGAGGGCTTTATATATATTTAAGTATAAGGTATGTGCTGTTTTGCTAATGGGATTGAGTATCTATATTTTACTGTAAATGCACCTTTTCCTCTGTAGGCTATGAATGAGAAATTAATTTTATTGACTTTTTGGATGGCTTTTGATTAGAGATGGATCTCTTCCTACAGGCATCTTCTGACATCTTTCCTTTACTTGAGTGCTACCAAAACTAGTAGGAGGCAACCACTATTTCTATTGGAACGAATTCTGTTGTTATTATAGTGTCAGGCACTCAGTGTTGTCTGACCCTGCAATCTAGAGGCCCAGAGTCTCTGCAGTCCTGGGAAATACTTCTGAAAAATAGTGAAAACTAAGATAATAATAATTCTCAGCACTCCTGTAAAGGTTTTAATCCACTGATCTCAACCAGATAGCAGCACTTACTACTAGAGTAAAGCTAAATATATGGCATGAGGGATCCTATCATTTGAAGGAGGAAGCCTGCAGAACACTGTGCACAGGGCTGTTAGAAAGGACAATGGTCAATTGTTTTGGGTAACATACTGATCTCACTGCACTTAATGGCAAAATGACTTCAGTGGAGCCATAAACACAAAAAAGTGTTGGAAAAAATAGTGTCACAGTCTCTGTATTCAAAACATGCCTTTTGTAACAAAGCACTGTGGACTGTAATATAGATATTTGCTTATCTGGCATGTCAGGCTTAGTATTTTTGACTAATTGAGCTTCTTTGTCTATCTAATTTCTATCAAATTTGAATATGTACAGACACAACTTAGTAAAGAAAGTGAAATATTGCAAAAATACTCTGCAAATATTGTCATTATTTCAAATCTATTTACTTGCACCTCAGATTTTTTGTTTACATTTCACAGAAATTCAAGGAACCTAATTTTTTTTTTTTTGGCACCAGCATTCATGGCAAATAGTCTTCAAAGTGTCATTGAAGAGATTTTGGTGACGAAAAAATTTATATTTGCATGTTTACACGCTGATATTTGCTCCTGAGAAGTAAGCAAACACATGCAGCTAGGAGACAGTTAATCAGGTACCTATATGATGAACTGTAGCTAATCAATGTGTAATATGAATAACAAGTACTTTATAGCCTCAAAGAGAAATTACAATCAATCCAAACTGCTAAGAATAGGAAAAAACATCCTATTTTTGCAGCAGCTGTGATTTGCTTATTTTCTACAAACAGGAGGGAAAAGTAGATTTCCCTGATAAATGATTTATTGTTAATTATTCACTGAGTCCCATTCTCCCACCTACTTTAATGAACTCTAATATAGTGAATCTTAATACCCAATATAATGAAAGGAAATTTTCACCCTTAGTGGAGTGTGAATGGCACAATTGCTTTATTCTTTTATTCACAAAATGTCAGTCATTCATTTCAGCTCTGGATCATTCAATAGAACTAAGATGTGCAGTGAATGTGATTCCAGTCATGTCATCCCGTTAGTGCAAAGTGATTCTCAACAGCACTTGACAGTACACTGCTGGATTGGCTCAGTGCATTAAAACAAACCAAATTATTCTGGTTTTATATACATATCGGTACTTGTTGACATACTAGTAAATTGTTTTAATAGCCTGTACTTATGAAGGTGTATATCTCTGTAGTTAAATTCCAATACATTGTAAAGTATACTTTACATAGAAAATAATACTCTCTCTGGAAAGCTGTAATCACAAAGTTTAGATTCAAAAAATACAGTCATGCTAACTGCTTTATCCCATCTTTGAATAGCCACCATAAGCTGGATCTGTGTGACTGACTCAGAAGTGAGTGGCCTGGGACACAGCTTTGGAGCAAAGGGAATATAATGTGCTGCAGTGACAGCCCAATTAAATGGTATTCTGCTTAGCTATTTGTGGCCAGAACTGCAGCCTTGATGAAAACCAAATTAAGATTTTTTTTTTACATAACCTCAAAAATAATTTCCTTTAAGCAGTCTTTAGACTAGATTTATATCTTATGTCAAACAAAGGTGATGATGAATACTTCCCTCAATTAATACCACCTTCATGTGAAAGGTGTGCATTGGCCTAACGAAGAAGTAAATAAATCCACAATGATGAATACTGACACTCTTTACTCCTTATTCCTGCCTCTGCTTTCAGCTCCATGCTGCCATGCCAACTCAGACATACAGAAAATATTCTTATTATGTGTCCTGTTTATGAAGATTGATCAATTTCCTCTAATTCGTGGTGGTCCTTGGGGAGGAAATAATTCACTTCACTAATCTTCATGGATTTCAATGCACAGATGACTTACTGATGTTTTTAATTGGTTCAGCTGTACAAGTGATTGAATGGTTTGATGTGGTTTACTACACTTGCTGCTTTTGTTATGAAATACCAAAACACCCAGGAAATCTTACTCTGATGCACATCCAACCTCTGATCTACCCACACAGCTATTACTGGCTTGTGGTTTTCAAAATTTGATTAGAGGGGTCTTCCAGTTACCAGATGAATTAAGATTCATTCATTGAGTCCAGATACTAAGGGGCAACACACATTGCTGATGCCAGACAGAAACTTTGTTTGGCACAGTGTATGTCACTGATGCACCTATTCTTTGCCTGTGTTCACATCCACCTCTCTGTAGGACTTGGTGTCATCTCTCAAAATAGCTGAACCTTTGCCACCTAAGCATGTGATCTGACTCCTTTCAGAGCAGAGGTAATTCCTGAAAAGCCCTAGAAAACTGGTGTCTTCGTTTTGAAGACACTTCGTTTCTAATTCAGCATTAGAAATAGATGAGCTACATCTGCTTTGGGAGAGAATGGAGGGGATAGGATGATGGGGCATTCCAGGAGAGGGGGTCATTAATTATTTTAATATGACATAGTTTTTAGCAGGAGAACCACAGTTAGGCTACAAGGGAGACAGATCCGAAAATCTTACAGGAGGGATCTGCAGGGTGAAGTAATTCTCAAAATAAAAAATTAAAACAATAATACAAATACTCAGGAACTGCCAGGACACTGAAATCTGGAGATTTGAAGTGCTTTGCAAAACACCCACAAATGAAACCTGATAGATTGGTTACATTACCTCATGTGATGGGTTCTCTCCTCCGGACTTCATGGATACTTATAAAATATCCTCAGATCACTAATGGTACATCTGCTTCACTTTCTACACAGAAACTACTCACTGGCTTCTGCAGTGCAAGTAGGTTGCAAGGATGCACTTTAACTACGTACTATAACCATTAACAGAACAAAGAGAAAACGGGATTTGTTTACATTATTGCTTCTTAAACAATACTATCTACAATACTATCAATATGAATATTAATAATATCTAAGATAATCTTAACTAGACTAGGAAAAGGATAGAGTGTGCAGAGTTCTGTTTACAGAATGCAGAAAACAAAAGCCCTTTTGCTTGCATTTTTCATGGTGGGAACTAGATAGACAAGTAATAATGATAGTGGAAGAAGTGCAGAAGTGCAATGTATAGATTTGCTTGTGTAAGGAAGAAGTCAGGCCATACACAGCTTCTCTCAGACTAAAAGCACAGATTATTAGGCACATGCAGTTCTTGTGTGTGAGATAAAGTGGGTACATGGGCTGATGGAAATTCTATATTTGCATTAGTATATTACACTTACTACAGAACAGTTGTTGCAGGAATACAACTACTTTTTTCCCCTTTACAGTTAGTGTTATGTTTTATAACACTTATTCTTTGATGAAGATATAACTGATTTGGCTTTGTCCTTATTTCTGTTTATCAAAGGCTGGAACTTGTTCCCACTAAAATCTGTACATTTTAATTTTGAGTTCAGTGGTGTCAGGGTGCAGTCCCAGCACAGTCTGCTTGAACAATACTGTATTTATCCAGTTTTTGCAGTTCAGTAAATACTATTGATCTCCTGCATAAAGTATGTGGCCAGCTAAGGTGTGCTCATCTCCATTTGAAATAAGCATGTTTTATTGGCTAACCTGTTTAAAGGGTAATATATCAAATATGTGAAAAGTATATTTAGCAATACCAGAGATTTTACAAGTTTCTCATCTCTTAAAAAAAGCACACCTATATTGTAACAGCAGGAATCCCAACATCAACTGTTGCATACCAAGCTGCTCCCACTTGTTGGAAGGTGGGGAGACTGAGGGAAAAGGGACTAACAGAGTTTGTCACAGAGGGAATCACATATCCTCAGGATGCTTCTGGTCTGTTCACTTAGAAGCTTGGGCTTCTGGTTCTGGAGGTAATGGCTTATTTTGATCAGCCAGCTAAACTTCTTCAACAGTCAACTCTCACCTCTAACCCTCCAAGTCAGCACATTTTGCATTGCAAGGATTTGTTTTGGCTGAAAGGAAGGAGGGAGGCATTATCACAGCAGCTCCACTGGCAGCCTGGAGCACTTCTTGCAGGCAGGCTGGAACGAGCCGCTGGAGGCAGTAGAGAATGTGTGCCCAGAACTGTGACTTTTTAACAATCAGGATGGAAAAAAACCTAACTAAATGCCAAAAAAAAAATAAAAAAAATAATAAAAAAAAAAAAATTCTTTCTTCATATTTTCATATAACAATCCCCTCCATAGATCATTAAAGTAAATAACTTCAATAATCATTGACTCAGGCAGTCTTTATATTCAGGACTGAATTACAATCCACTATTAAAAATTTCTGGAGTGGAACCAACCCCAAACCTCTGACCTACTGCTAATAACACAGTCTCAGCCTGCCTGAAAATATTATTCCATCCTACTGCCACACACAAATCATACAACAGAAGCTGTTCACATGAAGACAAAGCCCAGGATTAACTGCTTCTTGCATCCATTCCTATTGTTTGTTTTTAGTGTTGAGTTATTTTGTTTCCTTAATGTTCACTAAAGCTGTTACAAATTATTTGGGTGTTAAACTTCTCTTAGCTCCCAAGTGATTTTAGGAGAAATTAGTCGCTCTTCACATGTGATGAAGACAAATGATGTGACTTATGCCACCAATTTCAGCCATTGGCATTTGGACTGATACATCTGTTGAAGGAATTTTACAGGCATACAGATCCCAGTCCTTCTGGTGGAAGAGATGAGATGCCCTCAAAACACACCACTGGTTGTTACTTTCCCTCTCCTGGAGGTTATTGCTCTTTCAGGTCAGGCAGCTCAGCTACACGTAGGAGAACCTCCAAATTTATTCCAAACAAAGTGAACCAGGTTAGCTTGAAAAGTTTCACTTTAGAAGGTATCAGCCTCTTTCTGCTGCAGATGGCAGAATGCTACAAAAACAAAGATACTGTAGGAGACCGAACTACAGGAGACAGATCATATTGAAATATGTCATTGGTCTTCTTGTTAAAGTAGGTACAAAACCTCACTGATGATTTTCACTTCCTTAACATCACTGTGAACTGAAGAAAGCTGTCTTATCTCTGTGGTCCGTATAAATTCTGGTTTCTCTTTTTTTTTTTCCCTCCCTAAATTTTTCTAATTAGTGTATTTTTACAACCCATTAATACTAATTTGTGAATTATATATTATAACTCCACAAAACGAGCAATAGTTGTTTTCTATTGAATTCACTATAAAATGGTGGATGGAGAATTTAATGAAGAGGAAAAGGATGTGAAAAAAATGTGCTTTCTCACTTATTCCATCACAAGCCCTTCCCAGGCAGGCAATGGAGATCTGGGCACTTTTTGTGGACAGCTTTAATTGCATGTCAAGAACAATGTGATCAGTCTGTGCTCTGTGCAGACAGATTGCAAATGAAAATTTGCAATCCACTGTTGCAACAATGTAGGGATTATTTAAAAACAATTATCAATTATCACAAATATTTAGATAGCAGTTTCATAAATCAAAATGAAGTGTGTCTATAGAGTTCTGCTGTTTTCAATAGCCTTAATAGTTTTTCAGAGAAAGACTACAGGGACACACACCACCAACAGACTCTGAGCACAAAAATGACAAAATGCCTCCCAATTCAGCTGTGACCAGAAGAATAGGATGTTTCTGGGAGATCTTCATCCATGGCCAGATGTTTTCACCCCCATTACTGAGCAGCTTAGCAGTTTTCAGATGGCCTCTGCAAATCCCTAGGTTGCTCTCAGACTACTGGAGGATGACTTTAATTTGCATGTTAAAAGATTGGCGGGCTTGCTTTATAGGCTGCTTTTCTGCAGTCCCTCACAGTTTGCCCCATAGATAAGACCTTCCCTGCATATGGCATGATAGAAGAAATGAGAATTTCTTCTCTACAACAGCCTCTCTTTGTTTCCCATACAATCTTCCAAGTGTCCAATATCTCTCTTGGCAAGTGTTAATGTGCTAAATAGACATATACATACATAGGTAAGTGCATATATAAATATGAATGTATGTGTAAATTAATGGGGAATTTTTTTTCATTCATTTGCTCATCAGGCCTCCGGGGAATCCTGGGCTCAGAACCTTTTCTCCTCAGTGAGCAGGAGAGTGTCTGAGGGCTATAAACATGCATGGTATAACTGCATAAAATTAGCTCAAGGGCCTGTATATTGAAGCTCAAAGTTGCCCAAGTAACTGAGTGTGTTTTACTTTGGAAGCAAAAAAGCAGAAAGAACAATTAAACAGGTTAGTGGGCAGGACCCCAAGCAAACCAGCATCCCCCTAGAGAGGGGATGTCCCCAAAAAGGCAAACACAGCTAAGGCAAAGGTTGAGTCAGTCACAGTTTAACACAACACATTCATCTAACTGGATTCATCTGCTAATAGGACACTTACATTAATTTAACAGTTTTAAAAGCATTTGTGAAATATGGTTGTTGACAAAGGGAAAAAACAGAACCTACTCTGTATGCCTTGTATCTACCTAAATTAGCAACTAATGAAAACAAATTGTATTTAAAGGATTTTAATATTAATTAAGTTAATGATGACATATTCCAAGTAGTACACTTAGAATCAGTCTGTAATAGCAAGCTAACAGATGTTGGCATTTTTATTATTAATTATACATTTCATTATCATACGATGATTGTCAAACATCATTTGACAGCAAAAAAAAGTATAAATGATTCACACGTTTTATATTGTAAAGATGATACTCTGCTTGATTTTATAATATGCTGACTTTAATATGCCAGATACAAAATACTCTTTGTTTTAACAGCCTGGAATACAGACAGCTTCTGCATAACACCAAAGACTGACTAATCTAATATGAGTTGAAGCTCTTAAAGAAAAACAAAACGAAACAGCTGTCACATTTGAAGGTGAAACATGTATTTTAAGATTACCTCAAGTAGCAACAGAAGGTAAAAAATATCAATGTATATATTTAACAAGCATAGTTTGCCTCTGTCATTCATATGGTTATGAAACAAATGTGTTGGGAAATAATGGTGCTAACAAGTTGCCATTCAATCAAGATAAAATTGGGGAACAATTTATGCAATAATTGCAGTGTGAGTGCATTTTACTTAGAATTTGTTTAAAATTCATAAAGTTCCATCTTTAAAATGAAGCACTGGAGTTATCTTATTGATTTCAAATCACATTACGTGTATCCTCCAGAATGCAGTTTCAGCAAAGCCTGCTGTAGGTACAGTAAATATCTCCAAAAGAACATTTGGGAAGGAAGTGTAAATCTCCAGTGCATGTCAGAGCAGACAGATCAGAGCTCTCCAAATCAAATACTGGTACACTTATCTTTATAATCACCCAGGATTTTTTTTTGCTTACTGTTTTCTAGCTCAGCATAATCTTTGTTCGTTGAATAAATGTTAAATACTGTAAATGACAGTTCTCTGAGGGCTATGTGAGTCTCAAGACATCATTCGATCTAATACAATCAAATAGCAGTAGCATCTGAGAGAAAGGTGAGTCCATTTCACAGTCAGCTTGATTTTTTTTAACAGAGAGGCTCATTTAGTAATTGTTAAACAAGTCATAAACATCCTTGCCAAACTCCATCACTTCAAAAGACATGATTGGTAAATGAAAATGGATCCAAATTATCCTCTTTACTTCTGCAGGGCATGAAGTGCTCGGACATAGTAATAATTCTGTCTTCCTGTGTCCCTCACGCACACTTACCATTTCAGAATTAAGTTTTTTCAATGATCTCTTTTCCCCCTCTGTTCAAGTTTCACAGTTAGACCATCCTTTCTCTTCTGTATTAGCACAGTTCACAAGAAGGCTATTTCAACTTCGTTTTCTAACACTTATCTGCTTAAAGTGCACATAATGTATGTCTGAAATATAGCCATTATCCACAGCTCTGATTGTAGCAGATTACTCTTAGCTGACTCACAGAAAATTGTTTAACCCTAAAAGTCTGGGTTTTAGACACAGAAATGTTTTTGAAACTTTATCAGATTAAAATGTGTCAGATTGATAGAATAAACTTAATTTCTTTTAACTAACCAAGGGGCATTGTCTCATTAAAAATATTGGATTTTTAAGGGCACAGCAACAGTGCTGTGGTAGGTTCTCAGCAAGGGACCACTAAAAACACCAAGGCTACAGAGGATGCATCAAGTGATCATCTCTGTTAACACCTTTTCAATTATTACTGTGCGAGGAGGTTAAATACTGAATTTCTGTTTCTCATTGCTATGAATGTGCTCTCTTCATTTTTCTTGCTTAGACAATGGAAAATGAACAGTCTTTTCCACACAGTATTTATCATGCATGAGCATAATACTATACCACTGGGCTTCCAAGTGCCCCAGGGGCAATTGGATTTGTGGCACCTCTTTTCCTCATATCTGTATTAAAAACCTGCACTCTTTTAGCAGAAAATTTGCTTAAGGCTGAGAATAAGGAGAAAAGAATATTTGCACTGACATTTTTTAAGTTGTACCATTGCCTGAATGTTTTGCTTTTGGAGGATTACTCCTAGAGGATCTATTTAGGGTTGGGTCTGGTCTGGTCTTTATACATTTTATTTACCCTGTGCCTGTTTATTGTTTGCAAAATACACTGAGCATGGAATTTCAAAGGGTTGTTTTCCATTGCTGCCCTCTGCAGTATTACCAGCAATCTGTTCTCCAGAACGTGCAAAAACTGGGTACGATTCAAGGGCATGAAGAGAAATTTCTACAGTTTGTGGTCACAGTTTTCTTGAGTCATGTGGGCCTGTAATAATCTTCTTGGAAACATCCCAGGCCATTCCTTGTTATCAGGCTTTTTCTTCTATGTGGGTATCATCATTCTTTCCTGAGCATTAGTGTCTGACACACCATAACCCTTCAGCCTGGCCTACAGACCACATTGGTGGCACACATCCAGTGATGATGTTTTGACCTAATTGCCCACTAGTAGTATTGAAATTCAGTGTGGAGTATATCGAGATATACTTTCACTTCATTTGAATTTCCATCCCAAGGAGTAAGAACCTCTTACCATGAGCAGTAACAAGGTTTCTTGAATTACTGAGCCTCAGTTGTACCAGGACCTGGCAGATTTCCAGCATAACCTATAAACTGGCTGAAACTGAGTAAACAAATTATAGTGAATTGAATAGTTTACAGCTTGTTTTGCTTCATTCATAATTCAGAATATTTTGGAAAATAATCCTACACTTGTATGTGGTGAGTTTTTAGCAGATTTTTGGGATATTTCAGTCTCAAGAGGTGTTGACAAATTTTCATGGAGGCACAGGCTTTCGTCCCTTTCTTTTGACTAGGTGTCAATTAGTCTTAGTATTAAGCTTGCTTATATTCAGCATTACACAAAAGTTTCTGCCTGCCTTTTTTGTGGGATGAGAAAGTTTACCTTAAAACATGATGAAGACCCAAACATACATTACAAAAGCAGACACCAAGATAAAAAAAAAAAGAAAGCCCAACAACACCAATGTCCATTGCACTAAGATTTAACTGCAAAATTGATTCAGAAGCAAGAAATCAGGCTTGTACCCTAAAGGCCTTTCCTAGAGTTAGGTTTCAGCCTGTTGTGAATCCTACTGGACTAAATCTTAACAGAAGAAAGTGCTTAGCTATTCAATGTAACCCTCAGTATAGTAGAAAAAACCCTCTTATTTTCTTTCTCAAGCTAAAATCATGTTCCTTACTACATAAACCTGTTTCCCACGGACAAAAGATAGGACTCAAAACTCTAACAAAAGCTCGGACTGAGTGGGCAAGCATATTTCAGTACAAAAGTTAACATTCTCTAGTGACAGATGTGGCTATGCTGCAGAAGCCAAGGTGATGCCAGACACCAGTTCCCAGCAAGCACGGCAAGCTGAGAACCAGAATCCACCATAAACTCATGTTGTAACTGTTGGATAGGTAGATCTAATACAAGAACTACTTCAGCTCTTCCCAGGCTCCTTTCTCATCCTCTCCTTTCTTTAGCAGAAGCTAACTATGAATGCTTAAAAAGTGCCATAATAGAAAAATAACTAAAATCATATAGCTTACTGTCTGCTCTTGGTTGTACAATGCAGTAATCGTCTTATCACTAGATTTTATTAACATGTGCAGGACACCCCAAGGGTCACACCATGTGTCTGAGAACATTGTCCAAATGCTTCCTGAACTCAGACAGGCTTTGTACTGTGACCACTGCCCTGAGGAGCCTGTTCCAGTGCTCAAGTACCCCCTGGGTGAAAAACCTTTTCCTGATATCCAACCTAAACCTCCCCTGACTTGGGTTCAGGCCATTCCCTTGGGTCCTGTCACTGGTCACAAAAGTGAAGAGATCAGTACCTGCCCCTCCAACTCCACCTGTGAAGATGTTGAAGATCACCACAAGGCCATCTCAAAGCCTGTGCATCTCTTAAGCTGCATTTAGATGTCACTTAGGTTTGTTTCAAAGACAAACATAGTATTTAAATGATACAGACTTTGTGAGGGCTCTAGATACAGGACAAATTCTATCTATCTTGAGCAAACTAATTTATGTGGATATCTGTGGAAAGAAAGACAGAAGACACTTGAATACTGTCAAAGAAAAATTCTTTTTAAAAAAAAGCTCATGGAGGCTAGTGCAAGTATTAAAAGCAATTATCCAAATGTTTCTGTATTTGCTCAGCTGTAAAGTTAGCAGAAAAATTGGTATAAAACTCGAGTAAAGCTTTAGAAATGGTTTAATGACATATAAGCCAAGAAATTTTCAAATGATCACAATCCAGATGGTGCAATGCTTTGGAACACAGTGGTAGTAGTTCATCACAAGACGCTACCATCCATCCTGGCTCTGCACCATCTGCATTCATGAAACTCAACCAGACCTCTCATCCTGACTCACTAACCTGCTGCCAGACATCCATGCTTATGGCAAGTAGTATAAGTTCATCAAATGCATTTAGAATGCCTTTTTTGCTTCCTCAAAAAATTCTCTAAATACCATAATGTCTACAATGAATTAACAGGAAAAAGTCACACTGTACATGTCTAAGATGGTTGGGAATTCTAGATGATCTTGAGTTACAGCTAAACCTGATTAAACCTTGGATTAAGTTCATGGCAACCCCAGGTCCAGTTCTTGCTCCAGATACATATAATTAAATGGTTTCACACATTTCCCTTTCTCTCACACACACATATGCAACTGGCAGAATCAGCTGACTGCTGTTTGGAGACCTGGGAACTGTATGTTTGCTGATGCTGATATATGTTTCAGAGCTGGAGGACAGAGACTAAATGAACTGATTAGGTTTTTAGATGTGCCTTGGAAATGGACTCTGACCTGAATTCACTTTTTGCTTGAGATTATTTTACTTACTTTCCTAGCCTACCATGAACAACAAGCAAATACGGTATTTCAAACACCTCATTCACTCTAAAGGTACATTTACAGGAAAACTTCAATTTTAAACAGAAAAGCAATGCTTCAACCATAATGGCAAAAATACTATTTGAACAAGAACTGCAAGAACTTTATACTATCCACAAGACGTTTTAAATTTGTAAAGTAAATTCACAGACCGAGTATTTCTTTAAAATTAAAAAAGTCCTTTTGCTGTGTTAACATTATTCCTTCTGTGCTGTTGCAACCACTCTCCCACTCCTTTATCTGACTGATATGGTAATAACAGGTCCTAGGGCCATATGTTCAAATACATTAGAATTCATGATGGCTTTGTTCTAGTTTCTTAGTTCTTATTAAGGCTGACAATCTTCAAGGAAAATGAGCTTTACTAGCACAACTTCCTTACCATTGCAAAAGATGAACATATACAAATACAGTGCTTGATTGCAAAAGTGTTTGTGCTTGGTTGTAGGCCTGATCCTGTCTGCACTTACTCCTGGTCATACTGGGAACAGTTGCCTTGCCTTCAAAGGAATCTTCTGGCAATGAAATTTACCAATAAGAGCAAGAATCTCCAGGATAAGGTCCTAGATATGTGTAGATATGAGTGAAAATAAAACTTTGTCTGGAGATAACAGGATCAGTCACAGAGCAAGCTGGCACATGCATTCTGATAGCAAGAGATCCTAAACTGGGCCTGATCCTGCCTGGCTGCAGACAAGCTATTCCAATGATTGCCCTTGGCCATAGCCCTGTGGGCAGCCTGGGGCAAACCTTTCAACATAAAGATGTGCCTTTGCAGAGTCAGACTGAAGTTAACACAAGTCTCAGCAGTACCTAGAGGAGGTAACTAGAGGAGGTCGAAAATATTTTCAGGATACATGAAGTTTACAGATATGCAGTCTCAGAGGGAATTAAACTATTCAGAAAGTCAGATCATGTTGTAAAATAGTTTGGCCAAAAGAGTAAAATCAGAGAAGTATAAATGTTATTCATTGACATTTTCTAGGTGAAATATTTTGACTTGTTGTTCCAAAATGACATTGCATTTTGAAACTGACAGACCCATTTGGTTTTTGGGATTAAAAAAACCTAAATAACCCTCCTAGAAAATAAAGTTCTTTGTCTCAGGTCAGGCAAAATGTTTTGCGTCAGTTGAGACTGACATTTAAATATATTTTTTCCAGGCTAGACATGAGCAGAAAAATCCAGCTCTAATCTTGACACATCCTGGTAAATGTATAAAATGAACAATTGTTTCCAAATATGTACACTATGGGGAAAAGCAGCAATTGTTGCTTCAGCTTTCAAGCAAGGATGTATTGTTGAATTGGGTTACTTGAAAAGCACCCACCATTTAGTTTTATTAAAAGCTCTTTCCAATTAACAAAACAGATGTGTTTAGGATGACAAAAAAACAACCACAGACTTCCTTACAGCTTGTCTGGTCATAAATATGCCATTAGACATGCAAAGATTTTCACCTCTCCTCACATAAGATGTTCCAAGGTTCTCCTGGCCAGCCTTCAGGACTCAGGATCCCGTTTTATGAAGTTAAACTACTTTAGTCTGTGACCTTTAAGATTAACTGTTTGGGGATTTTCTTCTCACACGTATTTTTAATCTGTTATCCAATTCGTGCAATTGTTTTAGAGCAACTGTGCTTGTGAAATGCACTTTGTAGAGCTTGAAAAAAGAAATAAGTGCTAAGGAAGGCTTCTTATTTATACAGCGAGGCTGTGTATTACATTTGCATAATATGATATCAGAAGAAATAAATGGCACCAGAAATAAGTGTATGGAGGGAAGTGCTAATGAGCTGTGCAGAACAGGGAAAGACAGTATTTTTTCACAGAGACTATGGATCTACATTTTGGGAGAGAGGAAAATCATAGAATTTTTCTCTAATGAAAACCTGAACAAAGACATATTTGATCGCATTTTTTCCCCCTGAATTTGTTAAGATGTTTACAGATGTAATTCTGAATATTAATAAAACATGCATACTAAGCTGTACAGCCAGAAAACATGCACAGTGAAGCATAGTATTGCAGAGGCAGTTTAATGTGTGAGCTGTGCTCCTCTAACATTATGTAGAGCAGTGAATGTACATGAAAAAGCCCAAGATGCAGGTGCATATATAGACACTCAAGCATGAGAAAAATGGATCACTGAACAGGGTTAGCCCATGTAAACGAAAGGGAACCTAAAGCAGAGGAAATAAAGCCAGTTGGAATTGTCCTGCTCTGGAGATCTCTAGGAGATAGTGGTTAAAGTACACCAGCACAGGTTTGGTTCTGTGCTGTCACGTTCTTCACATGTGATGTGACCCAGTCTATCACTGTGCCGTGGACAGATATTTGAGAAATGGTCCAAGTTCATGCATCTGTTTTTTTCTATTTGGAAGAGGATATTCTCTCCTGCTAAGCATGCCTCAATTTCTGCTTAAGTCAATGGGAGTTTTACCATTGATGTTCATGGAAGCAGAACTAGCTCCTATGCTTTAGCAGCTGCCATCCTTCTCCTCTGGCAAGATTAATCAGTGTTCCTCAAAGATTTCAAGACCCACTGATGGATGATGCAGCAATACAGCAAAGGGTTGAACAGGGGAAGGAAAGGTTGCACAGTTTACAGCAAACACACCTCCAAGGTGTCCTTCTTGTTACAAGTCTTCTATATTCAAATGTAGAAAACCAAAGAGTTGAATGGATGTTAAAACACCTCCTCATTAAACCCAGCTGCTAGTTGCACTGCTCAGAGAAAAGCTAGAAAATATTTCTTAAAAAACAGCTACCATTATACAACACTGATTCACTGCAAGGTTTTTCTTGGACAAACACATTCACTGAAGAAGCAAAACAAAACAAAACCAAAGCCCAAACCAACAAGCTGTCCTTTCAATTTATGGCCCTTTTACAATACCTTGTATTATTGATGGGACATGGCTTCACAATTCTTTTTTTATATTTATTTTTTTTTGACATTACACAGAGATGACTGCATAGTGCACAGCCAGTCCCTGCATCTGGTGGATAATTTTATATCCTGCTCAGATGCTGGAGTATATATGGTCCCATGGTGAGTACATCCAATAGACTTTTTTCTACAGTGGGGCTATAAATACAAGCAAAAGCAAAGTACTGCACATAAGGTGCCTATATATTGCTTTAGTGAAGAGTGAAAGATGCTGTGGATTTTGGTTGCGTGGATTCATTCTGTCTTACAGCATACTGAATAAATTGATATCTTTGTTCATGGAAAGGTAAATTTCTCCATGACCAGTGTGTTCCAATACAATTTTCTGAGGCATTCTCTAAGGCAATTGTCTACCTACAGTGCTTTTTGTCCTGCTATCACTATGGTCTGGGATGCAGTTATGAAAAATTTTAGATATACTACTTTTTTCTGGTTTCTCCTGGTGACATTTTGGAAAGAATCTTGGTATATGTTAAGCTTGATGGTGAAATATTTCTGAGCTTTCCAGCTTCAGAGTTTATAGTTGTCACTGTCATTGCTAACACTGGCATAATGGCTATTTTGCATATTTTGGAATGGTGATAGGTCAAGTAAGACCTAGACGAAGCTGTGTGAGGAAAACAGTAAATTGTTGTTTTGTTCAAAACATCTTTCAAGGACTACTTTTGGAATGTAGGAAAAATTCTGAAAGGAGAAAACCTCCTCAAAACCTGTATCTTTTCCTAAAAAGCCAGAGGCACAGAAATGCAACACTGAAGCCTTTAGCCTACCATATTAATACCGTAGAGTATTCTGAAAGAAGCAAGTAGCAAACCTTGTCGCTCACTTACATCTTCACGCCTTGTTTTTACAAAAAGGCAGCCGAGGTACATCATGTTGTAACAGTCCAACTTGGGTTTGGAAAAGTGCCTGACATAAAGAATGTGAAAGTCTCCTCCGTTATTGAAAATATAGCCTAAACCCATGGAAAAGTAATTTATTCCTCAAGTGGTCCCAGTGAACTCACTATGGACCCCTATGAAGGAAATGTTACTAAGTTACACAAAATTTCACAATGTTGTCCTAAATCTGGAGTGCCAACAACCAAGAAGATGGCAAGGCAGCAGTTTGTAGTAGAGCAGAATCTACAGTAGTAGCTGCATACAGGGAAATTTTCAGTTGCTTTTCAGCCGTAGCACAAAAAGGAAACAATTCTGCTGAAGTATAGTGGAGGAAATTGCACTCTTGTTATTAAACTTCTGAAAAATACTCATTTGCTTTTTGAAGAGGCATCTGTGTATTTCCTTTCCTGGTCAAAACTGAGAAGTCTTCCGGGTTTTATTTTCCGTCCAATCTTAAAACTTACACTTTAAGACTCTGACTTTGCAGACTGAAGTCTGTCTTCCTCTTTAAACAATTCAGACTGCAGCATACTTCTGATGAGTACCTAAACCCATGCTAGAAATCAGTGTGCAGAGAGAGAGAAGAGAGAGGTATCATCTCTCTCTGGATTGGACCAGACACTGCTCTCAGTCACAACACAGCAAGGTGGGAAGGATTCCATGTCGATGCAGCAGCAATGGGCATGTACATCTCCAAGGGCTGCAGCAGGACAGACATCCCAGGTCTGCTGCTTATCTGAGCTGGCACACGCCTGCATTCCAACACTGTCGAGTCAGGCAAGGCTAACACATAAACTGGGAACTGTATAGCTTTACTGGCACAGCAGCTGAACTGTGAAAGACCTTTGCAGTAACAGACCCAAGGCTGACCTGACAGGCCTGGGACGCCCTGCCCCACCCTCACCAGACACTGCAGACGTGCCCTCTGGCAGGCAGTGCCCCTTTCTCTGCACTCTACCACCCGTGTTGGGACCAAGCACATCCCTGATCTGTACATCAGGAAGCAGTCCTGCCCCTTTCCACATCTAGATCATTTATGGAAGGGGTTGTTTTGCATTTTCATTGTTTGCCTTGCAAGGTGAGTCTACAAGTTTCAATCCTGAGAATGAGTGTGAAATCAGATTTTGCTTTCAGCTTTCTAATCCATAAACCACAATATTTGTTATCTACTTTTTCAAGCATCAGTGTTCTGGCAAAAAAAAGTCTCAAAAAAATGCAAAAGCCCCTCTCATACCGCAATCTGGGTTTAGCCAGAAAGCTTTGTCAACTCTGGCTCAGCAGTTAGTTATCCTGGTTAACTGGATCAATGGTGACAGCTGTAATTACTAGAGATGAGATTGCCTGCACTGTAATTACACTTCAATCTTCAGTGTGAGATGGACTGTAGGACGCACACTGCAGATTCTCCCAATTACAAACAGGTTATGGAGAGCATAGTACTTCTGTGCTAATCATGTTTGTTATTATATAGAATAAAAAAAAATGGCACCAGCTGTAAGAATAGTTAATCTGAAGCAGCTTTGCTGATTCAAAGGCATTAATCCACAAAGCTTTACCGCTACGTGGGTTTTCAAGATAACCACACTATAAAAATGCAGAAGGGTTTTTTAACCTAAATAGTTACTAGCTCTTCAGCACATTACATCTGCCAGTACTTGCTCCAGTATTCATGTACAGGACATTAATAAAATATCACTGTTTATAAAAAATACCCTTCTCCTTTCAAAACCATGCATTAAATATGGAAATAATTCTTTAATTTTTTTTAAGTCCAGTGTAATATGGAAACACATGCTGTGCCCGTAAAAACTTGTTCAAAAAACAAGGACTAAGAATAAGGAAACTATATGTATTTGACCTTTGATTTATGTTTGAAGACACCAAAAGTGAATGTAACCTAAGGAAAAAAAGTGTATCTGAAGGTAAAAGGATGCTGAAACATTTATTTCAAAACCAGTGAAACTGTTAAAGACAATATTCTATTCTGCCTCACTAACTCAGCCCTCTCTGGTCATGTACTCTTGTTTTTACTTTTCTTGAGAGAGGATTATATATTTCTTTAATTAGGTTTAAAAATCTTATTGCTGATTTGAAACCATATCTACATACATGTATGAACAACTTCTGTTTCCCAGGAAGGCCATTTCACCTTGTTTTTACGCTGCTCTTATTCTAATCTAGTTTATTTTCCAGTGCATAGAAACATCTATGATTCATGTTTGGGGGAGAGGGGAATGAGAGGAATAAACCAATATATCCTTTTCTCTCATTTTCTTTCCTTTTTTTTTTTTCCTTAAACTCCTGAGGCTCAACTATGTCTGATATATTAAAGACCATGTAGTTTTAATGAAATCCATTTATGATTTTATGAGTAAAATCTGTCCCTGAGCACCACTTTAAGCTCACACATACGCCATCACAACAGAACTGAAGTGGCATGTTCATGGGGAAGAGGTCTTGCTCTTGTTCTTTGCAAAGGGGTAAATCTGAGTTTCTAGCATTGAAACTCACAGTTTTACATTCGTGCAGCCATCACATTCTCCTTTACAAGTGCCAAGTGATGGCACTGCAGGGAAAGCGAGCACCATCTGTCTCCACTGCATGTGCTCTCCATGTGATGATTTGCAGTGGGAAGGAAGAGTGGTCTTTGCAGGAGGCTGCTGCTCTTGCCACTGCCTCTGCATCTCCTCTCCTGGCCTGCGTGGAGCTGGGGGAGCACAGGCAGAGCTCTGACTTGCACAGCAAAGTCCACTGCAGAGGGAGACCTGTGCCAGGGGAAGGGCAGGTGTACATTAACTCCCCATAACACACAGCAACCGAGTGTTGAGAACTAAACTGATTTTCTACATCGCCACACATCCCTGGATCCAGTGTACTGCCTCTTGGGGCTAGTGGCAAACACACAAACTGTCCCCAGCATTCTGCCTATGCTCCCCCAGCTCCACGCAGGCCAGGAGAGGAGATGCAGAGGCAGTGGCAAGAGCAGCAGCCTCCTGCAAAGACTACTATATTTTATTACAGAAGTAAGAATTTTCCAAATAATGTAGCAAGTCGTGAGGGGAAAAGATGAGAGGTAAGCTTTATAGTTCAGCTCAAATCTAGTTTGAATCTACCTAAGCCATCACTAAATTGCAGGTATAATAACAATCCTCAGCAGAATTTAACTCTTCCAAATAGATATTAAAAGTAAATGTTTGGATATCATATATTCTGGACAAAAATGATTTCTAATTATGACTATTTTCTTTCACCTTTTTAACAGTTTGACTCAAACTACAAAACACTATGGAAGATTTTTGAATTAAAATTACATTATCTTATCAGGCACTGTTACCGAGCCTTATAAGATACAAGCCTTTGGGGATATTTAATTTATTTAAGCTATGATTTCCCTAATGATAAGAATATGTTAATCCACTGTTGTCTATTTTGAAAAGTTTGGTATTGTATTTCAGAACGAGTCTATGAAATCCTGATTAAAAGAAAATGCTTAAGCCCACATTCAACCTTAAGTATGTGATTCCATTGAAATAAATGGTTCTACTTACATATTCAAAGGTAAGCATGTGCTTACTGCTTTGTTGAGCTGGGGCCTCAGACATTTCCAGAGATTTTAATATCACATTTGCAAACCAGATGGTAGTGCCTTAGTTTAGTAACAATGGAGCAAAGTGTCCTTCGTTTATACTTTAATCTCAGAAAATGAGATCAAGACATTTTCAGCAACTAGTTGATTGATACTATGTGAAAGCTGAACAACCTTGTTAATTAGGCAGTCCTGCTGAAGTGTCTGAAGTGCAGGGCAAACCATAATTTAAATATACCATTGCAGTGATCTGTGGAGGCAACCTGCTTTAACCCTCCCTGCAGAACTGGCTTTCCTGAAGGTGCTCTGCGGCATTAGAGGGGCAGACAAAAGAGCGCTGCCATGTGATCCAGCTACAGAGGTTAGCAGCTTTGAGGTTCATAAAAGGATTAATCAGACTGGAAAACCAAAGACAAAAACTGGCTTTCTCCAGCTAAAGATCTGAGTATTCAGCAACTACATTCCATTTTATTTGTTTCGATTCCCCGTTCACAAATACAAACAAAAAAAGTAACTTTGTGGACTCCAGAAGGCTCACACTAATGCCTTGTAAAGAGATCCTTTTTATCACAGCAGAAAGACACGGACGGCTGATGAAAGTTTCTCATCTGCACTGGCCCTAAGCAATGAATATTCAAGATGTGCTTACCTTACCAAGTGGACAAAATCTTCAAGGAAATTGGAAGGGGGAAAGGAGACAGAAGAGGGTCAAGTTTTTTGAATAACTTATCTTGCAGAGCCTGAATTTGTTGAGACCATCCTGAAATTGCTTCATTACGGCTGCAGTGAGAACTGCAACAGGAAACTTCAGCAAACCAAGTTCTTCAGATAAGTTTTCCACAGCTACTTAAGTAACTTGCTAGGTTGGCAGATCACATTCTGAATTTTCAATTTGCTCAGCAAGCTTAGAACAAAACTCACAGATGGATGCACTATTTTGATACAATTAACTGTATATTTAGATATACTTGTATTATACTTCTGGACTCTGTATAGAAATGTTTAGTTTAAAATAACACTGAGACAATTGATGTTTCCATAGTTTTAATTACTGTCAAAACTTGTATCCACTTTCTGAGCTTTAGAGGTTGATTTTGGCTTGGATATTTGTTTTGTCTTTATTCAAAGATAGTCTGCAACTGAAAATACCCTTTCCGGAGACAGCAAAATGTGATGTAAAAAAACCATCTCAGTCAAAACTTTGAATACTGGATAAGCCAGAAAGTGTTAAAAAGCTGGGACTGCTTATAATAAAAACTCTATATGTTGCTAAGTTTAATTCAGAAAATCTTCCTCTACAAAAGTATCAGTCTCCCTGTAGATAATATTGTTTCTAATTCATTACATACCAGCATTCAAAACACAGTTTATCTCAAAAACTGCAAAAGCAAAACAATGGAAACATGTTAAAACCCTATTATTTATTTAAAAGTGGTAAAGAAAATGTCTTAAGTTATACAAAATTACCATATTTTTTATTGGTTTTAAGCTCTGGGAGGAAATGTGTATGCAATTATAGTATGTCTTCTGCATCTGTCTGCTGAGTTTATAGTAAGAATAAATCGTGGTTAATCATGTACAGTCTTGTATTTGCTATAACCACAACAGTGGTATGTATGCATGGAGCATCCTGCTGTTTGTTATTGGATTTTTCCTAATTCATATAGTATTTCATGTTTTGCTACTGCCAACATAAAGCTTTCAGTCTTGCATATATTAAATACAATCACATTGTTAAAGTGACCAAAGTTCCCAAACCTTGCTGATTATCATAATGTACAAATACAGATCAATGTATCTGCACAGCTTTGAGGTGGTGTGTGTGTGTTACATGAATATTAGGCATGCATCTTCATAAAATAGCCCAAAATAGGAAAGAATTTTCTTATTTATAGTTTGACATTTGTGAGTTTTTCTCTCAATTTGCAAGTGTAGATTTTTGGAATTAACCTTGCATTCAATGAGGAAAATTCCCTTAGGCACTATCTGTTCTGAGGCTGACTCCCCTTTGTGGTTAATTTTTTTCCCCCATGCCTTTCCAGTATCTTTGATAGTTTTAGTCTAAACAGCTGAAAAGCCTGTCTTTATAAAAATCCAAACTAAAAGGTAAAATTTAAATTCTCTGCTCATAAAATTATTACATTAAATGTTGCCTTTCCAGTACTAAAACATAGCAGAGGTGGTATTCTTTGAATCCAGACTACATGAAGAGCCAGGCCACCCACCTGGTGAGAGCTCCTCTAGCTCTTGGGTAGGTAGTGGGAAGGACATGGCAACCTTTCCATGATCTGAGAGGGGGAGATCCTAGTTTTAATTATTCATTACTTGGATATATCCTGGGAGATTAGTACTCGTGACTATAACTTGTCACAAAACTGTCTAGACAGAATGTATCACTACCACTGTTCTAATACATCAGAAAGACTTGTGATATGCCATATGGTTATGGCCAATAATAATGGCATATAAGATCTGACTTCATGCACATTTTGATTTTCTGGCTTGGAGTTGGTATATACAGAATAAAGTATATGGGGCTCTGGTCCTAAACATGAGACTAGAGAGAGGCATAAGATCTACTCACTTTCAGTGGTACTTTCCTGTGTCTGTGGCACTCAAAATACAAACCCCCTCATTGCGCAGAAATACCAGATGCAGAGAAAAGAGGTTTCTGCTGACTGAATTTGCACTTCTCCGACTTTTGGGTTTTTTTTAGGATATATTTAGATTAAGAATTAATATTCCAATTGGTTGATTTGCAGGGAGATCTGCATGGTATTTAGATGCTAATTACTGCACAATTAGAGGGCTAAGGTCAGACACATCTTCCAGTAATGGAGCACAGAAATTTACAGTGTTAAAATATCAAAATTATCCACATACACAGATACAAGAAGGTTTTTAAAAAGACTACCACACATGGGTTTCTGCAGTTCAGAGGCCAAACTTTGCTCTTGTTAATTATACTTAAGTCAAAAGGAGCAAGATTTGACTGTAATGACTACTGAGCAGAGCAGTGCAGGTTACATGTTTCCTCACACCGAGAGCCAGCATGCACACATTTGGGTTTTGGCACTCATGATCTCTCTCGCTGTCTTCTCTGGCCAAACTCCACATGTGCTCATTCAAAATTTTTCACTAACTACCACACGACAGATCTGCATGTTTCTTACTCAAATATTCAGGGAAAAATTACTGTGCAAATAGAGTTGATAGCATATCTATCATGTCTTACATCCTGGACATCCTTACAATCTGGATGGAGGTGAAGAATTTCTATGTTAAGGAATGCTGTTATCAGAAGGCAAAACAATCATAAAGCATCCAAGATCTGGGTGGATAGGCAGGGCACAATCTGTTTTATTACCACCACACTGTATGATCAGAACCTTTGCAAAGGCAGGCTACTGGAAATGCACGGACTTTCATTATTCAGTGTGTTACAAAGAGGTAACTCAAGTTCATTTCTACTTTGAAACATCTAAAACTGTCCTGCACTAGGAACAGGAGTTTTGTTTTCTTCCCACTAATGGCTAGCCCAAAGGTGCTACTGTTGTCCAGTGCTGCTGAAATTATATCCAAATTGGAAAACCAATTAAATTATATTGGAAGAAACATTTTTTTTTTTTTTTTAGCCAGGAAAACAGTGCCTGAATGAAAAATAAATCAGACCTGCAGAAGGAAAGGTGGTCCCATGCCCACTGCTTCTCACTGAATCACTTCATGGGCACAGGCAGCAGCACCTGGCTCAGGTCTGGTGCCAGGGTTGCTGCTGCTGCTGCCACTCCAGTTTTGGAGTATGTGTGAGAGAGGAACCAAGGTCTGAGGAATCTTCCTTCAGCCCAAGTGATGAAGGGCCCTTGTCCTGAATAACAGGATTAGCTTCGCTGCTCAAATGAATGGTGTCCTGGTCTATTCAGCTGTGACCAGAGCAACATTCATCAGAAACTGCAAAACACCTTTGTCCTTCTAGGGAAGGAAACAATCAGACTGAGTGGAACTTTTCCCTAGTAACTCAGGCCACGTACAGCTTGGAAATCAAGGGAAAGTTACACTACTTTTTATTCTCCAATATCCCCTTTTTTGGGGGAATGAGAGCATTTCTGTTTCCATAACTCTTATCTGAAAAAATATCAGCTGAAAAGTAATTTTTTCTTTTCCTTTAAAAAAAACAAGAATGTAAAGATGCTGGTGTGACCAGGTGGTATTGCTGTTTAGTAAGGAGACTGGAAAAGGAGCAGGTTCAATAACAGAAAAAGTAGACTAAAGTTTTCTAAAATTCTTGACTCCCTGAAAGTTTGAAAAGCACATGATCAGCTCATACCTGTAAGCAGCAATAGTTCTTTTGATTCCCTCCAACACACCATGAACCAGTCTTTTTTCATGAGTAATCTCTTCTGAACAGAGAATGTGCAAAATTAATTCTGGAGCACCTTAAAATTCTCATGGAAGCAACTGAAACTCAACAACTCTTAACATATTCACCTAGATCTGATGGCAAAAAGAAACACACTCGCTGTCACTCAGCTTGGTGCAGGTATCACTTGCTGTGATATGTTTCCCACTGCCTTTCTTAGATATAATGACACGTAAGTCAGTCAAGAAGCCTCAACCTACTGCTTTTATCTTGATCTCAGTGTCAAGACAATGATGGGCCAAAAGAAGAAACCAAGAGGAAGTGTTATCAGCAACCCCTGGGTGTCACACCCTCTGAGGACAGGCAACCCAAATCAAAGAGCAGCAGACACATATTCTTATTCTGCACCTGCCCATGTGCCGTGTTTCCTGCCAGCCTCCTCTCTTGGAGGTCTCTGGTGTCACAGTTTGTTGGGTCCCATCTCCCCCACACAGCCAACATCCTCCTCCACCAACTGCCATGGCTGGGCACCCGCTTGTGGCCGCACCGTGTGTGCCAAGGCTTAAAGGCAGCTTGTAAAATCCGAGCTAACCTGTGTTCCCTGGCTCCTTCCCTGATTTTGGTACCCAGGTCCCTTCACCTGGGCCTTGCTCCTGCAAGTGGAGGGTGAATTTTCACCATCTGCCTACAAGCTCTGCCACAGGAGGTTTCTGTGTTGTGTGGCTTCTTTTCTGCCCTTTTTGACTCCTCTCTGACCCACATTCCTATGAAATTGCCAAGGGTGGTTTCTTCATTTTGCCATGGAATGCCACTCCATCCAGCCCAGCACTCTCCACACTGCAGGCTGGCTGTGCTCAGGCCAGCTCTGGTCTTGAGGCTTAATGAGCATAATGCTGAGGTACCATTGTCAGCCTTAGAATAAAGATAATTTCTCTGGGCTTAGAGCTCTGCTTTGACCTTTCTGAGTGGAGCTGGGCTGCAACTGGGAGCATGGAGAGTGTTTACAGCACACCCCCAGGCTCACAGTACCTTGTGGAGGAGCTCAAGGAGTTTCATGAAATAGCACAGAACTGCCTGGGCTGGTCCCACCACTCCCACTTGTTTCAGCTTTAAAAAAAGAAGACTGATGTCTTGGTTCTGGGGAATGACAGAATTAAAAATCTAGCAAAGTTTCAATGCCTGCCAAGAATAATTTCACTAACAGAAATATTTTTCCTTCTTGAACTTCCACAACATGGCTGCTCTGTGGCAGTCAGGAATATGATGAGCTCAGGGCATAAGAGTCCTTTTAAAATCAACACTTATCTACCTAAATTGGGGTTGCTAGGAGTTATATTGGACACAGGAGCCATTTTTAATGTATAGCCCATGACAAACCTGATTTACAGATTAAAATAACAATATTATGGCATTTATAGGATGTATAAATTTAAAGCTGAAATGTACTTGCCATAAAATCTTGGATGCTTTTGTTACAGCTGTGACTAGCAGCAAAAAAATACAGCAGCAAAGCTTTGCAATTAATAATCTCCAAGTATAACACATTTAAAAAATCAGGGTCTCTTTCAAAGTGCGTTACCAGGTGACATGAACATTGCATTATGTCATGTCACATCAGTCCTCCTTCAGGCAATAGCTCAGAGCTGACAAACAGATGCAAAAGACTAAGCTAAGAACATTTAGTAATATGGACTAAAAGAAAGACCACGTGGNTCACAAGGCTTTCAATTTCTTTTAGCCTGATGCATAGGCAAAAATGGTCACTAAGAAATCTAGTCCTTAAGGGTGAGTATACTATAATATTTCTACACTATTTCAAATCAGTACTCATCCTGTGCTCATGCACTTTGGTAGTTAGCCATGAAGAACCCAGTTACAAACCCTTAATTTCTAGAACAACCTGCTCTGCCTTTGCCCTGCAAGCAGACACTCCAGACAGCTTCCCTGTGCTACAGCAGCTGATTCTGGTACCAGAATTTGCTGGGCTGCAAAAAAGTGACAGGGAAGGCTCTCCACCTACTGATAGAGAAAACATGAGGGCTACATCCTTTTGTACTACAAGATGTAGTCCAGTGACAGTCAATATTACAAACACATAGTTTACAAGACATATTTCAAAATATATGCATTTTTTATGAAAGACTTTCTCCAGGCAGGCAGGCAAACCAGGACATTTTGCAGTGCCAGTTCTCTCTCTAGCATGACTGAAGGTTTTCAATTCACTTCCAATAATGAGTATTACTGGGTTAGTAACTCCCATTCTGGTTTGGACAAATTCACACGGAAAACCCAACATTTGAAAAACGCAAGGGGTCAGCTGAGGGAGCAGATCCAGGGTGTGGGATCTCAGCCAGGAACAGGTTTTAGTTCCTATTGCCTGCTCCCCCATTTACAGACCACTAATAATTCTGCATGCATTCTGGTCCATGCCAGGTTTGTAAAATTAAGGATAAAGCTGGATGCTACTGAAAATAAAAAGACCCAGAAGAAATTCTCAGAAAAAACATGCAAATTGATTTCAGTTAATTGTGGCTGCTATGATGACTATTTAATTTGCAGCATCTTTAGATTGTATACGGTGAGGAATAGCATTGACACCACACTACTAAGGAGTAGCTAGTCAGAGAATACAAAAATCTGCCGTTTCACACCGAGTAATTAAGTATCCTGCTCTCCTTGTTCACCTGAGAAGTAACCACTGGCACGTATGCAAAAATCACCCATTGTTCCTCTCCTCCTCAGCAGAATGCAAAGATCACCGTCCCCATTTTGCAATTAGGGAACCTGAAGCCCAAGTTTAAACATTGCTGAAATAGCAGAGATGAGAATAATTATATGGTCTTATACAATTTCCACTGAAGTCAGAAAAGTGAGAGCTCTGTAGTGAAGTTTCTGCCCTGCAAAAATCAATAGCTAAACTCCCTCCTTACCCCTGTTCCTATTCACTGAACCATAATAATGACAAGAGAGCTATTTGCATGTTTAAAGAAGCAGAACTGAATGCATATAGACTCCTTATAATTAGTTTCACAGCAGCTGACTGTAAAAACACGTAATTTAGGTTCAAATAATATATACTTTTTAAAAATCCTGAAATGCACCTTCACTTGTTTTCTGGCTCTGAAACCATAAAAACCACCACGGTGTGACTGAAAAGTGTTCAACGCAAAAAGGTAGAATGCTGGGCTTTGGATGAACATATTGTGAGTCTGAAAGCTGTATAATCAATTAGCATCCTACTGGAAACCTGACAACCTGTCGTGACCCATTAGGAGGTATTCTGTGCTCTCAATGGCTGTGGCTATAGGGACCATTTACACAGATACCAGGTAAGCCCCTACAAAGCAGAATATGGTAAGGTCAGCTCTTTGTTTTACTTCTAAGTGCTTTTCCAAGATGATTTTCTCTCTTGTGGAATGAACATTGCAGTGCAGCTAAAAATGGCAACACTGTATTTCAGGTAAGTGGGTTGAAAAGTCATTCTCAATGGGAAATGAACTCATGACCTTTTCAATGAAAGGTAAAGCTCAAGTTGTAAAAGTTTGCATGTAAGATGCACTAAATATATCGTTGAGTAATAGCTCAAGAGGGCAATAACAACATAGCCTGCCTAACAGCTCATGCTAATGCAAACATAATGTGCCATGTAAAAAGAGATTAATCAAGTTTTCCTACAGGAAAACTGACAGCCTGTCGTGACCCATTAGTAGGTATTCTGTGCTCTCAATATCTGTGGCTACAGGGACCATTTATGAACTGACAAATTTGGGTGACTGGTAATACCACACCAGGACAAAAAAAGTCCGAGATGGGTGTCACATTTCTGGTTCTTTCCAGCACTCTGCTTATAGACATTTCCCTTTCATTCATACTCTTTAATTTATGTACATAGTGTGCACATATACACGTACCTTGTGTTAACTACGACACAGTGCATTAACTGTGCGTTAAAGCAGAAACCTTTCCTAGTTGCCAGAGCCACTGCTTCTTGGGTTATGATCAGAGGCTCACAGACTCAGTTTTCAGCAAGGAAGCATAATCAAAACTGGTAAGTGTATTCAAACCGTGTCTGATTCCCTTCACAAAACCAGAGAAAACAACATAGTTCAGATTATAATTTAATGTCAGAGATGAGTAAATAAGATTTAACGACAATATCAGCATTCTTTGATGAGGGCAACCTCAAGTCACTGGTTCATCTCTTCTATAAATTGGAATCCACTCTGATTAGACTCCATTTGGCATTCTGCTGTGCATTAGTCAGTTAATGCAGTGCTTATACCAGCTATACTTAATGAGGCAGCAGGCGTGCCTTCATTTTCAAGCAAGAGCTTATCTACATGTCTACAGCTGATTTCGTAAGTGAGACAGCAGATCCTCAGACCTTTTTGCTTTCATCTGAATGTTTGAAAACATTGTGTCCTGCAGTGGAAGGTAAAATATTACTTCACAAAAGCCAGGCTGCCACATATGCTGTGTTTTAAAAAACCAACAACACAAATCCCACCCCCCCTCCCACTGTCCACAGAATAATAGAGTAATAGTTTCAGACATCTTGTTCTTTCTCTGCTGTGTTTACGAAGACAGTGTTCTATCTCCTTGTGCACATCACATTGTGATTACTTTATTAGGGATTTACTGGATGAAGTAGCCAAGTAAACACTAAAAATTTTCAGCACAAGTTTTACCTAGAGATGTTCTAACACATAGGGTGTTTCAGTGAATTGGAGTCTCTTGAGCTAATTGATTTAATGGCTCTATATAACTCTTGTCCATCAGAAAATACTGGGAATCTGACTCATAACCCTCTGCCACTGCAGCAATTTACCCTATTACAAGGCCAGTGCCAAACACTGCCAGAACAGAATGAGAGCGCTGTGTGTTTATTTCTGTAGGATGGATTACAAGGTACACTGTTAAGGTCAGTTGGAATCTGTAAGTCAATCTGTAAGGCCCATCAAACCTTAATTATCCTTTTTTATCCCAGAGACTCAACGAATCATATTTTGATTAAAGCCAACATCACCCACTCAACTAGAAATGTTGGCAATATAGATGCATTATTATAGTATATTTGTCTTGATTTCTTCTTACAGAAACTGTGTAAACTGGTCAATGTAACAAATCACTTCTGAGACTGCTTAGGGTACTGGCACCTCCAACAGTAGTGTTGTGGCAGCTTACAGGGATATTTAGCAGGGGAACAAATTCCCATCTGGGTTTGGAGCCTCTTTTGGGTTTAAATTATATCAGGTTAGCTTGGGCATATTTATCATGAATTATAGGCACACCTTTCACTGCTGATCAGAAATACTTCATTTTAGCAATAATGGTTTCAAAATATTTTGAGCTCACTGTTGGACATGACAATTGAAAGCAGGCAACATCCCCTGTCAAAACTGGCTGCTAGAACATCACTTATTACATATATTCTTCTTTAATTCTCAGTCTGAAGTATGATGGTTGGCATAGTTTATTTTAGTGATAAGATGTTAAACTCACTCTGTGATTATGTTACTCATGTGGGTATGGCACAAAAATAGTAGTGAAAAGTCAGTAAATGTTGCTATGAACCAAAACATGAACTAACATTGTTAGTCACATTACTCCACCAAGCTATTCTTGCCATAAAATATTTTTAGAAGTCAAAATTCAAACAATTAACTGGTAGGTAGATATGAGTAGCAAAATTTCAGAAAAAAGCAAATATTTACATCCTTATGTGCATGAAAGAAAGCTCCACAAATGCAATCTGAAGCATGATAAAATTATAATGAGTTTCATTTACAGCAGCAGAAGAGATAGCAGTATGAATAAAGTCAAGCATGAGTGATGGTTTGAAGCATCACCCTACATCTTTCTTTTCTATTCACCAATCCAAATCATGATTACAACAGAGTTAAGGCTCACTAGTATGCCACCAGTTCTCACAGAGTATCATGTACTTCTAAATTTAAATTTGGGATATCAGGCATTAATGAATTAGAACTCTGAATTCTTAAGATTTCCTAACTGTTCTCTGTTACTTAAATCTGTATCACAACATTTAACATAAGACTATGAAATTAATAAACATTTACCATTCAACATGAATACTATGGAATAAAGTCAAACATTGCTTTACTAAATCAAATCTGCAGGTAGTGAGAACTACACAGCTCAGATTCTGAGCCTGCTCCCTTTGCATCACTCTGGACTGGCAGGCTGTATCTCACCAGTCACACCTTGCTTTCCACCTTTCCCTTTGCTAAGCCCAAGAGAAACCACTCTTCAACATGGCCTTACTGTGCTGCCAGCCTCCTGGTGAAAAAATCCTGTGCACCTCTACTGACACCATGGACTCAACCTGAAGTGTACTCCTCCTCCAGGACAGGAATAGCCCACACTTCAGGTCCCACAGCTCCCACCTGGCTACACAAACCCCTGCACTGCGTGCACATGATGCAGATGCTCAAGACAATGTATGCAATGGTGATGGTTCATGCTGTTTCCTTCTCCATCTTTTCTGTAGCCCCCTCTTTAGGCAGTGTAAGACTGATTATACTCCTCCTCAGCATTCTCTTCTCCAGGTTAAACAAACCAAGCTCACTCATACGTTGTATGTTCCAGTCCCTGACTATTAGTGGCTCCCCACTGGACTCTGCTGTCCTCAGCACTCCAAAACTAGCTGTGTTATTCCATCCACAGTCTCAGAAATGCCAAACAGAAGGGAAAGATCAGTTCCCTTGTCCTCTTCAGCCAGCTGTCCTGCTCTCAGCAAGGCAAGGGCATTACATTGCAACCTTAGGCCTACATTTGCAATATTTTTGGGCAGTTTACATTGGTAGTGTATTTTTTATATGGAAACCAAGAATTTTATGTAGTCATATGTATTTCATCCATTATTCTCTCACCTTACCTTTTTTTTTTCCTGTAAGATCTGACTGTTTTCACATTTTTGCAGGACTGTTTTGTGGGCAGTTCTTCCCCAATTCAGCTAAAACAATGTGATGAGAAGCAGATGAGATTGCAATATACTAAAATTTTAAATGTGCTTTTGAAGAGGCCTTTGGGCACAGATGTTCCATAAAACTGTATTTATTATTATAATAATCTGCTGAAGAATTCAACTGTTTATTCAGGGGTCTGAATATTGAAGACTCCCTAAATCTAGTGATCCTAAATCTACCCCACTTACTTCCTTTCCAACACTAATAAGAAATACAAATTTGAAAAATCTGTATATACCAAGGCATTTTACAGCACTACAGAATAAACACTGACTTAGAGTATAAATGCTGCTAAATGAAATCTTTTAGATGGAATCCCTTCAAAATACATGAAGAGTCGATGTCAAAAAAGCTTGTAAGGAAAAGATTCAAACCCACAATGCAGAAGTACAAGTTGATTTAATGCCTAACCCACAGAAGGACATTAAGAGTAGAGACCTGTGAGTTCTCTGACTTGTAACAGAACTGATACACATGCCCAGAGGACGCTGGTTCACCAGCTTTCCTTGAGACACTGTGGAGATGAAATTTTTCATGTGACTTTTTTGACAATGTTACTTGGTCATGATTTCCTGATACTAGTTTGTAGAGGGGAGCAATAATTTGAAAATCAGAAATGTGAGAAAATTCATGACAAAAGTATCAATGTCACAATTTTTTTTTTTTCTTAGATGATGTCGCAACTTATTGCTCAAACAACTTCAGGACTGGATGTCTAATCAAACTGGGATGCAGTGGTTGAACAATTTGGGGTCAGTCAATGCATATATAAGAGATTGCAGAAGAGTTAGAAAAAATTAGTTTAAAGCTGTAAACTATTCTCATCTGGAGTCACAACTATTTTGCCTGACTATAATTATCTCTTCTGATTTTGTCCCCTGGAAAGCTAAGTGAAATCCAGAACCTTTCCATCTTTGCTATATGGGTGCCAGAGCAAGATCTTCCTTGGAAAGCTTTTCCTTATGTACTCAGCTCATCCCCAGCAATGAGCACTGGGAGGTCTTGGAGCACCTGGCTCTTGAAACAGATGTTTGGCACATGAGGCTGGGGGTTGCCTGCTGCAGATAAGATTGAAAAACCCAAATCACAATAATTATGCACCTTTATTAGCCTCCACAGGGTTCAAACTGGCATCTATTTAATCATATCGTATTTACTATTGTCAGCAAGCTTGAAGGAGTCTCCAGAGGAAACTGCCTGTAGCTCTACAAACCTCCTTCTGAGCCTGTTCTTTTATTCTATGTCATGTTCTCAGCCCTTTCTGAAAAATCCAGATTCTCTATATCCACCCAGTAATGCAAATGTTTTATTCTTAGAGATATTAAATTCATATGCCATTTTAATTAAAAAAACATTGTATTCCGCTATGGAAAAGCACTATTTGTTCATTTGTTTGTGAACTTTGCAGTCTGTAGGTTCACTGGGAGTCTAAAATACTGCTGAAATCCTTTCACTTTTCCTCCTATTAAATGCTCTGATTTCCTAAACAATGCACGAAAAAATATTTAGATTATTTGTTTGCAGATGATCATTACAGAGGAAGCTGCTTTTGCAAATGGGAAAGGGTTCATATCACCTTCTACCAAGATCCAACAATTCTCACACCTTGTGCTTCCAGGATTATGATCTTGAACCTTCAGTAGTAAGATTCTCTGTATAAATTCTTGTGTCTTCCCTTGATGTTTGGTCTTCGCAGCTGGCAGTGGGTTTCACAGTGGGTGTGCTCTCTCTGTGTCCCCAGGGCTGTCCCAGCAAGGCTCTGAGCCCCGTGCTGCCTCAGGAGGCTGATCCATGTTGCAGGCAGAGGAAAATCCTTTAGAGGATTAGTAGGACTGCTGGCCTGGCCTGGCCTGGCTCAGCCCCCACCAGTACTACTGGAAACAGCACGACCAACAACCAAGTGTTATTCACACGTACAGCTGTCCTTGCTGCCATCTGTGCACATTCCCCAGGATATTCATACACTTTAGGGATGAAGAGGCCCGAAAAATATATGAAGTTAGTCCAGGCAGAGGTGTTTCTGGCTACAATATGTATTTTATGATAATAAAAAATGCAGAAACCAGCAGTCCTCACAGCAGAACACCAGCTGGCTCCACATGTTGCAGTAATAAACTCTGCTCTAAAAACCTGGGCTTCCATATCTTGTGTATCAAGTACAAAATCACTAATGGTCTACAAACTGTCTACAACCATAGTTGTGCTTCTGAGTCACCACACGGTTTACTGATACAGAACAAAATAGTACTTTTAAGTTCTGTCTGTTAAAGCAGTACAGTAGTGGCTCAAATATGAAGAAACCTCCACTCAACAATATTTTATATCCTTTAGTGAGAAAAACATGCCAGGGATGGTTATGTAGTGTAAAATCATACTTAGCATAAGGTCTGATGCCACAGTAGATTAAGAGTGGGAGAGCTGAAGAAGTAGTAAAAGTGGGTGCAATGACATGCATCTCTAGTTCTTCCAGTACATAAATTTATCATATTTTCTCTAAGCCATTAATTGACTCGTTCTTCACTAGCTGTGGAGCCCATTTGCTTCGGGAACATCAGCAGAGAGAGAAGGCCACTGTTAAAGGATTTCCAAGAGTGAGTGAGCAATAGTTTCCAAGCATTCAGCAAACAAAATAAAGTTTTACCAGAACAGTTAGCTGAAGGCACTTCTTCCCCGAAACAACTGCCAAATTTAATCTTTCTACCCCAACTTCTGCAGCTTTTGTGTTGTTCAATAATGATCCCATACAATTTTTATATGGGAAAGGCGTCCTTTATGCTTCACCTCATTCTCAGAAACAATGAACTATTTTTGCTTTAACTTTATTAAAATTAATTTTTAAATGTAATAAAAAAGAGTCACCAAGGCAGGAAATTTTTACCTGAAAAATGAAAGATTCAAAAGATATAAGGAGCTGATCAAATAACCTCTGAGTGGAGATGGTATAGGTCTCAGAAGGTTGGTATTTAAGCTGGCATGTGATTTTAAGCACTTGAGTAATCCCTATGAAACAAAAAACCCCAAACCAAACATGTGCTGCAAGTTACATGTAAGTACAAAATCTTGCTAACCTGGAACTGTGGACTGTAAACATAAGCCAAAACCAAGTAACTTCTATATTAATGCTTAAAGTTACACACTCTGAGCTTGGAGTAGACACAACCTAATGCTGTTCTCAAATTGCTACAGTATTTCACAGAGTGCTAAATAAATATATTCTGCCGTATACAGTGTGATGTTAATTTTTATGCCTTGCAGTAGAATGTGCAGTGAAGTTGAATTACAATTGCTGTGGGAATCATAACATTGGAAAACATGTCTAAATCTCAGCTTTAAGGCCGTGCTAACATATCTTTTACATTTAATTTCCTTTAGGAAAAAAAAGAAAAAAAGAAAAAAAAATGGAACAACTGGCTATTGTTGACTTTGCCAGCAAAAAGAACTAAGATGTTACAGTGTGGGTTATCTGGGGATCTGTCACATTCCCCTTGCTCTCTTATCAGTTCATTCTTAACAAATACTCTTACAGATACACCCCAGTGAAGTGTGGTCTGTGACACCTTCATAATGCCTTATGGAAAAAGGGAACAAGGATGGGAAGAATCTTCTAATCTTCACACATACCCTCAAGGTTTTTCTGGATTCACAGTCCAGAAGAGAAATAGTGTGAGGTAAAGTTATATTCATTTGTAATCAGGGACAACTCAAGGCCCCTTCATGGAAAAATATCAGCATAGATACACTTCAAACAAGGTGAAAAAAGGAGAGAGAGAAGTAAAGCTGACATTCCCACTGAACAGAGCCTTTATCATTCCTCATGTGATACATGAGCAGGGTGCAATAAACACTCTTTACAGCCAAAATGTCATTTTGTTGACTACTGACCTCTTGTCTTCCTTGCACTTTGGAAGTGATTTTAACTGACTTTTGGATGCTTTCTTTTAGTTGCTTTTCCTTTTTTCTTAGGCTTGGCAAATGGCATTATTAAACCTGTCCTTTTCTTGGATTTCTGGGTATTTTAGCAGAGTATTGCCAGGATATGAAGCCCTTTGAGAGTTTTCTAACTGTGGGTGTTTCCATATTTTCTAGGCATAATTTGTAAAATAGTTTGGTGGTTTTTTTTTCTTGTAAGTATGAATGTCCATACAAAGAGGAGAACACCAATGCTGAAATGGGAAAACCACTAGTTTAGAAAAAGAAAGGTGATATAATGCTCTTAGTACCTAAAACGTGAAAGATAGTGCTAAGGAGAGTCATAAAAAGAGTGGGACAGGTCATCAAATTTGCACATTTGGACTCCATCTCTCTGAGCCCTTTCATGACCAGTGACATGTGCCTGCATGTACATAGATATGTGTGCATAGATGCTGTGTATGTCTANATTGTGTTAACAGTAGTAAAAAATGGGAAGAGGTGAGCAGGTCCACATCTGTATGTCTGAAGTACCAGGAGGATTATTCAATTCCTGTGTTTTCTACCTGATATCTCCTGATGGGATCCTGACCAGTGACATCAAGCAGTTGTGCCTGCATGTACATGGATATGCGTGCATAGATGCTGTGTATGTCTACTTTCCAAAAAACATCCATGAATATCTTACAGCTTCTAAAATAATACACATGTTTTTGGAGGTTGGTATTTTTTCTAGGGTTTGCCATCCTTCATTCAAATGTTTCTTTCCCCTCCAAAAAACGTATGTTGTTTTGAGAAAAAGGCATGTGTTTTGGGGTGGTCTGCCTCATAAAGAGCCCCAGAGCTTGGGGCCAGCCAGCTCTTTTCAATTATCAGCTCCAGGTGGGAAGAGGTCAGGTGGTTCCTGCAAAGGCTGAGGCACTGCTTGTGGAGTGGGAGGTTTCTGTGAAATCTTTTGGTTGAGGGAAAAAAGGGCTGAACTGAGATTTTACTAAGTTTGAAAACAATCTGACTCCTGAAGGTGTGGTGTTCGATGCTGTTGGGCTGGGGGCTGCCCAGGGTACACTATGGGGACCTATGTGTACTTCCAACAAATCCATTAGACTTGCTGGCATTATTTCATAGCTCTGGCACACAGCAAACAAACACCAAAACATCTTTTCTCACCAACACCCCCCTCCAAACAAAGCAAAAGCCCAAAGCAACCCAACCCCAAAGAACCTATCACGTACATATTAAAAATTCTGGCTAATATACACACAGCAGAAAAATAAGTAAGCAATCATCCAAAATTACTTTTGTGTTATAAATTGCTCTTGAATGAGGCCTAATGGTGGAAACATCATTGCAAACTGTTTTCCATTGTCAGCATGCATTTATGATAACCATTTTGTCCAATTTCCTGTTCTTTTGCTAGCAGAAAGGGACAGATTCACCCTCATTTACACTAAGGCTTCTATCATGTTGCCTGGGCTGTACTGCACATGGGTTCAGTCCTTTCCCGGGAGGCTGAGAATAGAAGGTAGAATGATTATTGTTACACAATAACTATTTTTCCTTTATCTTTTCTGATGGG
This sequence comes from Calyptomena viridis, assembly GCA_013390005.1. NCBI lineage: Eukaryota > Metazoa > Chordata > Aves > Passeriformes > Eurylaimidae > Calyptomena > Calyptomena viridis. The sequence goes on from WEIV01009458.1 coordinate 160,156, forward strand.
GGAAAAACATACGCAACTACTGGTCCCATCTGCAGTGCAGCAGTTAGAGATAGAGAGGACAGGTATTCAGTCCCCCTGGATGGCTCAAGGTTAGAGAAAATTACCCACTTTTAGCAGATAACAGAATCCTAACTATCTGCCTTAAACTGGGATTGACTGTACACTATCTGAGCTGATAGTAGGTACAATATTTCATCCAAAGACAGGCATATTTGCCTTCTAGTTTTACCACTATGTAATATTATTTTGTTGACCTTCAGTCACACTGGCACAGGAATTGAACATGAAGGGATATGACAGAAGGCAATCAACAACACAAGATATGAAAAGTCTAAAGAACAACTTATGTCCTCAAGAACAGGACACCTACTATCCAGTTGCACACAGAGTTTTGAGTTGTGAAGAGCTACCAGAAGATACAATGCAAATCAATATATGTCCACTTTATTCACCAAAAATGATGGATAATGTAGCAAGCCAGCTTGATTTACCTTAATTTGCAAATCAATTTCCTTCACTTTTTTGGACAAAAACCCCAAACAAAACACTAACGAATTTCAGATCAAAATAGACTGAAGCACGGGGAACTTCCAGCCCCATCTGAACAGTGGAAACCCTGGATCCATGCTGAAGCTGTCCTGGGCACAGCCAGAAGGCACTTAGTGCTGTGCCACACCATGCAGCCTGCCTGCACACACTGCTTCATCCCATGTCTGAGCTCCTCAGATCCAGCACTAGCTGTGTGCCAGGTTAGTTCCCTGGGGAGAAATTATAGAAGCCCAAATGCAGCACTAGCACTAGTAATGTGTTAATGTTTAAATGACTGTTGTCTGCAAATTCAACTTTGGAAAGCCATGGATGCTCCCTGGCAGTGGGATGATAGTATCATGGAGGAGTCTGGATACACAGATGAGTTGGAATTGCAACATGTGAACTTTCCTCTCTTTATCACTCAAAGAAATGACTGCAATGCAGGCAGATCCAAACAAGAGACAGCCCTCAGGCTGTCCTCATCCCTCCCACCCAGCCCCACAAACCCACCCCACTGCCATTAGATTCTCACAGCACTCTGTGCTGACCTCATGTGCAAAATGTCACGTCTGCCCAGTGACACTGTACAGGACAGCAGGGCTGGTGTGGCACAGCCGTTCTTGGGAAAGGGCGGCAGGCCAGGCATGTCCCAAAGCCTGTCACACCCCACCTAAGCCCAGCACAGTGAAAGGGAACTGGTGGCTCCTCACAGCTCTCTGTAATTGCTCAGTCCATTTCCATAGCTTCTGTGTAGCTGTGTTTGCAGCTGACACTATTCTTGCTATTCCAGCCCTGTCTTTTTATTTTAACGTGGGGGCAGGTGAGAGCAGACTGTTGATAGTCCTCTCCTCTGTGGTGCAGGATAGCTGATCGATGTAACATTTTTTTTTGGTCAAAGCTATTTTAAGACACAAAATTAAAAGACTAGATACATGAAGCTCTGTGGGATTTTACACTTGAAAAACAATCTTCACAATGTCCTCGAATATGAACAGTACTTTTCTGTGGTGAATCTGTACAGGAGCTACACATAGTCTCATCTATCACAGTATTGTAGCAACAAAAGTAATTACTGCATAGTCTTTTAACCAACAAAGCCCTTAAAGGGCTTGTGAGTGAGGGTGCAGAAGGAAACAGATTTCCACAGACATGGAAAGTATTTCTTATGTGAGCATTTTAAAAGGAAAGCAGCTGTAAGAATGAAGATATTCAGGAAGAAGATCAGATCTGTTAAAATACTCAGATACTCCTCCATGTCTATCCTCAGAGCAGCACTTTACAGATTACATGCAAACCAAACTCGAGCTCAATGTCTCGTTTCACTCTTGGCTGTTCTTTTGGAGGACTAGGAGAATACAGCTGCAGAGAAAAACCGTTTAAAACCTGAACTCTTGAAACAGATGAGGGTAATACTTCTCCATTTTAAAATACAGACGATTATTTCCACAGATGATTTGCAGATGTAACATTCAGCTATTTAAAGATTAGGGGTTTTTTCCAACACTTGTGGAAGAGCAGTAGAAAATCGTGTTTGTGGCAGGGTTTAAACTGAAATTGTAGAGCTGTTCCATTAGTACCCATAGCACCCATCGCAGTTTTGCTCTTTGTTTCAGTCAAGGGTTTCCCTTTTCTTGTCTTTGCCTTTTCTCTATCTCACACTTGGCTCTTTTCTGCCTGTGTCCATAGCAGCACCCTCTGGTAGATTGCAATGATGCTGAGATGGACTTCTGCCAGGGGAGGAAGAAAATCATCAAGAGGCAATGCAGTTCAAGGTCATTCTGGGCTTTTCCCCTCCAGCACAATGCCCTTTTAAGTAGCAGTACCTGAACTGTTCTTTCAATCCTGATAATCTGGGTAAAGTGGGACTCATTCTGCTTTTTGTTTTATCTAATGTCAGTGGGATGCCAATAAAAACCAACTAACCAAATAAAGTTTACTGCAACATGTGCTAACAGGTACAGCATTCAGTGCCCGACATTTGAGTTGCCTTCAAATGCTTCTAGGAGCATTTAAAAAGGAATGAAAACATTTGCTATTGTACATAGCAGAGAAGGTGCCTTGAAAGTATTTATATTTCCTGCTATTTCTGTGTCATAGGGAAGACACAATGTGCCAAGCAATTTCTGCTTTTTAAAAGATTTAATCCTACTTTAAGACTCACAAACAAGAGATCCCTGTGCAGACAAATGTGTAGAGAAAAAATACAGAGAAAATATGATGCACTTCTAACTTTATGGACTCCATACATTACAACTTAATGGTTAAACATTGTTGGATCAAAGCTTTAAAAGAACTGGGATTGTCAGAATAAATTGCCTGTATGGCTGAGTTGAAGAATTTATATATCCATGTTGTGATAATTTTGTCTAAAACCACAAAAACATTTGGGAGAGAAGTGGATGGGGTAGATAAGAGGTGAATGGATATTGAGGTCATTATTGGAAGATGGCAGGCATAGATGCAAGGACACAGAGTCAAAGGCAAAAGCAAAATTAATACAGAGGGAGTTTGTGGGACATGCCAGAAGCAGTATGTATAAAGAACTGTCTTACTTAGATGTAAATACTAACACATTTGGGGGGGTATGGCGTTTGAAAAATATAAGGACTACAGGAATGGAGTGTGCTGTCACCCCTAGGAGTGGAACAGAGCCAAAGAAAGGTTCATTTAAGGTGAAATACCAAACAAAGCTTACTGAGTCTGCCATTTATTTCCTTCATGTATTCACTTTTAGTTGCAGCCATCCATTCACCAGTTGGCATGTGTCCAAAGAAAAAATTTGTGAATCTCACAGATTAATAATTAAACCTTTCCTTATTCAATCAGTGCAGCATAATTACCAACAATAACCCAACTGAAAGAAAAAAAACCAACCACCACCTTCTACTCCTTCAAAACAAAACAAAAACCCCCCAAAACCACTCCAACCCTCCAAAGAAATTCAAAAGCCCAAAAAAAGAAATCTTGACTAGTACACATCCCATAAAGGTTAACTAACTGGAAGTCACTCAGATGGAATGAAACAAATACCCCCAGACAAAAGGAGTTTAGCAAAACTACATCAAATATAGTTTGTATTACTGCAATATCTCCCCCATTCAATAACCTGTGACAATTAGTCCTGAGCACCAAAAATTATTTCAACTGCCATAATACATTATGAAGAGAAAAAACCTGTATCTTGGGTAGCTGGATCTTGGATTGATAGATGGAAAACCTAGAGAGGGATCCAGAGAGAAGGTTGAAGCAAGGACCACATGAAGTAGGGGCTGTACCTACATATAAAAGATAGGGGTTTTTTTTCTTTGAAATACCCAGTTTAATATTCAAAACAGTGAGCACAGAGAAAAAAAAAAAGCAGTTATCCACACAAAAAGTTATACTTCTTTAAGTATTTATAGATGAAAAATTGAAATCTACAAACACTAAATTCTAAACCTGATAATCACACAGTTCAGACTTGGAACTTTTTCAAGGCTATCAAAGTTAACCACAAGCCAGTTATCAACTACGGACTCAGCTCGTTTCTTGCTTAGTCCTAAATCACTATTTTAGCCACTGCCTATGTAACGCTGTAAAAGCAACACCAAGTTTGCTTTTAACTGCTAGAAACTTTGACACTTCTGCAGAAAATGGGTAGCCCTTTAAAAAAACAGAATTGTATGAATAAATTTGCAACTAAACTATGCTTTTGCTGAAACCAAACTTTTAAAATTATGTGACCAAAGGCTGAAAATAATGATTGAGAGAAAAATTGTGAAGTTGCTATGGTAACTATTAAGAATTCAGACAGGCTGTTGATATGAGATCTTATTAAATATGTCAAACTAAACATTTTATTTATAATTTAAAACTCCAACATTGACATTTTACAGTTAACAGAAAATAAAAAGAAATTCAAGATCTAACTTAATAAAGACTTGAGAGTTAAGACTGAGACAACACTCATTCTACCTTGTCACTTCACACATTCTAAAACACCTTCACAAATCCTTTTCTGCTAAAATTTTCCGTGCTTGGCCATAGTCTGAAGAAAGGCAGAAGAAAAACCATTTGGCTCCTTTAGAATTAAATTCTTTGGGAGGGGGAGAGACGGGAACATCTTGATTTTTAGCCCCTGACTTAATCACTCTGGTGTTTAAAGATCACATTGTGATTGTGCACTATACACTGCTGTCCTTACTTGGAATAAATTACAGTTGCTCCATTGTTCTTGCCTCAGTGAAATCTAGCTAACTTTACAGACAAAACAGCAGAAACTTTCCCAGAAAACCAAACTTCTTTAAGACCTCAGTTCTGCAAAGCACTGAAATCTTCACTGGATTACTCATGTGCATGATATTAGCCATGAGATAAATTCATAATGCAGTCTAATTTATTCTGTGATTGCAATTGCAATTCTAAAAAGAGCATTAGCACATTCATGTTGTGTTATAGGAGCCCAGATCCTTACTTGCTTGTGGCCATGATGGAATGGGAAGAACTGTAGGTCCTGGGACCTGAGAGCTTGCTGAGGATCCCAGTCCCACAGAGCTTTGCTGGCAGATGGACTCTGACACTACGTACACTCTATGCCCTCAGCTGCCAGTCTTGTAATCCTGACCCATCTCTGGGCATCTTTATCCCCCAGAATGACACTTGTATCATGGCTGTGAGAGCAGACATGGGCCTAACGGGCTGTGGCTACTTGAAAATACCAGTTGGCATTGGAGTCTATCTTGTGACCAACTCATCACGTGGTGTGAGCAGTCAGATGTGCAGTGGTGGCTTCTCCAGGAAGCCCTGGGGGTTGCCATGGTTATCAAAGACTAATTTAATGGATAACAGAAAGTTGCTGACCCTTTCCCTTAAAGAATAGAGTAAGATCAAGTATCGTGCACTGGGTTGAGTCACGGTGTGACTGGAGCAAGGGGCCTGCTGTAATGCACATTCCCAGGGAGGCAGAATCTGCCATCACTTGAGAACTTACCAATTGCTCTGCAAATTTCTGCACTTGTCATGAAACAATGCTGTAATGGCACTGTTTCTACCATACATTCCAAATAAATTATCTATAATTTTATTGTTTTTATCTGTGTGAAATGTATTTTTCCAAGCAAGATGCATTAGTATAGAGTTTGGATTTCTGTTTAATGGAATGTGCATTTTTCAAATGTCAAACTGTATTTTGCTTTGAGGCTCTGAGTGGGCCTTATGTGACAGTGTTTCCACAGGCAAGGCCAGCTTCAGAGATTTCCACCCCCCTCCTGAACCACCATGCAGTTGTGACCTTGGTGTTGCAATTTCCATCCCTTCAGAAATTCTACAGATACATTTGCTTGTGGTGTCACCCAGTAGCTCGAGTTTTAAATAAAAATGCGCTGGAAAACCTCTCATGTGGAAACCTCTTCTAAACTTCATGACATTTCAGGTTTCCTTATGGAACAAAGTACTTAAAAACTGGGCTCCTAAAACAAATCCATGTTTTCCTTGATGACCATTTTAAATATAGGCATTAATTCCTTGTCCAGTTAAAATTCAGCAACTGCAAATTGCTTGCAAAGTTTCTGGTTACTGTTTACTGTACACATATAGCAGGCTAACACGCATCTCCATACAATTATTTGCAGGTGCTGTTAAATCACTAGAAATCAAATAGCCTACATTTAATATTTCTAATTAGCTTATTTAGTAATCATGATGGAAACACAGGAATACATTTAGTGGTGTCCTCTCAGATATCCTTAAAAATGAGGAATGTCACCAGGGGCTTGTCCTGATGTGGGTGTTTTTTCAGCCCAGTCAGTATGCATCATTTTAATGTGACTGTGATCATAGCCCCACTGTGCCTGCCAATCCCAATTAACAGGATCACCCATCCTAGGGCAGAATTTATTGCTGCATGTGCAGCCTACTGGGACATGAAGCAGTAGTCTTGCAGTGTACAGGCCTCTGCAAAGCCATGCCTCTGGGAACTGTGCTCAACTTTTCTCAGCTGTGAAATCCCTCTGTTGCAAGATATGTTCCTGTCACATACTCTTCCTTATGGCAGGCTGAATATTTCCCTTTTTTAAAGACTCCAGTATCATCAGTGATATCTTGATAAACAGAAATATATTCAGGAAGTAGCCTTGCTGTTAATCTTGAAGTTACCATTCAGCCTTGAAAACTAGGGCAGGTTTGCTTATCACTGAAAACATTTGGTTTGCACCAGCACAATGAGTTATTACATCTGAAAACGAAATGGCATCAAGCTTTTTTTACTCAAAATTGATGTGTATGCCATGTTACATTTTTCAGCACACAGCTAGTGTTGAGCCATCTATGTTGTATTGCACACATACAATATAATTCTTATGTTGGGTGCCTTTTTGGCACAGCATCAGCATTTTCTGCTAGCATCAAGCAATCTTACTTTTGGTGAGTAGGGAGCTTCTATCATACAAGACCTTTTTTGGCAAAAAGATAGCACCAAGAATTTCAGCAGCAACAACCAAAAGGCTGTGCATATTGCAAAGATATGCAATATCCTTTTGCATCTCTAGGGACTTTCCCTAGATTCTGTGGTGGACAGAGTGCAAAGGGATTGCTCATAGCTCTTTTGTTCCTTCATCTTTTCTCACCAGTTTTCATTTAGAATCAAACAGTTTTGCTGGAGGCAAAAGGTATATTTTCTGGCTTCATGTCCCAGAATTTCTTTAAATTGTTCTTGCACATGTCTGCAGCTGACATGCAAAGTATGCAAACTCTTCTCCTGATTTATGCTTTATGCTCTGCATGGAGCCTGTATAATTGTGGAGGAAAAAAAAAAAGACCAAAAGTAGTTTTCCTTGAATTTCAGAAAGTAATGTACACTGTTTGAAAAAGATTCCACAGCATCTTACTGCTGCCCCCACTGGAACAGTTAATTCCCAGAGTATATTTTGTAAAAAAACCTGTAAAAAAACAGAACTTTTTTCAATATATCTAGTTATGAATTTTCGCATTAGAGAAGGCTTACTGTTCTTACCACTTAATTGGTTATAGAGAAAAGTTAGGAAATAAGTTTAGGAAATTCATTAAAGGCCACTTTTCCAAACGGACGTGCAAACAAACTTTTAACTACAAAACCCCGGGCCAAATTATCAAAAGTGCTCACCTCCCATTTGGCATAAGATTAAGGACAGACTTTTCAAAGCATTTAGCCGCTTGAAGTTCTCAGTGTGACACCACTGGCCAGATTTCCAAACTTTCCACTTGCTTAAGGACCTAGAAGTGAGCTGAACTCCTTTGAAAACAGTTATTGGTTTTGGACACTTCAAAACTGTATTATTTTGAATGTTGTCCAGAGACTACACTACTCTAAGTATTTATAATTACTTGATAAAATACAAATGTTTCCTTCAATTTCTCCATGAATAGTTTTTCTGCATTCCTCAGAAAATTTCTGCATTTATAAGCAGAAAGTTTCCTTTCTCTATTCTTCAGAGTTCTTATTCAAAAGCTCAGATAAAACAGCCCTTGCTGGCTTACTGATAACTAGAGAACTTCTACCCTTTCTCTGCCAGATTCATAACCCCCATAAGATTAGCTTTCTTAACAAACTGTAAATTCCTTTATTTCCTTATAAAGACTTTGATACAACACTTCAGCTAGGAAACATTTTTATCACTAAAATTACACTCATTAGAAGTTAAAGATACTGAATGAAATAGAGCAATCTCAGATCAAAGTAGCCCGCTCTTAACTACATAAAAACAAATTAAAGCAACTAATAAGAAACAGGCTAAACACATCAAGGACCTAAATGATTAATTTACATTTAGCAATTATTTTGACAACTTACTAAAGCAAGACTGCATAATACTGACCAGTTTTTTCTAAATCGAAGCTTATTATATTTACATGAAAAAAGAAATGATGGTTTAGTTATTTAGCAAGATCTTCCTTACCAGCAAAGGAAGAGAAACATTCTTATCAGAAATAAATTGACCACAACAAAACATGACTCTCTAAATTATGCTTTCTGCATATCAGTAGTGATACTATTGATTCCACAGTAACAAACTGCAGTAGAAGTAATTGCATTTTACTGTGATCACAAACCCAAATATTTAGGGTTTGACTGCATGCAGTATTAATCCATTTATAATTAGCGAGACTACACCATGCTTTCTATTTCACCATGATTTATCTGTGCTATCAGGGAGCTTTTTGGAGGTAAGCTCATCATTACTACTTTTATCTGTAAAATTTTCATTAATATTTTTCCCACTCTTGATATGGTTTTGCTTATTAAAAAGGCAATAGAAGATGAAGGGAAAGTTTCAAAGTACAGCAATACAAGACCAGAGTGAATTTCAAACAAGAAATGAGGATTGAGCCACCTATAATAAGAGCGTTAAGGAATCATAGAATTATTTAGATTGGAAAAGACCTTTAAGATCATAAAGTCCAACTGTTAACCAAGCACTGCCAAATCCACCACTAAACCATGGCCCCAGGTGCCACATCTCTATGTCTTTTGTATACAGAGAACAGGAGACCATCCAAGCCACGAACAGCCAGTTTCTCCAAAAGAGTATTCATTCTTCATCTTTGGCAACAGAGATTAGGGTTAGCATGTTAATGCTATATGGAATAAAATGGTTTAAAGTCCCCAGACAACTCTATATATTGTAAGACAGACCTGCAAGTATTTTTAATGAAATCAAGTATAACATTTAAACACATTAGTGAGTTCCACACTAACTCTATTTTGTATTTTCAACAATAGAGTTTGATAGATATGACAGTGCTGGACAAACAATTCATATTTATCACTTGCTGCAGCATGAAGATTATTTGCATTCAGACTCAATACTGTCTAAGATTTAACACACTTGTGGACCAAATAAAGGTATCTTGTGACTTATCTCATAATGTGCAGAAAGAGTGATGGTAATATGTGTCTGGTGTTGAATGTGTAAATACATGGGCTGTCTAGGATGGCTTTGTGTCCTGTGCAGTCTATATCAATATATAATACAAAGATAATTAATATTGATACGAAAAATAAATTTTTTATGTTGAGAGCAATCATTCATGAAAGGAACCTCCCCAGGACTAGTAGGGTCCCTGTCGCTGGAAGTTTTGAAGACACGATTGGACAGGGTTCTAGAAAATCTTATCTAGGCTCCTTTTGCCACAAAAGGTTGGACCAGATGACTTTTCAATGTTCCTCCCAACCTGGGCTGTTTTATGGCTCTGTACAAATGTTAATGTTCTGCAGGTATCCACAGTAAGGTGTAGAGGCTGCTGCATCACAGAGTAGTGTCCCCAGTCATGCTTGTTCTTCTCCATCACTGTTCTCAAACCAATCTCTGTACTTTCACAACAGCGCTCACTATTTTCTTATACAGTTAAAGGTTTTCTTTTCCATTGTAAAAACTGGAGGTTTAGACTTACAGAAAAAGCTTAGGTTCTGGAATACAGTTACAAGGCAAATTGAAAAAAAAATAAAATCCAACAACCTAGCAGTTATGTGGCAATTAGCATGGCAAATTACCATAATCATCTTAGAAATGGTTGCAAATACATCACGCTTTCTTTTTTTCTAAGTGTGCAAAATTACTCTGTGCCTTATAATTCTGGGACACCAACAAGACCTTTCTCAAAGAGTAACTGGAGTCCCAGAAAATACTTGAACAAAAGACAGACACGTACAAACAATTACCCTTCAAGCAGAGAGTGGAGTACATCCTTGAACCCAGCAGTGAGGTCCAGAACTGAAAAAATCCAGCAGGTATCTCAAAAAGGTGAAAAATTGGAATGATCAGTAAGGTGTGCCTCCAGCCTGTGGGCACGTCCTACTGAACATCCATTTTACAGATCAGTTATCAGCATGAAATATATAATCTAAAGCAAACAAAGAGGTCTGTCTGTGGTAGCACAGACACAGCAGACATAGCTGCACGAACCATTTCATGGAGGTGGAGGTTGTGCAAACCTTTTTTCATGCTCCCAGTACTGGTGGTATAGAGGAGCTCTCTGGGTTGGACTGCTGCCTCTCATGACACTCCTCTGTTCCTGGGACAGTGGTTCAGGGCACTTGGTAGATTAACCCAATCTATGGTTTAGAAAAGTGCCAGTATCTGTCAGTAGTTACTGGGTCTGGCCAGGACTGGGACTGGTGTAGTCACCTTTGACAAGCAGCTGTGAGCTTGTCCCCGCTGGAAGGGCTCCTTCCCTGCAGCCTGTGACTGTGCCCAAGGACAGCAGCAAGCTCCCACTGGCCCAGGACTTTGCTCAAGCTGAAATATGAGCAGCTGCACAGACGAGGACATTCCTGAAGCACTGATGTGGAAGTCACACATCTCCTTCCTGCAGCCACCATCTGGGGGGATGCTATCTACCTTAAGAGAGCGGATTTCTAGATACATCATTTCGTATTTCCCCTGGTTTGTATTTTTGGGCCCCTGGCCCAGACTGTGTCTTGAAGAAACCTCAGGCCAAATTCTGTTTTCAGCTACAATGCAGCTGTTCTGAAGGAATTGCTTTGACTTCCACTGCTTTGCTCTGGATTAGCACTATAGTAATAAAGGGTAGAATTTGGATCACTGCATTCTTTCCTTGCCATCCAAAGAAAAAGCAGGTTAACAGATTTGCATCACAGTGCACCAGAAGAGTTTTGAAGAAACACAGAAAATGAGTCTTGGCAGATAAAAAAACAACCCCCAAATCCAGGTAGCTCAATTTGAATGACAGTCTGTTTTTCTGACTTTTTCTGGTTTTATTTGTCAACATCATTTAACTGTACACGTATTTTAAAAAATAACAATTTTGAAGAATGCAAAGATGTTTTTAAGCAGTCTGGGGGAACTTTAATCACATTCAACTAAAGTGCTCACTCAATTCTCAGATCTAGTTTGAACTCTTATTTTTGTTCTTCTGCAAGATTCATGTGAAAAGCAACCATAGCCTGGGGTTTTGAAGTTGAAAGATTATAATTTGGCCTTCTGGCATGTATCTTTGTCAGTTTTTTAATCTCTATATGCCGTCTTTCAGCTTTAGAGAGAGACCAATTGATGTTCCCTGAAGCGTGTATATTCTTTCAACACCATAAAAGAAGTCAGCCATTGTCATTTTCAATCTCAAAGTTTTATTCCTTTTATTTTCAAATAATTTGGCTTACTAGTTCAATTGCCCGTGTCAGGTTCAAAAAACAAGTATTAATGTAATCTGATTTCTACAGCTATCTATAGACTGTTGGTCATACAGCCTGATATCTGAATGCGATACAAATATACTCAGCAAAACCAGACACCTCAAATGGCTTAAGAGATAAAACCCTTTAAATAAGCTTGAGACAGAACTGAATTTATTTAAATGTCTGATTCTAAATGTACTTATGCCTAGTAGTAATGTTTACCATCTGCCTGATTCTGTCTGATGAGGTAATTGTAAATCTATAAATAGCTTAACATATGCTGCACATATTCTGGCCTTAAATATAACAGCCTTTGTGTAAAACAACTGGAAATAATAAGAAGGGATATTAGTTCGGGCATTATTCGGGGTAAGACAAGAAAGAAGTATAAAGGGTTTTCACTTTGTATTATTTGTATCTTCGCTTCCAAAGGCCTGGTAAAACCAAAGCATTGTTTATAGGCCAAATTTTAAGCAGTTGTCACTACTTTCTGTGATTCATACCTACCAAAATAGGCATTTGAAATGCAGTAAAGCAGTTACAGTCAGAGTAATAGATACTGTAAACCAACATGAGACCTACATTCATTTGAGACGAACAAATAGTTTTCACTTTTCTTTCACAGGATAGAAGATGGGAAAACGATGTACAGGTAGTGATCATGAAAGCTTAACTTGAAAGAATTGCTTTACAGCTGTATTAGGAGATTCTTGACACTACTGTACCCACAATCACTGTACAAGCAGTCAAAGTGCTGTTTCGTAATTACAACTAAGAATACCATTAATGACAATTATCTGCAGAAAGAATTGTGATTGCTCATGTGCAGTCACCCAGAACGAAACCACAAGAAAAGAACAAAGTACTCTAAAATCATACAGCTTTTGAAACCACACTTACTGGCTCACAAATTTTTGCCTATATGGTGGGAAGACTAAGAGATGTAACCAAAGACAGGCCTATGGCTGGGTACCTGGTTGATACCCTTTTCTGCATCACCATTCTTAGAAAAATCATTCCATTTAAGAGAGAGATCGTATTTTCTCTTCTATGGTTTGTGTTCCAGAATCAAGAGTGCCTTGCAGATTGCAATGAATTAGCTTGGGTAATCTGACATTATCCTGCTTATTCAGGCAATCATTTCAGCTGCTTGCAATGGCACCCTTGTGCAGGTGGGGGGAAAAATGATACACTACCAAATTAGAAATAAAACAGTGAGTCACTCTCCAAACCTCTAAGTGGCATGGTCAGTCTCTATCTTGTCTGTAGTCTTAATACAAAGATTAAAAAAGGTCCTAAATATGCATATAGGTTCAGCTGCCTGCTTCAAACAAATAAAATTCTTTATGTGGAAAGCTAAGAGCAGGGGCTATTCTAAGGCTTCTTACTGAACAGGATCTTGGCTACAGTGCTGGGAACTGTGTGGCTGTACTCTGTGTCACGTGTGCAAAGAGGCAGTTATTGTGTTTCTTGCTCCATTAATCAGTCCCTGATGTTTATATGGGCTTTTAATTTAGTCCATTGAAAAGTTTTGCTCTGTTTGTATTTAATGAAAGTTCTTCCTGAGCATCTATTTCTTGACCTTCAAAGTCCTCACCTGGTCCAGGATTCTCCCCAGGTTAGTCAATAACAGCATCAAACTTCTAGTAGGTGAGAAAAAATGAACCAATTTCCAGCTGTGTGCAACTATGCCCATCCAGACATCTTCATACCATATGGGTGGCTAGACTTCAATCAGGCAGGACTGAGAAGCTGAATGGAAGAAGGAATTCTCTGAGAAAACTCATCTCCCCGAGAACTATCATTGTTTTGAGTTTACACTTTCTGTAAACCTTTACTCTGCTTTCAAACGTCATGCGAGGCTGGACACCCAGCTAACCTTGGATCAAGAGGTGCCCAGATCTGCCTGTGATCTACAGTTCATCCTGGCCTTCCCAAGAAGCTCACTGCAAATCTGCACGCTCAGTGCCAGAATACAGCAGCTCTGACTGCCTGAGGCAGCACAGGCAGACCTTACAGAGGGGAGCAACCACCACAGTGAGCAGGACGAAGAATAACAGTAAAAAGGTAGAGAGCACTGCAGATGAGAAGAAAATTAATGAAAAGTAAGCAGCAAAAGTAATTTTAATGAGAGAGCAAAGAAGAACATAGAGTGAACCAAAGAAATTCCAAGGACTATTTAGTATTTTTTAAAAACACTTAAATAAAAGCACTATCACAATACCAATTAGTGCACTTAATTATTTGTTCTGCTATCATAAGAGAAGGATACACGTATTAGAGAGTGACAGATACTTACAAAATGGTTTCAGAAATGCACTAAGTGTATTCCTGGCATATTCTGTATCTCCAGTTACCTGGAGGTGTGAGCTATGCATTGTCTGCCTCGGGAAGTGGGTGGAGGGTGGTGGGAGGTGAAATAAAGAGGCAGGGTCATGTGCTCTTTCAGCAGTAAAGGAATAATTAGTTTACAGTTCACAGAATTCACGTCAGTTGAGCTCAGGCTCTCATCCTATTTTCAGTAAAATAAATTTGATGCAACTTTTTTTTTATTTCTGACTCCTACAGGTAAGAATTCTAGATAGCCATCTAAATATCTAAATCTCCCCATTACTTCCCGTATTTTTTTATTACTTCATTATAGAGCCAAAGCCAGCTTCTTTTATATGAACAATTTCAGTCATTTTACCTAACTTGCAATTATAGACAGATCATGGCCTTCATTTCTTTTGTATCCACTGGTTATGTAGCAATTTCTAAAATAAAAACAGAATGGAGTTCATATCAAAGCAGACTGTGCTTCCTGCCCCTCTAAAGTAGTGACATATGCTAGAAAAAAAGGAAATGATGAAGTCCAAGACAATAAACAGACAGAACATGTGGAAAACAAAATGCCAAACTGTCCTAATTCAGTTGTGCATCTCTACTGGCTTCTCTGTGATCTACCCAAATCCTCAAGGAAACAAAACCCACTAATTTTTTACACAGCTGGACAGTCAGGAGAAACGTATTTCTGACTAGGATGCTTTACAGAGATATAATTAAAAACCTTTATGATCTCTATGCTATGTTCAGATTTTGGTAGTTGTCATTCAAGACATAGACTCAAAGAAGTCATGATAAAACTGAAGTGGCATCTTTCCTCTCCCACTTACACGCTTTAATCTCTCAGTAAAATCCAGACTTACTGGGTCCCAGACACTGTTAATGGATGCATCTAAATCTAAAAGATCTAAAGGATTTTTTTACCACATTGCCAAGCCATGATCTGAAGATACACTTCTGGAAGACTCAATCAGTTTAAATCACTGTTGGTCCAGTGAAATCAATGTGATTACCTCAAAATTGGGTGAGTGTAAATAGAACATGAACTCAGACTAGAAATGCTAGCATGTCTTGTCTGTATATTCCAAATGGGTAGAATCTGATGCACTAGGGTGAATGAGCAGGTAGAGGATGAAGTTGCAGGGTGCACAGCAATGCCTGAGGTCACTGTAATGAAAAAAAAAAATTACTTTATCATAACTTGTACTGTTGCCTAAATGCCTACACAGTAAAAATTTGCTTGTGTCCTTAGTTTATCAGTCCCTGGGTAATTATTAAGATAGCTGTGGTCATTGTGCTGATCTAAGGTACTGGGCAAACATTTTGAAACATTTAGAATTGTTTCATTTATGGCAGAAGAGAAGCCAAATGACTTCTACCTTTGTTGTCCAGTATCAGTGTCATGATATGTGCTGGAACAGCGTGGGGATGGGAATGTCTGAAACTGTTTTTACAGAACAATGACTTAGTGTCAAAGCCCAAAACTGGGGGTTCTCCCACCTTTCATTTTTGATAATGATATCATGAAATGAAAGCTATTTAAAAACAAGATGATAAATAATGAAAAATATTTTTCACTCTCTTCATATTTCACACACATTCCCACTACACATTTCCTTATATAGTGACTCCATTTCTCCTTCAATTATCTTTTGAAGCCTTCTTCTCTAGAACTTCTCTGATACAGATAAATTTCACTGCATCTTTAAGGGCAATGTGAGCTTGCATACAAACATCAAGGTTTGTAATGCAGAATCCTCAGTGCTGCCTCCTGAACATCCTTACACTAGTAAGGGGTTGCAAGAACACAACAAGAATCCATCCTTGAGGAAGGCACAAGAGGAAGCAGAAAGTGTTATGTGCAGTGATGCAAGGAAGTAGAAAAGTGTTACATTTCTGTATCAGTAACTAAATCACACTGTACTATGGGTCAACTATTGCCAGTTACAGTACTCTATTTCAGGAATAGAGATAAGGATTTCAAATAACTATCACCAAAAACAGATTGCTCATAATAACTGGTATACAAAAGATGAAATAAAATCAAGAATTTGCCATTGAGTTTAGTGGGAATAGTCTGACACAGGCGCTATCTTGCCTTTGCAATACTTTGGGTGGAATGTAATAGATTCATTATAACTTATTATAATTAGTATACGTTATAATTAATAACCGTAGATTTTCCCCTTGCCATTTACTTGAATCTACCCTCAGAGTTGCTTAAGATCAAATGAAAAAATTGACTATAATAAATATTAAGAAGATCATTACATTTTACTAACATCTGAAGTACTTCAGTCAGGCCTCTAACTGAACATCACTTTCCTTTTGAAGGGATATGCCAAATATCTCTGGTTTTGTTGTATGGTTAAATTAATGATCCTATAATTCAAACTATTTCATAGAAACAATACCATGGTCCTTTTGGTTGTCACACTACAATGAGATGGACAAAAGATCAAGCAGATGCTAAACACCTATAGGCAGTGGAGATAGTACCCTATGGGTCATGAAGAATTGAGGCAAAAAAGCAAGACAGACACTTGGGGGAGTGCAGGAGCGAGAAACAGACCCATATTATGAATTTCAGCAGCTACACGGGCTGGACAATCTACAGTGTCCTTCCTTAGGACAGCACATGCATCAGCTGTTAGTATATTCACTACCCAGCCAAGGCAGAAGTTCCTCTGCACACAGACTGCCATAAGAGTAGTATATGGAATTTGGAACTCATATAAACCAATTGCTGCTGGAAGAACAGATTCAACTTATGCCATTTCATGTTTGGTACATTCTTTATAATGAACAGGTGGATTCAAATTTTTAATCCTGCTAGCAGATGACCTTTTCAAAATTCTGTATTTTTACTGCCTATCAATTTTGTTTCTTTCTTCCAAGCTCCTGAGATTGTAATCAAAGATGAATAGGAATTGCCAGAGAATTACTGAATACTGAAAAAGCTGAAGTGCTAAAGGTGGCTTTCACCCCTGTATGCCCTAATGTAGCCCTATCATCTGATTTTTAATAGATTAGGTGCAAATATGCATATTAGGAAATTAAACAATGTAGTAATATCCACAGAGAGCAGGTTTCATCGATTAAATCATAAATATAGTATCTTATTATGCTTTTGGGAGAACAGAAATATGAAAAACAATGCATGCATTTTTGAATTATAAGAGGAGGGAATATTGGCAAATCTTTCAACAGCTGTTTATCATGAAAAAGAAGTTACAGTTACCATTCCCCAGCCATGCAGTCTAAAAAACTAAAAACTGTACATTAATAAATTATAACAATGATGCATGAAGCTAATATAAAACTTTTGAAGGCAGTTTCTTAGTCCAGAGGGAGTTGTCAAATTTGCTATTTGTGACTTTAATGTTACTTGGAATTTCTTCTAGGGCATTTTAAAACTCCTTTTGTGACTCTTCATCAGCAGTTTCACAGACAGCAAAGGCCTTGACAATACACATTTTCACTTTCTGCATGGCTGACGGACTTCATATGCTATATCCAATTTAAGGGTAGAGCAGTAGATTACATTGCTAGAATATAGAGAGCCATTGCCATTGAGACTGAATCATTGCTGTTTATAGTAATTCTTACTATTTGGTTTTTGACAGCCTTTTGTGACTGGAATAAAAGATGATGCTGAGATTATTGTCAGGCTACTGTAATAGCTAGTAGTGCATGAAGTCTGCAGCAGATGGACTTGAACTTATGAGCTCTCGGATTCTCAATAGCCTTTCAAATGAGCAGTGTTCTCCTTGGCCACGTGTAATGCAACTGCCTTTGACAAACCCTTATTTCAGAAGATGAAATATTATTTCAGTCAGCTTTCTTTGTTCTATTTGAAATGTTTCATAGGGCTTAATTTGAGAGGTAGCTTAGAATTGAGAGAACAAATTGATTTTCAGTTGCATGAGGTAAACTATGTTACAGGTACATCCACGCTGAACAACAACAAAGTGACTTGATATAGTCAGAATGCTTCCAAAAGTGCCCCCCAGCCATTTCCATTACAGTACACAATTGCTATATACCTTTCTTTGGCTAAACTCATAATTTTCTTCATGAATCCCACTAATTCACAGACTTTAGTCTGACAAATAAGAAGCAGTAATAAAAATTTGTTTGGCATATGGTACCCCAGAAGGATTCTCTTATAACACAGGCAACTGCTATTGATTTGGATGCTGTTTTAGCTGCTGTCAAGAACACGGATGGACAGAAATCAACTTGTGTTGCTGCAGAAATCTCTTACACCTGGTCTGTCTCACTAAAGACTCCTTACAGAAGTACATTTCTCTCAGGTCACCAGTTTACTAATTCCTTAGTACAGTCCAGTTCATGCACAATCAGCTGTTCATGCCAGAAACTAGAGTGAGTTGAGCTTTAGCAGTTCTCTGGACCCAACAAATGCACACCAAGAGCCCAGAAGTCAGATCATAAATGTTCCAAGGGCTGGTTTAAAACTTGGTCAGATTATTTCTTTTGTTCATATTTAGCATCTTTGTATCAGGATCCATTACTCCTGCAAATCTTTTCCTATTTTTTGCATATTGTGATTCTTTCTTTATATTCTTGCATTACAGTTTGATCTTTTATTGCATTGCTGCTGTTCAAGATTCTATAGTTAAAGTTGTGTCAGCACTTTTACTACAAAACCCATTTATAAGGGGTTTATAACACAGCTATAAAGATGTACTACAGAATGAAAGGTGGTTTACAAAGTCTCAGCATGGGGCATTGTCTTTTTTTTTATCACTTTTTAATAAACAAATTATACTTGCTATTTTAAGCCTTTATGAGTGTAAAGCAATTCCAGTTTATAGGTTATTGCCTGTATAACGTGGCAATCAACTGTTATTAAAAAAAGTAAAATGAAGCAACTTATAAGTACTATGATTAAAAAAGTATGATTACGGAAAAAGTGGAATTTTGCAACATTAAAGGCAGGCCAAATACATGTTTCCTTATGTGAGTGAGCTGTGCACTGAGAATGTGCTGAGCTTTACAAATTCATTATCCCCAAGGGAATGGGAGAGTCCAGCTTGGGGTGTAAAGTGTGAACCTGGTGAATAAATTCCCCTGGAATCTCTCACACTGTGTTTGTGTTGCAAGGACATCAGTTCCCACTGGAGGGAACACAAGGTAATGCATTCTTCTCTCCTCTAATGTCATTGGAGCTGGCTTCCTGAAAAAAGGTTTTAGAAGGGTAGGTTGCTCATGTACCTTATGGATGTTGTGTGTTTCAGTAAAAACATACTGATGAGGGTCAGTGAAGGCTCAAGAGTGCCTGCTTTGGACTGCAGTTTACCCTCATTACTGGGCCTTCTATACATAAATTAGTCATAAGTACATTACCTTTCTGCCGTTCGTGCTCAGCCACGTGCAGCGCTGTGTTTGGAGGCACTCTGCAGTACCCCTTCCTGGCTACCTGGCTGAGCAGCTTTCCTGGATAAACTGCTTCAACACCCTGGGGTTTGAAGAACAGATTCGCAGCTTCTCACCAGTGACTCATCCCCCAAGATGAGGGCCCAGCAGCCCACCCATGACCCACAGACCAGTAGTAACATGAAATAATGAGTCCAGAGGGACTGCTAGAGAAAGCTGGTCATATTGCTTGCAGTACCTGAACTATCTTGGATTCCATTTTCATGGAATCCTGTGTTGCACCCTGGACGTCCTTAGCTGCACACAGTTCCCAAGATGTGCTGATAGATTAAGAGTGCTCCACTAAGTCACTACATCTGTGAGTTCATTCATGGCCCTGGATTTGGCTGTGATGTGATGAGACTGGGAGAGAAGTTTCAAAGTAGGTCGATTATACAGGGCATTCAAATAAAAAAAGAACACTGGCTAAGTACGTCTATGGATGTTGCCTGCAAAAAATATATAGTAACTCTAAAGCAGCTCATGTCTCTACACTGGGACCAGATGTATACACAAAGTTGCACCTGTGAGTGTATTGGATGAGACTCAGTGGCCAACACAGATAACGAGAGGGAAGCTGCATCAGCGCAAACTTCAGCCCAGGCTGCTCATACCTTCCAAAGGCTTTGGGTGCATCTCAGCTGAGGTATGTGCTGCCAGAATCCTGGCTATTAGCACTGTGTTACAAGTGAGGTAACAGATGTGCTGCTGCCTGCAGTGCAGGGAGCCCTGAAGTCCAGGTTCCGCTGGCTTTTAATGAATTGTGGATCTGAAGTAATTCTAAAATGTTAATATCTTGCGCTCAGTGAAAATGGGGCTGTCTTGGATTCTGATCATGCAAGCGCTACACAGATAACTTTACACATGGGACTTCACAGAGCTGCCTAAATTACAGTATGTTATTACAAACTCCAGTGAAGACTGGCACAGAAATCAGGAATGATTTTTAAAAACAGACCACAAGTTCCAAAGGAATAACTAAAGGCAATGAAGGAAAAAAATTAAAATCAGGTTTTACAATGGCACTAGCCACATATTAACAGAAGATCTATTGTTGTCCTTCTCATAATTACTGCATATTAAAAAGAATTAATATACTACAAATATGCTTTCAGAGGAGATGAAACTTCAATCGTCTGCACATAAAATACCTATGATGTATTTAAATAACCTTTTAACAGATGGACTATTAAATACATTTTCCAATATACCTGGGAAGGAATTGCTAAATATTAATCTTTTCCTAAATATTTAAACCATCAATACACTGCTTAGGCTAACAATGCGTTTCCACCAATATAAATGGTTCTGTAATAATTTAAAACAACCTTAAGTACCAAACGTAGAACTGCACAATCACCTCCCAATGACCCCGGGTTTTTCCTCTGTTTTGCAAGGAAGGTTGCTGGCAGCAAGGTTCTTACACGAACTGACAAAAGCAAGTGGAGACAGCGAGCTGTGCTTATTTAAGTCTCTATTCTTCCATGCCACTCAACTTCAATCCTGTGCCTGGCAAAACATCATCAGTATTCTCTGCCTCTTTTAACTAAAGGAAGCAAATCAAGAACCAGACAGGCTAATGGGAACTGAACCTCATTTCTTGGCCTCTCGCTCAACCTGTGAAGCCAAACGGAAAGCAGCCCACTTCTCCAGGCTCCCGTTCCCCTTGCCAGCTGGGAAGCTGAGCACCTCCTCGCCTCCCGGCTCCACGGCAGGCAGCGTGCAGGCTGCTTTCCCGGCTGTGAGCGCCATGATCCAGCTGGGAATCTGACTGCTTCTCCAGGTCTCCTGTCCACTTGCCAGACAGAGTCTGCAGGGCTCCTTTTCCACTTG
This sequence comes from Calyptomena viridis, assembly GCA_013390005.1. Taxonomy (NCBI): domain Eukaryota; kingdom Metazoa; phylum Chordata; class Aves; order Passeriformes; family Eurylaimidae; genus Calyptomena; species Calyptomena viridis. The sequence continues at coordinate 181,430 of WEIV01009458.1, forward strand.
CCCCAGCCAGTTAGGAGGTGATCTATAGTGCTATTATCACAGCTAGCTAAACAGTCCAAAAATCTCCACACAAAAGTGAGGTTTTGGTAAAGTTCCATGAGAAGGGGGACCAAAAGAGGAATCTAACAAGGAGAGGGTGTCCTCACTCTCAGTTCCCTGTGAGTTGAGTCACATTTATGGGCTGTATTTCCACCCTTTCTCCTAACTGCACTTAATCTGAGGCATATTCAACTGAAATACCAGAGACACGTTAGAGGGAGGAAACTGAAAAAAAACCAGCTACTGACTAGAGCTGGTTGAAAGGGTTTTCAACAAAACCTGAAACTATATGAAACCCACCTCGTTTCATATTTCACTGCAACTTGAAACTCAAACCAGATTTGTTGAAAGGTTCTCTGAGGATTGTGGTTCCAGTCATAACTGGCTGATCCATTTATAGTACACAACTTTATCAGACAAACTGAGAGCCAATATAGCTAGTCTCTGTTTCACAACTCTGAGACATAGAGGAGAAGGTCAATTTATCCTGCATGCTGTCCTTCAAGGCCTTGCCAGACTCTGAACCCGGGGAACAGCCTCATGTCCCTCACACAGACAGACATACAAAAGCAAGACATGGAATATCCCCTCTTTTCCATTTTCATTTGGGATAACTAGTCAGTTAAGGAATCCTTAGAGATCAAGAGCCATGGGATGGACAGGTGCATAGAAAGAAGCATCCTTCTTCCCCTTCAGGAGAGGTAGACAGGTTTTCAGCCCTGCAGTCTGCCAAGACCAGGTTACTGTTTTCACCTGAATTAGTTGCTGCATTGAGTGATTTAACAGACACTTTATGTAAATAAATTCTACCTCTGAACTCCTTACAGATGGCTCGCTGTTGGCATTCATGCACTGTCTGCACAACTCCACACTTCAGATGGTCAATAAAAACCAGACCATTTCTGGTCAGTCAGTCATTGGTCATAATTTTTATTGTTTTGTGTTGCTACTGTTCACATAGACATAGGTGCTAGCAAGCAAAAAACCACTCATGCAACCTCAAGTACATCCATAAGCCTCAGCTGCCCCATATGGCTACAAAGGGCAAATGCACAGTCATCCTGTCTGTACACAGATCATTTCACCTGCATTAGCCATGTGGATATGTAAAACTACCTTTTCCTTTTCCCTTCTTTCTTCTCTCCCTCTGTGCTTTTCCAGGTCTAGTTTGAGTTTTGTTATTGAAGCACTGGATTCATTCATACATCAAAGAGTAATCTAAGGCAACAGAGCCCACACAGACAGAAAACAAAGGCACTGTTTACAAGGCAGAAACTTGCTGAGAGAAGCAGCTGAGTTTTGCAAGGCTCACCCAGTGACTGCCACCTTGGAGGTACATCAAACACCATTACTTGCTCCGTGCAGTCAAAGATTTCTTTCAAAGACTCCTAATATAATGGATTATTTGTATTACTGTAGTACTGAAAAGTCCCAGCCCTGATCAGTGCCCTATGTGAAATACCTCCCCTTTACTGAGTTTTCCTGGATGAGAAACAGTCCAGCTCTATGAGCACAGAGGTCCCTGTGGGCTAATCTAGATGAAATTAGGCTGGAAGGACATACTTTCTACCATAGTATCTCCAAATTAGGCATCCATGTTGAGGATTAACCTTCCCTCACTCAGGGCTTGTACTGAGCCAGAAGAAAAAAACAACCCAAAACTTTCTCATCCTCATGAGTTCCTGTGATATTTATTATATAATTATACTAACATATAGGGGGATTTGAGCATATTTTTGAGGTCTTATCTGGTTATTCTCATTTAAATAAATTATTTCCTTCTTAAGCAAGGTCAAAAGAGACTCTGGCATGGGAAGGCACAGACAAACTAGCTGTTTTGCTCACAGCGTTGCACTTTCCAAGCCAAGTGGGTAAGGCCACGGCAGATTCAAAACTTATCTTCTTTCCATCTGGCAAAGCAGGAGCTCAGTTTACTTCCTATCTCATAGTTTCACCAGACATGCTTTTTTTCTTTAGCTGAGAATTATTAATTATTGTTAAAGTGTCTGCTTTTAGTTTGTTTTTGCTTGTATGACAGGCTGTATACAATCCATCCAGTATTCTGAAAATACAGCTGAGTCTACCAGCCTTGCACTTCCCTTTGCTACACTAACCCTGTTCTTTATAGCTGAAATAAAAAAGAGGGTATAAGTATTTTAAAACAATACTCATCTCATAGCCTCCCTATAGTATGAATGTATTTTCTTCATTGTGGCTAAATATTTTGGCAATTAAATGAAAAAAACCACAAAAATCATAATCTTGTTCTTTCATGACTAGAGAGTGCCTTGGACTGCAGAAGTACAGTGGACTTCCAGTCCTCCAGTCCTCCACAAAACTTAGAGGAGCTCCTTGCAGTGAGAAACTTTGGCAGGTCAGTATCAATACAGACAAATGGCCCAGCTCTGACCACAACTCATAGGATGCCTGCTGGTAGAGTTGTAAGGACTTTGTTTGTATTATCGGTGCCATAAATAAGAACAAAATGGAGGGCACATAGCTGCAACTTCTGGATAGCCTTTAGAAATTTGTTGTTAGTGTTTATTACACCAGATACATAATAATGGGCTTCCTATTAGACTCAATTTGCTCCAATCTTAGAAACACAAAACAGTGTTTAAATCCAAATAAATAGTTTCCTTTTAAAATGTGAACACATTAATTTGTCTTACAGGTTAATAGCTTTGTTCTAAGGAATGTGTATTAAAGCATAGTCCACACAATATTATTCCCAAGAAATATGCAGTATGACAGTATGGACTATACCTGTTCACACTGAGAAGGGTATTGCTTACCTATGCCTTCTTTGAGGAGGCTGATTACTATTTGCAGTGATGTGGTGTTGCATTGGCTTCACTGTGCTAGGTCAGTGAGCAAGAAGATTTGAGGCTTATTCAGAGTTTGCACTTTCATCTGAAGCAAGATGCAACAAATAGGTATGAGAAGCAAACACAAAGAACGATGAAGAGGAATAAATGTTACATGTAGAAAAAATTGTAAGCTAACAAAATAGCTATTTCACAGTTTAATGATTCCAAAATAATCTGAAAGGTTTTAACAAAGATCTCCAGCTTTGATTTTGGCTATCACAGAATCCCTGCTATCCCTATGTATGACTTCTTGTGGTATCACAGCAGATGTTTCTTCAAGGAGATATTCAGAAAAGAGCATTTCACACATTCATTAAACTACAGTATTTTACTAGAAAAGCTATGGAGTGAAAAATAGAGAAGCCTGTGTGGATGGAGTACTCCAAGATAGTACCACTGGTGTAAAGAGAAGAGCAAGGGGGCAACATAATACTTTAAACATTTTTCCTTCGTGGATTAGGTTCTGTGGCTGGGAGGGAGAACCCAGCAGAGCTTGACTGACTCTCACTAAGCAACTGCTGCTGAAAGCAAAGGACAGCAGCAGCTGCTGGAGCAGTGGCCCTCCCGAGCCAGCACCTTGCCAGCTGGATGTGCAGCTCCACTTCAGAGCGAGAGACACTCGGAGAAAGCAAAAGGAAGAAACTGCTTTTTGTTTCATCAGGACAAAGTAATTGATATTGTGGAAAAACAAAACCCATCAGATTAATATTTCTGTGGATATCTAAGATAGGTGTTCCAGCTTTCAAAAGCTTGATGCTTACTTCACTATATTCAGTGTTACAATCCCAAGAGTCTAACAATTAAGAATCACGTTTTCATTCCCTATCAATAAAACTGTTCCTGGCCAGAGTAGGAACAGAAGTGTGGGTCTGTTGAACCTTTGCCCCTCTCCAGCAGAGTACTGTGTATGGGCACACGATCCCTCCTCTATCCAAAACAAGTACTCAAACTCTCATTTTCTCTTTTCAAATATACACCCAAATTGTCTTGCTCCATATGCATACATAAAACTATATATGTAATCTCAGGTAGGTATTATAAATATTTGTGATTAATTGAGATGTATATTCAGAATTCTGGTTCCATCAGGAGTTCTACTTCAATAATTTCTTCTGTGATCTTTTAGAAACTTTTACATTAAAGCCCATGTTTTCTATAAGACTTGAAATAAACCCCATGTGAATTTGTTTCCTCCTCAGAATCAACTACTGCTTTCTACTATGTAAAGAAAACGAAAAGATACCAAATTGTTTGAATCTCCTCAGTGAATACAATATCTACAGAGTAAATATGAAGTTATACATTGTCTCTCCTCTGAAATTCTGCTAAAAAATCTGGACATAAATATCTCAGTTATCCAAGATATACATATAACCTGTGTTTAACAATGTTGCATTTATAACACTTACCATGGCTAATAAACATTTTAATTATTGATTTCAGCTGAAAAATTCCTGCGACTGAGCATAAACAAAAGAAATAAGTATCTGCCTCTGGTTAATGTTTTTATTCAAGTGTAGAGGTGAAGCTATAGATCCTAGAGATGGAAAAAGCAATTTGCTATTCTCACTCATATTTAAGAACCCTATTAGTGGGTTTGTGGAAAAAAAATGTCATATACTTCAAAAAAACAGGCTATGAATTAATGTTTATAGATTTTATTGCTTTTTCCAGTTCTCTCTATTTTTATTCTCTATTCTTTGTAATAGTCTTGAAAAAACCTTAGAATTATAATTTTCTCCCTACAGATGCTGTCTTTTTCTATTAAACAAACATTGATCCTTTTTATTTTTCCTCTTTTCTTCCCCTGCCATCTTTTTTGTTTCAAATGGATGCAAAATTATCTCAGATATTTTAAAGTTTAACATCAACACCTTCATTTCACATGGGTCTAATACAGGGTCCATAATAATAATTTCAATAATAATAATATTACAAAAGATTTCATTGCATAGGACTTTCTTTCCTATTGACTTTGGGCTAGACTTGAAAAGCACAGCCTGTTGTCCATCATGGAGAGCCCTACAGCAAGATCCAACCTGCTCAGTGGGAAGTATCTGGGAGGAGGTACAGCTGATGATCTGCCCATCAGGGCTGTAGCCACCATAGATGACCTTTCCCTGTGTACAGGCCTGTGTGGGATGCTACAAACACTAGCAGAGAGCAGACAAACATGTATTGATGGCTCTGAAAGCCTGAACTAAACATACTGCCAACAAGAGACAGGGGGACATGAAACTTCCATTTGTTCTTGTCATGGAGGGTCTGTAGATAATAAATTGATACAACATAGTTCTCTTCACTTGGTCATCATGTTTGGGTTTTGCATTTGGCAAGGAGCTTGCTCTGAAACTCAGTAAGAACAGCAAGACCCTGACCCCAGTCAGGAGTATATGACCCTTCTCAAATCCACCAACATCAGAATCAGACCTCAGAATGCTTCTGTTGCACTCTTTCTACACAATTATTTTGAACTTATTTTGTGACAAGACAAAGACAACAATGCCCCTGGATTCACACTGATAGAACACCACTGACTTCAGCAGTTAATGCTCGTTTAGCTGTTATTAACTGCCCCGAGGGTGATATGAAGTCAACACCTAAGATCTGAAACACGTTCCAAGATCAACAATAGGAGTCACCAGATAATTTTCTTCTCTGCTAAAGGTTGCTCTAAACTTTAAATGTTTCTCTTCACCTCATGTTATACCCATTCAAAATGAGTGTTCAGTTGCTCTTATAAACTTAAATCCATATACTCCAACTTTGTACCCAGAGGGCAATTTACTAGATTATAAAAGGGCAGACACCTGTTTTGCAGCATACCTGCTCTTTTCGTAACTCAATTTGAGAGAAGGAGAAACAACTGGGAGTTGGAAGACGATACCAAGGATATGCTGGTAATCAGTGAAAGGACGAGGTGGATCTCTAAAGAAATTCTGTTTAAACATAATTGAAGGCAAGCTGACAGGGACACCGGTTATGGTGGGCACGGCCATTGCCCAGGTAGCACAAACCAGCACATCTCGTGTTCTTACACAGCAGGTGAGCAAACATCAACAAGGACTTTCAATAACTGCTGAGCTGTCGCACAACACGGAGTGCGTGTACCATAATTGTCCACAAGCTTCCCAAAGAGTTATACTGGGTGCTTTCTGCATTTGTTTGCTCACACACACCTCCCACAGAGCTGTCCCATCAACACCCGAGCACTCTCTGGGGCAGAGGTGGGATTTGCAACACACAGGCACCACCCAGCTCTTGCTAAGAATCCTCCCGAGCCTTGTAGAGAGCACCAGAATCCTGCATGCACACAGCTCTGCTTGGCTGCCTCTGCATTTGCCTCCAACAGGGAATAAAATGTTGGAAGTACAGCATCTTAATCACAAGCAATCACACAAAGTCATGGTTTTTAAAAATAAAAGTCCCTCGAGAACTTCTGGACATATATGACAAATAATTATTGCCTATGGTGCTTACCTAAAAGAAATATCTTGGTGTGTTTTCTCTAGTGAAACACTTATCATTCCATAATCTCACTTCACACTTGCTCATAGTAATTAGGTCAAGGAATTAGACAATCTTTTGTTGTTGCTGAAGCAAGTGACAAACTAATCTTAATTCTGTTGGAAGTTTTCTTCTCTTTAAATAGTTGAAAGCATTTATGATTGAACTTCCTGCTTTTGACAGAATTCTATTAAAGGAAATTGATTTTACTAGCTCAGACTATTACATTCTGCTGAAGGATAAAGCATCATACCTAATTTTCGTTCCTGATTTTTGTTAAGAATATTTTTAAAAATTCGACAATCCTTTGAGTGAAATATCCAGTGTCACAAGTGCCATTGCTTTAAAAGGTTATAATTTTTTTGTAATCAGATATCAATATCTAGAAATTCTGTAAAAATTTAAAAAAAAAAGTACTTTTTAAATAGTCTTTCAGGAAAATTACATTTTAACAACTAAACACAACAATATGTTGGATTACATTTTGAGCAGAATGTTTACCTTTCACTGAGTTTCTTTGCCAGCTGTGTCAGCACTGACTGTAATAGCTGATGTATAAAAAATATTAAAAAGAGCTGTTTATTTTTTTTAATTGCCATGATCATGCCAAAAAACACAATGTGTGGGCTGGAGGCAGAGTGCTGGGAGCAATATTATTCATGTTAAAAACAGTTGCCTGATTTGCTTTCTTTGAAAATTAGGATACTATAAATAGGAGCCCAGTGGGATTTGTCGATTGCAAGTTATGTTTTAAAAGCTGCTAGGATGAAACTTTTGAGAGACTTACAAAAGATAGAACAATTTTATTATGGCTTGTCATTTCCCTTTGGCCTACATTAGACCTTTATTTTTGAAGAGACGTATTCAATATAGATCTGTCTCCTATTTCTATATTTACATCAAGATGGTAGATCTTTTAAAAAAAACTTTCTAGATAGATTTATTTGCTCTTTATATGTTTTGGTTTTTTATAAGCCATCTGAACCCATTGTTTTGTTCATCATCATTAAAAATGTTGCATTGCCAAACCTACATCAGTTCTATGGTGCTTGCTTTCTGAAAAACCTTCCCCACAAATCCTCTTTGAACAACCCAGAAATTAACTAATCCCTTACAAAAAGGTTGTGTCAAGCCACTGTCCTACAAAAGTACCACAGCTGTCCTTCCCTTATTTACCAGTACATTTGCACCTTGGTGCCTTGCCTTTTGACTTGCTTTATAAATTATAGAAGACATGCTTCAATAAAAACCCTAAACTACCAAAAATCCAAGGAACCAACAAACCCCCAAAACACAGAAAACTCATAATGAAGTGAGAAGAAACTATTGCATAGATTTTATCAAGTACTTTTTCCATGATAAATTATACATGAATTTCACCATTAGAAAGGTGGCATTTTGACCTGCATTTGGAATGGGAAGCAATGGGAGCTATTGGGATATACTGACTTTTTAACAGCAAACACAGGGAAAGAAATAAAAGATATTCTGCTAATTTAACTTTGAGCAAAAGGCCAACAAAGCAATTACACAGCTTGTAAGACCTACTTAAATTCCTAGCTTTGCCCACTGGATTTTGTACAGTATAAGGAAACAATTTTTTCCAAACACTTAAGTGTTGGACTGTTTCTCTTTACAAGAAAGAGTTTTTACACAAGCATATTCATGCTGCATTGCTTACATAAACCACACATCTTTGAAAGTGGAGTGGGATTTTGGTGTCCATCTTAAAGCATGAAGCAAATGGCCTGATGGCCATTTTCCTGAAGGCACAATCTTTCATCAAGAATTTGGAGCCTGTTCAGAGGAGTTTCAGCCGAAACACTTGACAGCACAAGGAAGTTGCCAACCCAGTCCTGATGCCTGTCTGCATGTCTTTTTGTGACTCCTCTGTTCTCTGTGTGTGACCTTTGAGTTTACTTAACTCCTGGTCTTAAACTTGGTTCAGCTTGAGATCTCAACTGCAGCACTCAAGTTCCAGAAGAAAACAGCCGAAAATGGAAAAAGAGGGGAAAGTGGGAAAGAGGGATATGGTAACAGAAGAGAGGAACATCGCCTTCAACACTGTTCCAACAAACTTTCAACTCATGCCGTATTTTCCTTTGTAAATTAAATACTTCATGATGTGTATCACCCTGCCATCCTTACCTAAAGAAATTTGCTGTCCTGATCTGAAGCTTTTCTTGGTAGAATTGTGTTTGAGTAAGAAACAAGGGCTCTAACTCGTGTTTTGGTCTAGCCAGACTTTAAAAAAATATTTAGCATAAAGAGGTGATAATGACCTCCTGTCCACCATAAAAATTCAATCACATATGAAAGCCTGGGTTTATCCTATACAAACCATGGAAAAACAATTAATAGTGTGACAAAAAACCATAGTATTTGATCAGGAGAGTTGACCCTGTTCCAAGGATAAAATGATAACTAGTGTCCGGAGTTCAGCTCAGTGACCTTCTGGAGCTGGAACTTTCAATTATGTCAAATTAGCTGTGTCACATAGGCTGGCTTTGTGAGCAAGGCTGGATCAATGCAGTACATTTCACTGATGATGACAATGATTTAATCAATTTCAGTCACTCAGTGGACAGCAATGAGGTTGTGAAGTAAGCACAAAAAAAGAATGCTAGGATCTTTCATTGTCAGGGTTACCTCGAGGCTCCCCATTTGTACTTTTCCTTTAAATGCTAATTTGAAACTATGAAAAAATAACACTAAGTAGCAATTTCCTACAAGGGGTTTTGTCACATCTATTCAGACATATTCTGCTACCAAATTGCAACCTGATGTTCAGTAATGCTGTTTTTGACACTTCTGTGTAATAAAAGTGAAGATCCTTCTTTGCTCAAGGATGTCTATGACACTTTTGACACTTCTTTCCCAGAATTGCAGGCAGCCCAGATGTTCTTTGCATTAAGCAGAGCACTGCCACAGCTGCTATGGAATGTCAGAAGATATTGGGCTCTAGGCAAAAGTAGTAAAGGGCATCTTTCCTCTTTTTAACTGAGGAGTGATTTTTGGAGAGTAAAACCTTTTGATGTGCACAAAATTAAGGCCTCAAAGGGACTTTATAGGCAAGGGACACATTGCATTTTCTCTGCTCCTGTTTCAAGGTAACTCACAACCATTACAGAGCAGCTGTTTTCACTTCTGTTCTGAAAAATATTCCTTACCTATCTATGCCAGCACGGCATTTCTGTATCTGCTGGACATCTGAATGTTATGACACAGGCAAAAATGAAGTAACAGTAACAGGTGCTGGTGAAAGACTGAAGCCTTGATTTCTGGGGACTCACAAAGGTGCAAGACCCAGTCACTCCTGGATTGTTCGGGCTTCTCAAGACTTGAATACAGGGATTTACATTCACAAGTGTTTCCTTCTACAGCAGAGACAGCTGAAGAAGCCTTGGCTCCACGATGTGCCCCTGTACCCCAGCATTCTCTGAAGGTGGGCTAGAGTACGTGTTTGAAGATCACATTGTATCCCTAGGTAAAAAATGACCAGGTATTTTCAGCATCCTCTTCCTTATTTCTGCCCTTGTCCCCAAAAGAGATGCTTGTTGGACTGAGTAATAACTGGACTGTGTTTTTCCTTATTTTAAAAATACATAGGTCCTGCTCTTTAACACAGGCCACCCAAGCAGTTGTTCTGTGCACAACAAAGTGATGTAGGATGCAGGGGTCCATGGGTAGCGCTCTCAAAAGAAATACTCTTTAAATTTAAACTAAAGCCCCAGGCCTTGCACAAGGCACAGCTACCTGCCTGTGGGTGGGCTGATGAGTCAGGGTCTTTCCTTTCATCCAGCTGCTCTTCAGCTCCATCTCCTGGAGTCATTCACTGCATTGGAAGAACCACCTTCCCACACCATGCACTGCCCTTACAGAAGAAACAGGTTATCAGAGAGTCTAATTAATCAAATTCCGCAGGAAAAGAAAAAAAAAGCATGCTAGAAATAAAATTTCTAATTTGGCAATTTCAGTATGGGGATCTATTTTTAAGTACTTGCAACAGACATTTCTCTGCTGGAAGGATTTTTTTTTTCCAGAAATCTTTGTGATTAATACAAATTTTAAAAGGCTTAAAAGAGCTCAGAGAGCTGTTATTTATACTCTTTTATACACACTTCAAAGTTTAAGGTAGTCACATCACTTTCCTCAAAATAACATGAAATAAAATTGTATCTTTTGGAAGAGTGACTGTTAAGTCTTTTCTGTCATCTCCAGAGAGCTGCACAAGTGGCACAGGAATTTCTTAAACAGCATCTTACTAGGATTACTCTTTTCCTGACTTTACTCTCTAGCTGTATAGAGAGCTTACTGGTGAGGTCTGTCTGGTTTAGATGCTGGTTTACAGATGTAGCAGGAACACCAGCAGCCAAAGCAAGTAGTGGGGAAAACTAGTATTTCTGGGTGCTGCCAGGTCAGACTAGAGCAGATCCTGTAAAATTCTCATCATCTGGAAAGAAGATTACTTGTGGCATCCATATTGGGATTTTTGTGTTGCACTGCCAACAAGTTATATCAGGGAGCCATAAGGCATTAGCATCCCCAAAGAAAGGCAATGAACATCAGCAGGCTTTGTTGTACCCTGCCACCAGTTCCTAAACAATACCTGGGATTCCACCTTGCCCTTCAGCCCTTCATGGTCTTCCTCATCAGAGACATGTTAGGGGAGACAGAACCACTACACCTAAGGCCTTATTCCGAATCCAGACCAAGGATTCCCTGCAGCAGATCCTGGTGAGCTGCAGGGCCTGAGCATGTTGACTTTTTGGTCCATGTTGCACTTTTTTGTCCCTGTTTGGGATAGAGTGCTACAAACCCACCAAGGATGATGCTACTTTAGCAATAGTTGCCATGTTATCTGCTCCTTTCCAGACATATTCCCTAGTGTGGGTGTCACTTTCACAGTCAAATGCCACTGGACACAGAGTTATGGCAGTGATTACTATGGAAAATAAGAAACACAAGGACAAATCATTTTAACTGAAGCGTCAGCAATGGAAAATGGCAGTCATCCTTAAATGTCATAGTGCCTCCCAGTTGGGCCTGGGCTCTGTGAAATGGGGAAAGGAGTCCAGAATTGCATAGATCCATTATCCTCAATGGTTCAGGAGGACAAGCTCATTAGGAACTATAGCTTCATTAGGTAGCAAGAGCTGCCCTGTTGTCATGCTACGATCTATTTCTTATCTTGGATTGAGCCACACATTTTCTCTCCCACATCCCAACCACAATTGACTACCACACCTCACTGCTTTTGGTGATGGAGCATAGATTTCACCTTAAGAATTATAAGCTAGAGTTTCAGTAATACCACAGAAATATCTGCTAAACATTATTCAGTATTATCCATGTAAAGATATGCCCTTACTTCTCCTCTGCAGTATGAGAAGTGATCACTTGCCAAATGCCTACGACTATTAGCAGCTCCCATTATGGGGCTAATCTACACGCTGTGACTGCACACACCTGAGTGCACAGTAATAACAAAAACACTGATCCACACCTTTGCAATATATATTTACCTTTGCATTTAAGAGATGCACAAATTTACAATGCAAATCAAATGGTAAAATGAAACCACAAACACCAAATGAAAATATTAGTTAAAAAAGTGACTGTTTTGGACACACTGGAGGGTATAGTGAAAAAGGCAGGGCACTATGTGATTCTATAGGGATCCTTTTTCCTTTTAAAATTTGTTTTTTAAAGGCAAAATGGATTAACATTTAATCTCTCATTATAATGATATATTATATTTACAAAGAATTGAAAACAACGATATCTTAGAAAAATCTGTGTTCTTAGACTTCCAAAAGAAGTACTCAGATATAATTGCTTAAAGGAGACTTCAAAAGATTCAATACACCAGCAGCTGCAGCAAATACATGGCTTTTTCTATTTTATATTTATATATTGTATATTAATATAAATATAATAATATATAAAATATAATATATATTATATATTTCTATTATATGATTTTATATTATTCGTTCCTTCTATTAGGTTCTACAAGACTTAACCATGAACAGAGATCAGAGGGAGAGCCAGATTTTATATTTTACTTACAGCATTCTGAGAAGACGGTAATAATTATAGAAATGAATGAAGCTTGCATGGTGGTTTGTACAAGTGAAGAACACCCCAGTATTTCTCTTCACCAAATTCAATGATTAACTTCACTTAAAACCCAATCCTTGTGTGTCTGTTGACAGAAATCTCTGCAATATGAAAGATTTAATAGCAATACTTGGCATAAAATATTTTGGCAAAATGAACTGAATATCACATCAAACGCAGCTGAAAGGCAAACTTCCCAGCCAAAAGAACAGTTTTATCAAGCTCCAGATTCCAATGTTCTTTTATTGTGGCAAAATCAAAATTACTTCTATCTTACAGAATTTCTTTGGTCAAGGTGAAAGCACTTTAGATATTGTTATTTGTCTTCTTTGCAGGGATGTAGTACATACCCTCTTATGGCAAGACACTCTGCTTCCTTGCTCAAGACTGTAAAATATATTGCTGTTCTGTTTCACAAAATTTAAAGCTGTTCTGATGAATACACAACTTTCATTTGGAGTTTAAAAAAACCCCACCTTTTCACTCCTCATTTATTTAGAAGCTCTTTGCCTTATCACTGCTCTAGCTATTTATAGCGCTGCCTTTCTGTTTATCAGACAACTTGCTTCCTTCTCCTTTACATTTTTAAAGAAAAAAAATTAAAAAGCAACCTTTCCATTGACATTATTCTCCTAACACATACCAAACTGATTTGAAAACATTAGGTTTGCCAAATTTCTCCTGCATGTTGAACTGGAATCTAAATATGGCTATTTATGTACGTGGAGGCTTATTTATTCAAGAGACATTTTTTTTTGCGGAGTTTCCCAATGAATATGGTGAGAGCAGCTCAAAATTTTGAATTAGTTTTTAATTTTTGGAACATAATTTTTCAGACAATTTTTGGCCATATAATTAAACATGAAGTTAATTATCTGTTTACAAGGACTCTTTTGATGCACAGCTTTCACTGCAGAGGGGCTGTGATGTGAGCCCAGCACCAACCCCACTGCCAGGCAGGACGGCTGCTGCACACACCACAGTTCCACAGGGAGGGAGGGGGGCAATCCTGGGCAATCCTGGGCACGCCTGTGGCAGTGGGCAAGAGCTCCAGGCCTTTTCACTGGGGCACCTCCCTGCATGTCCACCAAGATGGCCAGAATGAACCTACAGTATCTTAACTGAGCGGGATGTTTTGGCTCTTGTTTGTCATGGCAGGTGGAAGTCCAGTTAAAAATGCATCCTATAAACTGGAAATAAGGTCTCCGCAAAAATTCCCATTTTTATTAATTTTTAATTCTCAAAACCTGCAGCTTTCGTGCTGGTTACACGATTTCAGCAGGCATTTGTAAAGTTCAAAGGAAAGTCCCTTTAGAATTTTTTTATGTTGTGCAAGTGGCCGACATTTAGAGCCTTACATTTGTTTTGGTTATTTACATGATGCTAAAACTTCAATGCCTGACCCCACAGGCACTGAGCACAGGGCAGTGTCCCAAAGCACTCTGATCAAATGCTCTGATCCTGCAGACACTTAGAACATGCCTGACTGTAAACAGGTGAACAGTCTGAAGTAAAGTAGCACAAAATTGAGTGAAGGAAAATAGAAAAATAGAAATTTCTAAGACTCCATGAATCCTACAGTAAGCCCTTCATAGATTCAGAGGCCTATCTTTTTGGAGTTAATTGAACAAAGTCCAAATTTTTTTAGCTGAGCTCACACCACAGAGGTAACAAATTCCACAGGTAAACACATCTGCAGTACCTGAGCACCAAAAGCATTGCACACTGCTCCTGAAATGATACCTTGTCAGCAAGCTGAAACTACATCTGTTCATTGCTCCCCTCCTTTCACACTCATTTCAATCCTATGTTCTTGTCACTCCACTGACTACAGGCAAAAATATCAGGTGATTCCTAACCAATTTCCTTTGTGCACACAGGAGGCCATCGAGCCCATCATCTCTGAGCCAGAGGGTGTCATGTACATATCCCCTCTTTTGTTCATTCCAACACAATCCACATAATTTTGTAGTTTAAAATTATTCCTAATTAGTACATAAGAATATGAAAATAAAAGAAAACTCAAAATAAAGTTATGAATACGTAGTTAAACTTTAACATAGACCAAAGGTCAAATGCTTAATCCTATATCGATACATTACAAATGTGAAGTTGACTGCTGACATGGGTAGAACACCTCCAAATTTATACTGGCAGAAAAAAAAACAATCTAGGTACCTGTTCCTAAAATTACTAATTGAAATAATAGTTCTTGAATAACACATTTATAAAATAGATAAAAACATCAACATGACAAATCAGACAAATCGGGCTGAATTACACTGCAGTTAGAAGTGATATTCTAATGAAAATATAGACAGGAGTTTAGTTTAAGTGAGAAATAAGTCTCTCAAATATCACACATTCTTTTCTCTGTAAGAAGTATCTGTGTATTTTCAGTACCTGCTCTGGCCTGTACAATGTGACACCTATTTTTGGCACAGATGTGAAAACCTGGGATGACAGTATTGGTTCTGAAGCTGTTTCCTACCAGAGGTGTTCTATTCCACTAAAAAGGATTCACTTTCTACTTGAGTTTTGTTTTAGGCTAACTCTTTTATTTTTTAGGTTAAGCTGCAAACTTGCACCAATATGAGCTGTTATTTTCATAAAAGCTGTAATATTCTGCTCTTGAGTTAACATAAAATCCTGTATTCTGCACATGTCCTCAGTTAATGTGAATTATTTGTTAGCTGTTAGGTGGATTTATGCTTTTCATCTTAGCATGAACTTCCCTCATGAGCATTCAGATAAATTATTTTGAAGGTGTTCTGGAGCTAAACATCCAATTGTATTATGTTAATATTACACAATATCTATATTCATGCATCACAAAAGACTGTGCTATAGTTTACTTAATATTTTGCTTTTTTATATAAATATGAGTCTTAATGCCAATGCATTAGTTCCCTTTTCTCCACAGTATTTAAGATCATACTGAAGTCCTGTTGATGCCATAATTGAGGTTAAGCATGTGCATAAGTGCTGCCTGAGATGGGTCCCTATTCCCCAATGTGCTGTTTATCTCTGGTAGATGGTGGAAGATTGTTTTACCCTTTGCTCATTAATATAAATACGTCTTATCCTCTCTTTGCACTAGCTGTGTGCCACACAACCATTTTTCTGATTATGTTACTTACAGTCGTGCACATTTTAGGAATATTCCATATAGCTAGTTGAGGAATTACAGCTGAAAATGTAGTAAATCACATTTCCAATATTTGGGGAAAAACACAGATTTCTAGCTTCAAAGTGCATTTCAGTGCATGCAACAGGGGTAAATTAAGATTAAGCACTGAACTTCAGCTCCGTGTTTCCTGGCCTTGAGCTTCATCGTGCCACCTTAATATTGGGTTAACATAGTATGCACATAGAATATTTGTTACAAGATTTGTGAATAAGTGATTCTCATCTCCCTTGTAAGGGAAATTGACTCCATTACAGGAGAGAAGAGACATCAAGCTAACATTACATGAAGTCATAATCCTCTATTGAGACAGCACACAATGACATTGTTAACATTAGTATGCAATATTTATTATAACTAAAAGAGGCTATTGAGGCTTTCAACCCATAATCAGCTCTGTGTGGATGACTTCACTGTGCGAACACTGTGGAGTTATAATGAGGATAAAAGATTTATTTATACCTAAACATGTTCTCATTAGTAATTCTGCACTAGCATGTAACTGATACAATTGGAAGACCAGTAGGATATTTGGGGGGGGGNNNNAAGGTTTTTTGGGGGGGGGTGGGTGGGTGTGGGGTTCGTATCTTTGTTTTTGTTTTTTGTTATTTTTAATTACTATTATTGTTTGCACTTTGACTGTGAACATTTAGTGAGAAAAAAAATAAGAAATTAGTTAATGAGTTTATTGTACTGTGTATTATTAATTCTCATGAATGAAGAATGATTCAATTTTTATGGATACAGTATCATGCCATCACTCCATAATAGGGAGATCCACTAGACCATTAGCTCAGACCTTGATAGGAAGGGGTAATAATTTTTGAAGAGATCCTACCTGCACATGTAACACAGAGTCACAAAGCACCATAGTGTCATGTAAGATTTCTTACTGACCTGCCTTTATATTTTCGTATTTTATATCTCTTTTAACAGTAAAGGACTAACCCACAATGCATGGAAGGCACCCAAACAGTTGCCTACAGACCCTTTCAAGATCTCTCATGGACTTCGTGCTCCCATCTCACAGTTTATTGGGAGGAAATTAAATTCAGCTTAATGGCAAATCCTCTATACTACCTCACTTTGTCTAACTAGCATAGCTTCCTCCTGTCTGAGGCCTGGGTTTAATTTCAGCCTACAGTTTCACATTTACCTTTGTCAGGTGAAACCTAACAAAAATAAGGCAATGGTTCAAAGTATATGTGCATACTTTATATTTGAATACCATTGGTTTTGTTCAAAACGCAATCTTCCTCTTTGGCTAGCCTAATTTGTCATATTTAATTATTTTTCAGTGTTCTTAAACAGTTCTGTTGGTAAAATCTGTAACATATTTGGGGATATTTCACTACTAATGGAATTACAGTACAAGAAGAGCAAATATATATTATATGGGGAATATTCTCTGTGTAACAAGGATCACAGAATATGCTAAATTGAAAGGGACCTGCAAGGATTATTGAATCCAACTCTTAGCCTAGCACAAGAACCCACACCATAACTGCTACTTAACAGAATCACCAGGAAAAATGTTAAAGTTATGCATTATTTTTTATCTTGGAAGACTGAAGTTCATCAGGTATTCATTTCTCATCTTGGGAATTACACTGACACAGCTCATCTCTTTCTAAAACTGCATTTGAGTTGATTACATGTAAGCTGACTGATAAGAAAATCTTATTCATATTGAAAAACAAATCATTTAATTTAGAACCACTCAGCTCAGCAGAGAAAGTCCTTAACAACAATTACTGAGAGACCTGAAGAATTCTACTCCACCTTCAGATGTAGATATAAAAACATTTATTTTCCTGTTAATTTTAGCTGTTCATTTTCAGCAATAAAATCTCAAACTTCTTTTTGTAGAAAAAGACAACCAACCCTTGAAAAATATTCTTTCCTGTGGTCTTAGCACTCCTGTAGTCTTAGTCTTCCCCTCTTATTCAACCTTTGTTTGTAGAAAATTTTATTTATTCTACTGAAAGCAGGATTTAAAAAATAAAAAAGCTTGAATTTTGAAAACCAAGACATTATTTCCAGTTATATCTGCTTAAAGGAACTAGCTGTAAAAAATTAACACAGATGACATAAGTTTCTTTCATTTCCTATGCTCTTTCTGTCACTATTCCTATAAACTCATAGGCTCCACTTAAAGAGATACGATGCTGAGAGCAAGTAAGCTCCTGTCACTGTATAATGGAACAGAAAATAGAGATTGTATGAGTTTCATATAACAGAAACAACATTCTGTTTAGATCTTACTACCTAGAGGTTTTTTTGCCTCAAGTGTGATGAAGTGCCTGAAGGGAACAGAAAGATGAGCTTCATAATTTAGGTGAAATTCTTCCCATTTAAAAAAAAAAAACAGTTTGCACATAGGTAACCTTATACAAGTACACAATATAGATTTTCAGACTATCCATTTGGGATACAGATTATGAGCTTCAGCATATTAAGTGACACATTTTTTAGAAGTATTTTCAAATTTATGATTTCAATTGTTTTGTGCTAATGATCACAACACAACCAGGCTTGGAAGGTGACTCCTACTACCCCTCCTGTCAATCCAGCTCTTAACTCTTTAACTCCCTAAGAGTCCAGCCCAAGTCCCATTAAATGCATTGGAAATATTCCCACTGACTTCACCAGAAACCAGATCAATACAGATCTTAAATTCAGTTATTGAAAAAAAATTATTTTCTTCTGATTCATGCATTTGTCAGGCATAAAAATAACCCAGTTTTGTTTCTTTAATGGGTTTTTCACAGTAATCTAGGTGGCTGGTGCATTTGCAATCTGACAGAACAGATATCTCTTTTTGCAGAGAGTGTATATAAGTTTCCCCATCTATCTCAGAAAAAGTCTTACAAAGCTATTCAGAACTCAGTACACGTTCTTTCCTCTTCACAACTCATTTTCCTTTTTTTCCTGTGACAACCTAGGCAATAATTCACAGCTCACTGGGTATCCTAAATAACCCCCTTTATATTTACATGGTAGGCATTCCCCCCATTACCCTGCAGGATTCAGCCTTATTGGCAGGCAGTCATTAGGAATTCTTAAGACCATGGTGGTTTAACATATCCTTCTCTAGTTATTGTCTTTGAAAACACCCTGTATGGTTACAATCTCAGCAAATATATAGAAAATCTTGACAATTTAACAATTACATAAAATGTGTCATTTTGTAATTTCAAATTGGTTCCTTCTTTGGGTCCCATCCAGACTCCCACATGAAGCCTTTAAAGTTCAGAAGCATTTCACCCAATGGAGGATTGTTATGCTGCTTTCTTTTGCTAGAAGTTAAATGAGATACTTGAGTCTCTTTGCTAAAACTTCTTGAAGTGCATACTTGCTTTGCATTATGTATTGCATTTACTTGAACCCAGCCAGCATTACTAAGAATTCTGTGGAAAATTAAAATTATGGAAAAATCACACCTGCTGTTAATCAGAGGAGAGAAGTTTTTTTAGGAAACAGAGACGAATTAATACAAAGGTAATAAAATGTGTTATGAGAAAGGTGCCCAAGTATAACTCTCACAGAAGTGAGATTTTCACTAGAAGGACATCTTTCACTGGAAAGACATGATCTGAACACAAAACTTGTGCCAAATTTCCAGGGCTCACGGTCTTGCTCTGACTGAGGATGCTCTTCCCAACTGACTTCCTGCACTGCCTATGGAAAGTCATTAAAGACACTGCTCTACAGCCTGCCTTGACACTGACATCTCCCAGCTGGGTCACTTACTCCTTCCCTTTCCTAACACATGGACTAGGAATAACAACACCTCCTCAAAATCTGTAGTAAGTGCCAAATTGTATTATGGGGGCTTGTAGGAATATAAAAGAAGAAAATAGAGAAGTTGATTCATATTAGCATTGCTGATGCTTGGTACTGGTAACTCTACTTGTTCTGAAGAAACCTCCAAACAAACCTGGAATAACAGATTGCCAATCATGCCCACAGCACTTTGAATCCTATGAGCCTTGAAGTGACACAAATGTTCAAAATTGGATTTATTTACTGCATGGATAAATATTTCAAATTAATATATCAAAAGGCTTACATCAGCAAAAAATCTCAAGAAAATGACTCCATTTTGAAGGAAAAAAAAGAATAAAACCATCTTTTTGTTTACAATTGGACTATTCTTTTGAACATTATTGGAAAGTTTAATTGGGGTATCTGTTTCTTTGATAAGAACCAGAGCCTTCATGATACAATGCCTCGTATGTGTCACATACAAAGTTATTACGTATGTCCAGATTTTAGGAGAATATTACGGGTAATTCTTAAAATAAGAGCCATTCACACTGATCCAGAAGTCATGACAGAATGTGAAAAGCACGCAGGGATAGTTAATCTGCAATGTCATTGCTTATGTTAGGGAAATTAATAAATGTGTTTTGAAATCTTTAAGAGCAGTAAGTACTTCAGTATATGTTTCCCATGTTTAAAAAGTTCAAATAACACGTTGACAGCTTCCAAACAATTCATCACTACAGTTGTAATGAAAGAAAAGGGTCCAAGACTCCCAAAATTGTTTGAGGTTTTATTTAATTAAAGTGAATAGTTCTTACTTATATTTTTTCTTATGGCATTCTGTAGCTTCTGAAGACTTCTCTCTCACTTTTTAAATCTCTATAGAACACAATACTCATCTATCATTTGAAATGCTTTGATAATGCTTTTAAAAAACACTGGTTATTTGTTTAAAGTTCAAGCTAATAAAAATATCAACATATTGAAAGAAAGTCCTCGTACAGAGTGGTATTTTTGGTTGCTAATTGGTCATGGCTATTGGCCATCCATGAAACATATGCTGAAAACATTCAAAAGTATTCAGAAATGCCTCTCTAAGTCATAAATCTTTTACAGGTAAAATTATGTGAGAGAAGGAATAGAAAAAGCACATTCGACATCTGGAGTCAGATGAGTTTACTGAAGTAAAATTGCAAAATTAAATTTAGATGAACTTAATTAAAAAAGGGGATCCAATTTAATATGGACATTCATCAACTTTCCATTGAAAATCTTTCTTGCCTCAAGAAAATATAATAAAGTATGAACACAAAACCCATATAAATGCTGAAATGAAGTGTGAAGGGGTGGTCAAATAAAGAAATGCAGTAAGAAGGACCACACTTTTCTCCTCATTTTAACACGTGCATATAAACACTTTCATTTAATTGCACAGAATACTGAAGTATTTTTAAACTCTGTAACAGTTAAACAAGTGAGCTGGTCATCTATATGCCCTGAAATCATTATTCTTTCAGAGACGTATGCTATGTATTTACTGATAACATGAATGTGGAAGTTGCTTTTTTTCTTTCCCTGTGTGTATTTCTAGCTGGTCAAATTTTTCTCCTACAGCCTAATGGACTTTATCTAATCCAGTTATATTTTTTAGTGCTTAAATGTCCATTACCCAAGTGGCTCTTGCTGGAGTCAATGGGAGTTTTGTCACAGGGCTGGGTCTCGGATGACTTAAAATGGATTTTCATTTGCCTCAGTTAAGTCACAACAAATGAGGCTCTCTTGTTTTCCTTTGCTAGGTCATTACTGTCATCTTCTTTTCATAGGAAAAAGATCTAGTAGTTTAGTACCAGTCTCTTCTGGCTTCCATGAATTCTGTCTGTCAGAGTAGCATTGACTTTCAGCTCTCTAAGTTACATTCCTTGAAGAATTTGGTAGTGTCAAACAACAATTTGAAAAGTTAAGAATAGTGTTGTTAGGATCATATTATTTCCTTACAAAACTGCCTTGATAATTTGTTGTTCTGCACATTGGTTATGTGATCAAGTAACTTGATATGAATGCTGTATTCTTTTATTTCTAATAAAGAACAGTGCTAGAACAGTATGCTCTGAGGGAGATACTGTCCTTTATTAGAAACACATTCCCACATTATAAAAGTCACCCAGCAATAATGAAATGTAATCTGTCTTGAGGATTCATGATAACACAGTATAATGCTCATTTTTTGTATGAAAAGAACATGATTGAATAGGAATGCTATTGTTGTTGAATACATCTTTAAATTGAAGCAGAGATTTTATTGAACTACTTGCTTAATGACAACAAATTGCTAGAGGAATTCTGAATACAGGTTTTGTTTCCATGTCAGAAGAGTTCTAGCTTTTGCAGTGTAATCTAATTCAAAAAGATATATACTTCAATAGCCTGTAACTGGCAGGACTTGGAAGTGGTGGTACTTGACATCTGTATCACAGTGATCTAAAAGCAGCATGAGCAAGACTGGCCAGGGTGAGGTCAAAGGCCTGGCTCAATCCTGCCTCTAACGGTGGCAATCAGTCGGTGCTGCATGGAGGAGTGGAGCAGGCAGTGGTTTAACACCTTCACACACCTCCTACTTCCCCAAGTCCTGTAGTACTCAGTGAGGTATATGGCATAACAGTGGGAATAATTTTGACCACGATATTATCACAAACAATATAATATAAAAATTAGTCCTTTCTTCCTGAAAAAGCTGAACATTTATGCACCAACATGAGTTCCTGTCAAGGAACTATTCCACAATACCTACCACAGAAAGTGCATTCCAAATGATGTACAAGTATGGCAGGATTCAGCTACTCTCCCTTCCCTTTCACAAAAGCTGAGAATTTATCTCTGCAGCAGAAATTCTGTGCTTCAAGATGCAGATAGATTACATCTCTTCACAAGTTCTCCACAGCAGTATTTGAAAATCTGACCCAAGGTTTGAGCAACCAGACTAGTTACAACAAAGACAGCATCAGAAGGGAAAATGATTTGTAATTTTACAACTTATTCCTGAGTTTTCAGCAAGAAGCAGCTACTGAATTTCCTTTTTGTGCATTTTCCTTTCTCTTTGGAGTCTGCCCAATGGTTACATTCTTCAAAATGTACAATGTCAGGCCTTCTGAGAGCAGTTACCTTAGTACAAAGGACAATAAAAAAGGCCTTTTGATTTTAGTCTGAGGAAAATTGCTCGGAACTTGTGTTCTGAACTCAATCTGTTGCAGATCAATATATGTTCTTATACCTCTCTATCGTTGTATTGATCAAGGGAAAATATTTAATTTTTCACAGAGATTCAGTTTCAGTGTAACATAACAGAAACAGTAATATTCTAATGTGGTTTACTATGGCATCTTTAGACCTTACCTGTGAGCCCAAACGTCAAGATCCTTAAATTGCTGGCATCAGTGTTCCTGTAATTCTGGCACGAATTCAGAGGGGTTATCCTGCCAAAAGTCAGAAGAAAATATTCATCAGACAGATGATTATTTTTAATCACACTTTACCCACGTAAGCCTACTTTATAAATGCCTACTGCAGGTTTAATGATAAGACCACTACAATAGATCTGAGTGCAACACACCTGCACATTGACTTTTCGAGTGACTGTGAACCTGAATACTGATTCCCACAGGATTCTTTCTATACTGTCCTTTTTTGAAAGCAATCCAAGAGATTTTACCAGAAAAAAATAACAGTGTATTGCATTATTAGTTTTAATAAACTTCAATAGAAAGACGCCTCCTGGCAAAAAGCAAACAAACAAAAATGGACACAAGTGGCCAACCCTAAATTAACGATGCATGAACTCAAACACAGTTCATTTTCCTTTCAGATCAAAGGGGTTTTGAACTTCAAATAAATTTGCCTTCTAATAGTTTTAGTGCAAGATTATCTCTCTTAACATCTGAAAAATAACATTCAGAGTTGGCAGTTAACAGCTTATTTGTATTGCAGCACTTCAGGGACAAGCAAACTTGTAATTTCTACCATATGTGGATTGTTTCTTTCATTCAAGTATTGCAATTTCCAGACAGAAAGATGACTGAGAAAAATTCTAGCAAAAGGATTATTTTCCAAAATACATATATAACATACTTTTTTGCATATATTCGCATATTATACAGTGTAAATACAGATATGTACATGTAGATTTGTTTCATTTATTTTTGCATGGTTATTTTATACATTATTCAAATTACTTCTCTTTAGGAGAACATGAAAACTATCTTGAAGTGAAAGCAAAGAAATGGAATTGATGACAAGAAATACATAGGCAGGTGGACTAATGTTCTTGGGTCAGACCAGTTTTATGATCTTGTAGCACTCAAATCCAAGTTGCCTTTGTATAATAACAGAGCAAATTCAAAACAATAAAAAAAGTGTAAGGAGCTAACATCAAGCCCTTGATGAATACAGAGGGTCTCCACATCTCTCCTTTTCTCTTTTACTCAAGCTCCCACTGAAAATATTGCCATTTTCACTATATAACAACAAATTCCTTAGAGTGAGATTTTCAAAGACATGTACCAGAAATGGGTGTCTAATTCCCTCAGGCAGTTTTGAAAAGTGCACGATAAATATACTATATAGCTCCCTATACATCAAACAATTTCCCAGTGCACTTCACATTAATCTTTAATCTAGACACTTTAATCTTCAAATCTTCATACAATAATCTTCAATGAAAGGTTCTTTCTGGGAGTTTACAGTATATTTAACACGATTTAAAAACTACTAGTGCATTGCCCTAGCTTTTAATACCTAGAAAATGTTTTATAAATTAGATCAACTACAACCTGGCCAACACAACCAAGGTTTCTGTATTTTTAATATTTTTGGAGGGAGATTACAACAAAGGGGTGCTAGAGGGAATGACTTAGCTGGTTAAGCACCCCAGAACCACAGCTGCTGATCCCAGAGTTTGTTTGGTGTTTCACTTTCTCCAAGGTAAGGACCAGCATCAATCCGAACGTTATTGGGGAAAACAGCAATATGTTACAGTGTACACTACTCTGTTTTGGCAGCTCTCTGTGTGCACATCTGGACATGGACACACTTTCCATATCTGTGTTTTTGCCAAAAATATTAACTGTTAGAACAGTGTGCCAGACCCATTCTGCAGGGATATAGCCATGACTTCAGCTCCTCCCGGCCTTTACTGTTCCCTTCAGTGCTGTTTACCACAGCACCTCTGAGTCCTACTCATGGATCAGGACTTCACAGTATTAGCCTCAGCTAAATGCACTGTGGAAAACACTCCTAAGAATTTTTGCAGTGGATTGAGGACAAAAGGCAATAGGTCAGTATGAAGTAAATGGAAAAAAAAGAAGATAATAGCCATTATGACAAGCAGTATTTTTTGTAGGCAGCCTGGTAAAGGTACATTTTGAGGAGACATTTGAAGAACCAGTTTTGCAGAAGTGCCTGAAGAGTTGCACAGAAAGCATGAAAGTGCTGCCTTGAAAACGAGAGTTGAGTAGGACACAGAGTAGAGAGAGGACAAATGAGCTGCCTAAAAGAGAAAAGGGAGAGTCACATATTGACCTGAGAAAAATGTTCAGAAAGCAATATGGAAGAAAAAAAAAAAGAAACTTGGAAAATGACTTTTCTAAGAGCATTGTTTGAGTTGGGTAAGACTTCCCTATAATCTCCTACAACTGGAGATGTGAGAAGACAGATTGACCAAAGAGCAGATGGAGGAAAGGATGGTGCTATGGAAGCCAAAAGAGGAGAGCATTGCATAATAATATGAGTATCTAAGCTAAAACAGCTGATTGCTTCACAAGACCAAAGGTGGAGTATCAATTCTGATTAGACTGGAGAAAGTTAACACAGACTGCTTTGAGCTGTTCCCATTGACTACAAAGAGTGGGAATTAGATGGCAATGACTGTAGTGTGGTCCATGCATTCAGGGTTGAGAGCTTCTTAGAAGAACAGGTTGGGTAAACAGTGGGATATTTTGAATAGGTGAAAGGCTAAGGCAAGCTTGAAAATTTGCAAGAAAAGAAGAAAAAGAGAGTGACAGATTGGAGGAAAAAAGGGATAAGATAGGGAAATGCATAAAGTGGATGAGCAGAGAACAGCAGTTGGCAAACTTTATAACTTGTGACAGGCCACAGGACTGCATCAGAAGCAGAGCAATCAGTGAAGGCAGCAGTTATGAAGATCACATGTTTATCAGTTCTCACTGGGAAGAAATTGTCAAGATCCTTCTCAGAAAAAGAAAGATTGGTGGGAGAAGAGGCTTTGAGGAATGAGTCAAAGGTGGTGAAGAGGAGATTAGGACTGTGGGTGAAAATTTCAATTACAGTAGCTAGGCATCTGATAGAATTGAGAAACAGGAGTGACTGCCATAGAAGAAGTCAGCTTGGTCACAGAGTTTCTGCTAGAAATGCCTTGTTGCACAAAGCAACAAGCAGAGAAAGTATCTAGGAGAACAGTGGTCTTGGCAGCTTTGAGAGATTCAGAGAGAAGGCAGATGCTGAACTCAATTAATTCAAGAACATCATTTGCTTTTGTACAAGGAGACCAAGGGAGGAGAGACAATAAAGAAGTTGCTGGGCATTTTCCACCCTTGCTAGACCAAGTCATAAGTGGGTCTTTATTTAAGCCTCTCATAGTGTCTGTCAGGTGAATAGAACTTGACAAGTGGATGAATTTAATATACCATGAAGTTCCAGCACTTCAAAATTGATTGCAAATCCATAAAAGGTCTCTGAGCACCTAGTTTATATTCAGACATGACACCTGAACTGGCTAGAAGATACAGGCGTATTTGTTCCACTATGCTTTTTATCTCAGAAAAATACTACCGTTTTTACTTTGAAGAAAAACATATAAAATATTTCATATTCATGGGGCATATTTCAGCATGAGAACATGAGCAGTTGATAATTTGGGTTCAAATTTCCATTTTTTTATGCTCAAGTTCATTCTAGGGATACAAAGGTGCATACTAGCAATCCTATCACATTTCTTCATGCAGAAGGTTTTCAGCACATAGTTTTAAGCAGAGGCAGCAGCAAGCCCCTCAAAACATTGTCAGACAAATGGCTGATGCAACGTTTGAGAAAGCTAATGCTATGGTTTATATAAGGTAAATTTATAGTCCTGGGAAGCAAAGAGAACTTAGGAATAATATGGGCACTTATGGTCCATAAAGCTTAGTGAAAGTAAACTATTGCAAAACACTGAGAATGGATTTTTTTTGTTGTTTTTTTGTTTGTTTGTTTTTTTGAATTAAGGTATTTTCTTATTAAGGATTCAGAATAAATTTGACACTGTTTTGGCAAAATAAGAGGTTGAGACTGAAGGAGTGAGAATGAGAGAAAAAAAAATCAAAAACCTAATGAAAAAGCTTTGAGAAAGTTATTCTCAAGTGACATCCAAATGTACAGAGGGGAACAATTAGCTGAGAGGACAGAATTGGTGATTCTCTAAAGATGAAATCTATATTGCAAATCACAAGGGTCTGTGATGTTACCCATGACTCCAGCTTGCTAAGTAATGTGCTGCAGATGGTATCAAGTACATTGAAAAGATGTCAGAAAGAGGAACATTAATCTCAAGCAAACATTGACAAGCGCTTTCAAAAGTTTAGAGATAAGAAAGCTTAACTAATGGTTGAACTGGTAATGCCCTAAAATTAGCTATGCACCCAATGCTGAATGTTACATCTTATTGTAGTCAACTTGTTTGAATGGATTACCATAAAATACTCAATAATTTACACATTGTTAGATTATTATGTGTAAACTATTTTTTGTGACACAACAGAAGAAATCTAGTAGCATCAAATATAACAATTTAGAATGAGATTTCTCACCATTTTTGCTCTCCTTCATGAATCTACTTTTCATCTATTTCCATGTAAATGCACTGAACTTCACAGAATTTTCCAAAATAATAACTATAATTTTTATTTCTTCAGATATATATGCATACATTAAAAAGCTGCATCTATCTATTCACCTTGAATAAAAACTGATGTTCATGCTTTACTGAGAAGGCATGCAGCTCAGTATAGCAACATCTACTACATCTAGCAGTGCAGTAAACCACTGGAAAACTACCACTGGTGTTATTTCCTTGAAAAAAAGTAAGTCCAATATCGAATTGGTTACATAACTCAGATCTCACAAGGTTTCATACAGCATAAAAAAGCTGCATTTTAATGTTTTATGAGGGAAGGAGAGAAGGTGTGGGGAGATGCGAGTTCTGTTTAACACTAAACTGCTCTTAATGCTGTGAAATACATGGAAGCAAGGTTAATTGAAAACCTGAAGTAATATAAAAATAAGTTCAGCCTTCAACAGAAATGCATATGATTTATAAAGCTCCATTGAGCCCAGGTGGATTAGTGAACATTTTGAATGCACATTAGTTGAAGAAATGAAGAAGTAGAAGCAGA
This sequence comes from Calyptomena viridis, assembly GCA_013390005.1. Classification (NCBI taxonomy): domain Eukaryota; kingdom Metazoa; phylum Chordata; class Aves; order Passeriformes; family Eurylaimidae; genus Calyptomena; species Calyptomena viridis. The sequence continues at coordinate 209,362 of WEIV01009458.1, forward strand.
TAANAAAAACCATTGCAAAAACTTTAAAATGGGTTTTTTTTTTTGGTTTTTTTTGTTCGTTTGTTTTTTTGAATTAAAGTATTTTCTTATTAAGGATTCAGAATAAATTTGACACTGTTTTGGCAAAATAAGAGGTTGAGACTGAAGGAGTGAGAATGAGAGAAAAAAAAATCAAAAACCTAAATGAAAAAGCTTTGAGAAAGTTATTCTCAAGTGACATCCAAATGTACAGAGGGGAACAATTAGCTGAGAGGACAGAATTGGTGATTCTCTAAAGATGAAATCTATATTGCAAATCACAAGGGTCTGTGATGTTACCCATGACTCCAGCTTGCTAAGTAATGTGCTGCAGATGGTATCAAGTACATTGAAAAGATGTCAGAAAGAGGAACATTAATCTCAAGCAAACATTGACAAGCGCTTTCAAAAGTTTAGAGATAAGAAAGCTTAACTAATGGTTGAACTGGTAATGCCCTAAAATTAGCTATGCACCCAATGCTGAATGTTACATCTTATTGTAGTCAACTTGTTTGAATGGATTACCATAAAATACTCAATAATTTACACATTGTTAGATTATTATGTGTAAACTATTTTTTGTGACACAACAGAAGAAATCTAGTAGCATCAAATATAACAATTTAGAATGAGATTTCTCACCATTTTTGCTCTCCTTCATGAATCTACTTTTCATCTATTTCCATGTAAATGCACTGAACTTCACAGAATTTTCCAAAATAATAACTATAATTTTTATTTCTTCAGATATATATGCATACATTAAAAAGCTGCATCTATCTATTCACCTTGAATAAAAACTGATGTTCATGCTTTACTGAGAAGGCATGCAGCTCAGTATAGCAACATCTACTACATCTAGCAGTGCAGTAAACCACTGGAAAACTACCACTGGTGTTATTTCCTTGAAAAAAAGTAAGTCCAATATCGAATTGGTTACATAACTCAGATCTCACAAGGTTTCATACAGCATAAAAAAGCTGCATTTTAATGTTTTATGAGGGAAGGAGAGAAGGTGTGGGGAGATGCGAGTTCTGTTTAACACTAAACTGCTCTTAATGCTGTGAAATACATGGAAGCAAGGTTAATTGAAAACCTGAAGTAATATAAAAATAAGTTCAGCCTTCAACAGAAATGCATATGATTTATAAAGCTCCATTGAGCCCAGGTGGATTAGTGAACATTTTGAATGCACATTAGTTGAAGAAATGAAGAAGTAGAAGCAGATAATAAGTATTACTAAACTTGAATATTCTGAAGCCCTGGAAGAGAGATAGAAAACCACTACCACGGAAACATTTTATAGATTACTTTTCCTTCCCACCCAGAGAGTACTAAGTCCCCCATTTCCTTTCAGATAAAGCTTTTTATTGGCTATGGTTATCATCACTCTAGGGAAAAGGGGGTGGCTTTTGGAGACAGACTTTAAGCAAGAACATCTGGACTCCCCTGTAAAGTCACAACATCAGTGAGGTACAGGATTTCACACAGCAGCTCTTCTATGCCTCAGCATTCCTATATTCTGCAGGAGAGAAGCCCAGGACCACCAAAGAGAGGAATGTGCAGGTTTGCCTCTGTCTTCCAAGGATACTTCCCTCTCCTTGGGCATGCTTTTATTAGGCTGGAGTTATTCATGACCTCCAAGAAAGTATAGGAATCACCATATAAATATTCATTGTAACATGATGTGTCCCACAATTGTTAAAAACCACTTAAATATAAGCATATCTATCTATCTCTATAAAGAGATACATAAATAAATACATGTTTATTCATTGTCACATAAAATGATTTTGGCATTTGGTTCATCTACTATGGATGCATGTGGTAAATACCCAAGTTCTCTGCTATGCTGTCCCTGCCAGCAGCAAGCAGGTAATACCCCAGGCCAGGTAGACCTGAACCTATTTGAAGCTGTATTATTCTCCCTTCAAGTATTAGTAGTCTCCAAAATATTAGCCCTTTCTAAAATAATTGTTCATCCATTATTGCCATCTAGCCTCCATTCCAAAAGGATGCCAACTTCAGACCTTCTCACTACCAAACACACGACTTTGATGTGACTTATATGCAGTCAGAATCCTGGAAGTGCACTAAAATATCAAGGCAGAGAAACCTCTTTACAAAAGAAAATTCATGAAAAGGTACTTTTTATCAAAAAGCACACAAAACCCCCCAATCATGATGACACATGACAGTTTAATGAATGGCTATTACTTGCTTATTTTGGAAGAGTGATATGCTGTAATTTATAATTTAAAATAACAGTTAATTGAAAAGCTTTTTTATCACATCTGATTCAAAGTATCTTTAACATTTTATAGCAATATTATGCCTTCCTATGTTTGAGACTAACAGACAATAACAGACAATAACACCTGTATTTCAAGACCCTGCCCTAAGCACAATAATACATACGAGTCTGAATGCTTAGGAGGATTTATGGGAAAATCTGTGCTTGTATTTAATTAGCTGCACCCCAACCATCTTAATTGCATGTCTGGAGCATACTCATTTAAATGCAACTGCATGTGTGACATAGTTTTGGAAACTGTGGCTTAAATTAATAGTAGTTGGTTGTACTTTCATTTTTTTTGCCACTGATTTACAAAGGACTATCAAAATCCTTTGACTGAATTGTTTAATAGCAGTATGTTTTGCTGTTAACAGATCTGAAATATGTACTCAGGCAAGGATTCAGCACCTTCCAAAACCCATTTTGTGAGCTAGAATACTTCTGAACTAAAGCCATTTCTTCCTCTTTACAAGACAGTCAGCTCACGTAACTAGATGATGATAATCACATTCAACTTTTAACTCAGAAGTTATTAGGTTAAGAGCTAGAGAAGAAACACCCAGAATCAAAGTAATGCATTTAAACTTATTTTTATCTAGTGATTTGCTACAAAAGGACATACTAGCAACTACAAAACTTGGTGTTGCAGGCCTGTCTGCAGCTCAAGTTTGAGGAAGTCTTTTGCTTTTGTAAGACATGAGCCCAGACCAATGAGGTCAATGAAGAAGGGTATTTGCTCCAACAAGAATATGCCCACATCTGCATGTGCTTTCTGCAAAGACTCGGTCCCACAGTCTCAGCATAGCAGTTCTTCCCTATAGGCCAAATTTTTCCTCCAAATCTATCTTTCCAAAACCAGCTGAAGACATACAGACCTTTTGGCACAAAGACATATCGGTGTAAGTATAAGGCACCACTTTCATTCTTAACAAAACTAAACTCTACAGAAACAGTATGTCAACAAACACTTATTTCTCATCCTAGATCTGCACACTTAGTTATTTCAAAGGCATATTTAGGTACTTTGTCCATTTCAGAAAGTTCACTTTGAAAAGGTGTTTGAATGAACATTACCCTTTTCTACAG
>WEIV01009458.1:214236-290841 GCA_013390005.1 Calyptomena viridis
GGCCATAAGCTGTATTGCTCATTCACTTAAAACAAATAGTTAGGAGATTCCATGAGCAATTTCTATTTCCTGGACAAAGCAAAGAGCATTACTGTTCTTCACAGGAAAGGTGAAACAGTAGTGATGAAGGTGTGAACTGAATAAATATAAAGTCTATGAAGTGATTTACTATTCTTACTGCAGCCAGCCAGCAACAAAGTCAATCTCTTTTGCTGAGGCAGTGATTAGTGAGTGCAGTTGACCTACGATACCTATTGCTTTTAATCCAATGGTTTGCACATTACGTTAAAGGCTGAATTTGCAGAACAATATATTTATTCCTTCTGAAATCTTTTCATTTTTTTTCCAAAGATCTCTATTCTTACAAAGCACTTAAGTAAAGGGCTATGTGTAATTAAAAAGTAACTGAAAATAATTACCAGCAAAATTGTAATATGAGTCACATTTGCATGTGTTTAAGTACATATGGTATTGATAAAGAACCATGAGTCTAAATAAGATAATCTTGATAAAGTGGACTTATAAACAGGTTTTATTAATTTTTTTTCATAACCTTGAAATAATTTGGATATTAGACACCTATTCTTTTTAATAGCCAGGCACTTATTTCCATTTTACCTCTACCACATGAAGCTCTTTTTATGCTCTTTTTACAATTCAGCTCTTCTACTTAAAGATGACAAGATTTAGAGGAACTGGGAATCTACAGCCTTCATGTTTACTATCACATCAGTTCTGGGCCTGATTGTCATCATTATGTGTTACACCCAGTAGTGTCCCATATGTGACAGGTGCCTTCTAAGCACCATTAAAAGCATCATCTCTTAAATTAACCATCTAAGAAACAGATGAAAAAGCAACAGATAGATGCTGAAAAGGCAGGAGGAAAAGAGACAAATGCCATGATCAAGTAGCAGTGGTTATTTCCCCCAATAAGAAAACCTCAACAGTAGTGAGACTGTATCTTTACATGTATAGTTTCAAGATTCTTTTTCTCCATATAAAATTATGAAGGTATAATATACATTGCCAAATAAAATCACAACAGGATTTGAGTAAAATCAAGTGTCTTTAGTAATCCTCTTATGAAAGTAAACCATTGGGGAGTTTGGGATATCTCACTACAGTTTCCTCCCCACAGGACACCTTGATTCTCTACCACTTTTGCAGATGGATGAAGGCACTGCAGTTCAGATAAGACACAGAAAACACTAACAAAGGAATTGGTTGATTCTCTTTTTCCCCAAAGAGAGATGCAGAGGGGTAATACAGATACTCAGGCTGCAATAGCAGCCAGGTTACCTGTAAATGCACACTCATACTCTGCCTCATCACACCAAGTCCAAGACTACTACATAGCCAGGATGGCAGGAGCACACTTGTGACAGGTGACACCAGGCAATCACAGGGATAAACCATCACCAGGACAGACTTCAGGACCCCATCAGAACTGAGAATCTTGAAACTAATATTTCTTAGACTTTCTCTATATGTATTTGCACTCAGGCTTTGAAACTCAAGCTAGAATCCCAAGCTACCTTTCTTACTGAAGTAAAGCACAGTTTAGTGGTATTTGTACAGAAGATGGTAGAACTGAAAAAAATGAAGGGGAAATAGACACAGATTTTTCTAAGACTCTGCTGACACTTATGTTTTGCTCTAAGCAGAAGTCTTCATCTTGTCTTGCCTCAGTACATATTCAGGTTTTCTCTTGAAAACCTTTGAACTACCTGCTAGGTAAATTCAGTATGCAAAATACATCTCTGCTTCATTCTATTTTTCCTAATTCAAACTTTTTCAGGAGAATCTCATACTGAAAATAAGGGACCAAAACCTAAGTATACAAGGTCAACCTGTCATCCTAATCATCTCACTATGAAGATGCTATCCTGAAATCATTAATAATATTTTCAGTCCTTTAAATCTTTATTCACAGCAGGCAGCCAAATATAATTTTTAGTTCACAGTTTCAAACACGTTTGTACATTGTTGTGGCTTCAAAATGCTGAAAGCTATTTACTTATGTAAATCTTGAGATTTGCTACACAAAGAAACAGATGTATGTGACATTTGCAAGGCAGTGAAAATGAAGTGTCACATGTTGGCATGGGAAAAAAAGCTGGAGGGGGGGTGGGGAAGAAAAGTGCCATATTTCACCCAGTCCTCATCAGTGAAGGGCTGGAGGACAAACTGCAACAGGGTCTTGGAAGCTGCTGCAAATCCCAAAGTGAGAGCAGTAGTAGTACTGTTTTGGGCACACTTCACAACTCACTGCCCTCCTATTTGTAATAGAAACAACTGAGTAAGTTACTGACAGAATTAATAAAGATGCATCCCTGTCTAAATTGGCATTTTTGCATGCTTTTTGATCCTGCTCTACAAACCTGGGACACTGTCCTGCAGCTTTAGTTGTTTGGGTGGCAGGACTAATTCATCAATACCATTCCTTGGAATGTTCTGTGACAACTTAAAACTCCTGTGACAGTCAAGGTACTAAAACTTACCTAAAAGGAAGGGGAAAGAACAAAGTGACTGTCACAATGCAGAAAACATGTTTAAAGAATGAAAATAGCCTTACTAACCAATTGCAATCTGGAAACAGAAAAGCCATGAAAGATCAACAGACTATATATGTTATTTGTTCTAATTATGTATTTCATCTGAGACTCCATCACTGCTTCCCTGCTGAAGAACATTCTTTTACTGTCCTATGAAATTGCAATGAATGTCTAAGGAGCTGTGGGAAGCCAAGTGGTTTGAATCATCCATACTGTAACAGATACAATTTTCATTAAAAGGGCAGTCCCATGAATTTCTGAGACTTGAATTTCTGAGACTTTTTTCAGGACATTTAGGACAAAATCAGTACTTCAAGGACTTTGGTGTCTACACCCAAAACAAAAGTCTGGAAAAACCTCATTTACCTGTCACTTCATGCAGAAAATACTTTGCAAGTATTAAAATTCTCTTGTTGCCTATGGTTCTATGTCTGCAGATACACAGCTGCTTCTGAGTTTGAGAGTGCCAAGTGATCCTGGCTTTTGACTCGTTACTTCTTGTATCTGGGAAAGCAGGAGAAATTTTCTCTGCTATGTTCATGGCCAGAGCTGAATGTTTTTGAAAATACTTTGGTTGAATAAGACACAATATAAATATATTGTCAAACTATTATTGAATTAAGGGCTTTGGTATGGAGAACATCTGACTTAACAAGCATTTTAGGAGGCATCTTTTGTTCTTCCTAAGAAAATGCAAGTTTGGCTACATGAAAAGCATTTCAAAGATCTTATTTGTATAAGATCAATGGAGAGATTAGATTCTGAAAACTAAATAATCTGAAGATATATATACCCTAAGCATGTCTTGAAAGGCCTTCTTGGGGACACTCTGTAAGGGGCTGGGGTGAAACTGAACTGTGGTGATGCTGACAGCTAGTGCCAAGAGAAGCAGCAGGATCTAAGTGTGCACGAGGTGAGGAGAGGAAGAGAAGCAGGATAAGGCAACCTTTTTTCAGCACCTATTACCTTTTCAGTGCTTATTTTTGCAACCTTGATGTTATTTTGTTGTCCAAAAATGTTTTTAAAATTACAGAACTGAAAAAACATCCACCGTGAGAATAAGTATTCCTGGTTTAGTTACTCTGTTCCTTGTGGAAAGCTATTTATGTTTAGTCAACATAAATGATGATCAGCTTTAGTAAGTCTATAAGTTCCAAAAATTCCCATATATTAAAAGAATTAGATTTTTTTTCCTTAAAGATGAGGAATCAATCCATTGTTAATAAGCCCTAACTCATCAAGAATTGCAGAAGAGAACCGGAGAAATGTTTTGAGCTGAAACAAAGCAAATTAAAGTTACAAATACAGCTCCTTTTTCTTAAATTAACCATTAGAAACTCTAAGGAGGAGCTGTGCATTCACCAGCAAATTGGACTGGGTATGGTTTAGCAACTTGTTTCAGTTAAAGAAACCTATTAAGACTCATGTTGCTGCAACCAAGTGGAATGCTGTGATTTATGATATAGAAGGAGATCAGATCTGGTTATCTGCTGGAATGAAACCTCCTGCCTTTAATGAAACTGGTACGAGCTGTAGGCCGTGGGTGCCACAGCTCTCAGGATTTGGCCTTCACTACATGACAAATGCATGTTGGAAGTGGTATTGCCTGGCACATTTTCTTCATACATTTAATAAAAACATCTGGGTAGGAAATGCTTCCCAAAGGATATACTCAGAACTCATTTCAGGGGGCATCAGCTCTTACTCAGGCTTTGACCGTTAATGTATATGATTCCATTATCCTGTCTCATTAAGCAGTACTAGAAGCCTTTTTTGCTATTACAAATACACATGGCATGTGGGACAACCCTATCAGGTCCTTCTGAGAGAAGGGAAGCTCTTTCCTGATTAGTTTAAATATCCTTTGAGGGACATTAGTAATCTAATCCAACCATTTTAAATAGGGGAACAGGAAAAGACTAACATTACCAAAATAAAAGGTATTTCCAGCATCTACTAACACCATGTCTCTTACTACTCCACTTCTTTTGTTTTTAAAATTGATATTATTTTAAAATAGTAATAGTCTCAAATGTAGGTGGTATTTTATGCCCACTGACTTTAATTTCACTTACACATGTAATGACATATTTAATAAATCAGCTTTTTTTTATGATTCAAAAGTCTATACTGAAAATTTTAATCAAGTTTATCAAGGAAACAAATGATGAAATTTGAGAGGCTTGCATGAATGGTCAAGTTAAGTATTTCGACAAGTTTTTCTCTCTAACCCTTACTTTTTTCCCCATGCAAATCAACAGGAGGCACAAGGAGACTAGGCATTCTCCCTTACATGGATTAAAATTAATATTTAATATCTGCAACACAGAAGCTCTGATACTGATGTGAAATTGGGGCCTAATTGAAGAAGATCTGCTGATCTAACTAGCTGTCCTACCCCCAGGGAGCTTTTAGAAGCCTGTAAGTGACAACACTGTAATAATCTTCAAAATATTTATTAATTAGCTATGGGATTATATTATTGAGTCATCACGAAGTTGTCTCTCACTCAAATAGCAACATTATTAACTATTTTTTAAAGTAATAGCCATGCCTACAGATTGCTGTTTGCATCCCTCCATTTCTAACTACATTGCTCCCCTAGAACAACTGTACAGCCTGAAAAAATCAAAGCTTGGTATTATCTGTGAAGCTGTTATTCCTCCAGGGTTAAGTTCAGCTCTGTGAAGGTTGGTCTCAAATTCCACTTGGGCATTGCACAAGGGTGAACTTCATCCTTGTGACTGAAGTCATCTCTCAGCTTCTGCAACCGGCTGTTGCACTGAAGAGTGACCAGTGCACTCAGTTGGACCAAGAAGGGGACAGGGCTGGAACAACCATTAGCACATCTTGCAAGCCTCCCTCAGCACTAATTTACAAAGATACACTGTTAGTGCACATAGGTGTGGCTCATCAGATGCAACAGATTTTGCTTTTATCTCTGAGTCTCTCACTCCATTTCAAGCAGGCCAGAAAAAAGCTGGCTGTTGTTAAATGCTTGTCTGACAGTGTTGTTCCTATACAGTCCATGCTTCGAGCTCTTACAGAGCAGACCTAGATCCAAACACAGCAATTCCCCCATGGACTCCAACCACTATGACAGACCCCTTGCTCTGTGCACACTGCAGCTGCACTAACCCAGCAGCAGTTCCCACCTTGGTCCCTTTACCCCAGAGCTGTTCAGCAGTTCAGCAGTTCCAGTTGCACTCATTTTCCTCTTGTATTACTTCAAATGAAGCTTTTAAACTCAAATACTCTTTGTGGTGTGAGCATGACATATTTTGATGCGACATCAGAACATTTCAGAGCCTTATGTCCCGACAGCTGTGGTGGGTGACCCTGTCCAGCCAACAGTCTCCCACAAGCCACATCCTCACTCCCATCCTCAACAGGCAGGGGGGGAAATGGGATGAAAAAGCTTTTCTTCCCCTTAAGAGCACAACAGGTGAAATACATGACCACTCCTCTGTCAACCTACTTTTATTTTGAGCTGCAGAATTTTATGCACCAAACACCTCAAGCTACGTGCATGCAGTCAATATCTCCTGCAGAAACTACAAGTTATTACAAATAAACTCTGCCCTAACTCTGGAATAAGCATCCACACACATAATCTCCCATGGTTAATTTGAAAGACATAAAGGTTAATTAGAACAGTAGTAAGTGACAGGAGCACCTCTCCATCAAACCCAGCAACAGCTTCAGAGGCTGCACCATCTCCTAAGCCCTCGCAGGTCAGGCAGCCTCACTGTGCTTGAGGCACTGTGGTGAAAATGCCCCTGTTGAGCAACACTGCTGCCTCTTGCCCTGCATGCTGTGGTTCTGTCAGCAAACACAGACACTACAACCATTTAAAGAAGAAAAAAAAAAGAGCTACATTATAGCACTTTATTATTTTTACTTTTTTTTCCCCCCCCAGTGATAGGTGTCAAAACCAGTTCATTTATAAGTGCAACAGGGAACTTGCTGCTCTTGGTGCATGCAGACATCCTTGAGACAGCTGTGACAGTCTTCAGACAGGAAGGGTGTACAATTCTGTGGAAGCACTATCAATTCCTGGGTCAGTATATGAATCTGCTAGTCCAGGACTTGTAACCCTGACATCAGAGGCAAAACTAACCCAGAAGAGCTTAGTCTTGAAAGCCTGAAATCAGGTTTTTAAGGAGGGAATATGTCTGTCAGTGATTTCTCATTTCTGCAGGCTAACAGGTGAAATATGATTACAATGATTAATTAACTCTGTAACGGGCCATGTTATCTCGAGAATTTGTGGCAGCAGTGGTTATTGCTTCAGAGCAGGAGCTACAGCAGCAGTTCTGGCACCACAGCATTCACCAGCACTCAGGAATGATTTGGGACTGAGACACAGCAGAGTGGGAGGAAAGGAATTATGCCCTGGAAGAGGAATACTTCAGAAGGGTCTGTCTCTGAAAATCATCTGGTTTTTACCTCCTCTAATGGAGATTCCTCAGCCATACTAATGCACACTAGAGCAGGTGCAGGCTTTTCGTAAGATAATAACCCTGTGCTTGCACCTTTGACTCCTGAGAAACCAGTCTGGGAGTTGTAGTATTTGGTCTGATACCTACTACCTAGTAGATAAACATGCTACTCAGGGATATGTTTCCCTCAAGAACCAGAGATACATATATACAGCATCTGCTTTGACTTCGTACAGTTGTTTTGAAAGTACAAGGCTTGTGGCCTTGGTAATGCTATCACAGATGAGACTGACAAAGGAAAAAAGGAATGGCTCATATTAAATATATGAAGTTAATAGTGATTAAGAGACAGAAGTGCCCTGTTAGAGCAATGGAGTTTTTGTAGTTCTGACACAGGCAGTAAAAAGCCTGGACAAGGAGAGAGGTGAGAGCTGCCAACACACAGGAGGCAAGCTTGGTCTTCCATATTTCCTGTATGATTCCCCTCAGGGACACTTCTGGCAAGTATTCAAGAGTGAAAAACCACACAACATACGCACTAATAGAGGTACATGAATACAACTACTGCTTGAAGTAGCAAAATGGTGCTAAACTGATGCCTCATAAATCTTTATTTTCTAGGTTCACTAATACATTAGCTTTAAAATAAATACCCAAATCCTATGCAGTCTCTGGCAATGAATACATTGACCTTTATGATGCCTAGTTTTGTGCTTTTTCTAATAATATTTACTAGCTAATTTGCAAATCTCTCAGTTGCCAGTACAAATTAACAGAACTGTTGTGCAGGCATTAGGATTTAAAATTTGTAATTAACCCCTTACCTACTTTCAGCTTGGAATCAATTCTGACATTAAGATAAATGAAACTAATAAAAATTAAACACCTACTCTGCATTAGCAGAAAAAAGTTTTCTAGAAATGTTGACTACAAAAAGTTTTGAGTATTTCCTACAAACTTCAAAACCATTCTGTCTTTTACCACAAAATCTGAAGTATAATCAGAAAATAATTATATTCTAGCTGAGTTGTAAATTAAATCAGAATTGCTAAACACGAATTGCTATCTTAGACTGGATCATTACAGTACTGAAAAAAATTAAGATGCACAGGCCCCCTCCTGAGCTGAGTATTGTCATGCAGAACCTTATGTGTTCTGCCACTAACAAAAGGAAACAGCGACATTTTGCAGGAAGCAACAACTTCATCTTTTCAAAAAGTCTCCTCATGTAATACCTTTTTCAAACCATCAGTACAACCAGTGGACTAACACTAACCTCTGAATGATTCATAAACTTCGAATATTTTTTGTACCACCATCCCATTTCTTCCTCCTCCCCATCCCCCCAAAACTACCAACCACAAAGCCCCACCTGTTTCTGGAGACAGCATTTCAATAATTTTGCAGTAGTATCAAAATTACAATTTGCCTTTCCATCTCCTCCAGACAGCACCGTTGTTGTTACTGTTTCGGTATACCTGCTTCTCAATCGCTTATCATGTGTTTCCCAAATTCTTACGTTTATTAAGCAGCTTTTACACTTTCTCATACCAAGACTGCAATACTTCAGAGGGCATTCCTCATTACACCATTTTCAGTGTCAATCCATCTTTCCTTCCCAGATACAAGCTCCAAAGGAGAAAAAAAATCTCCCAAACCAAACAAACCCCTCCATCCCAGACCCGCTCCCAGTATTTCTGTAAATACAATTTCACAGCCCTTTTGCCTAAATTTTCCTTTTGTTTTGTGGGTTAAGCATGAAATCACTGAGCTCAGTGGGTTGGAGAGTACCTTCTTTAGCACTTTGCCAGCAGAACTGGAATCCAGTCAGAGATTCCTCTTTATTTCCAAATCTTTTTGTGCAAATGCCTCAAAAAATTCAACTTTGGGCTAAAAAAAACCCTGCAAAAATATATTTGTATACATATAGTTTTGGCAGAAATAACCATTATTTTGAGTTATTTCACGTGCTTAAACTCAAAAATTAGTTTTATTTCCACAGTTTGAAGTCCTTTCCTATGATCTGCTGTAGAAACTACCAGAATACTGGAGAGAGAGACAGCATATCTAAAAAGAAAAGCCATGCACGTTTACACACAGTGGTAAACAAGAGTTACTTGGAACACAGCTGTATTTCTGTGGTTTTCTCATTTTCTCATTGCTGGGTGCACAGCACAACAGTGTTAGATGATACGAACTGCTGACAGCAGTAAAAAGCCCGATTACTATTGCTCTAGTAATCGGGCAGATCTACTTTCCTGAATAAAACAAGGCGCAAGAAAAGGAGACTATTGAAAATCTGGCTCTGCACAGTCTAAGGAATGAAGTAGGACGTGGCATAATCAGAACAACTGTAGAGGAATGTCACATACTGTGCATAACTAGCCAGCACAGCAGTAGCAACTTGACCCAGTCTTTCCAGAGAGTTGAGCAAAAAAACCCAAAACCACACAATGATCAGCAGTGCAAGCTGGTCTCTACATTAAAGCTAACCTGGGCTCCAGTGAGTAAGAGGGGAGGGAAGAAGCATGATCAGAGATGAGCAATGTGCAAGAGGGAAGGCACAGTAATGTAAAAAATTCATGGCTAGGACAACCACAGGAAATGATGTGTTGCTGGCAGATGTTTGTTTTAAAGTTTTCCACAACTCTGACTATGCAGAAGACCAGCAGTGCTCTCAGTATGCTGAGAGCTGCAGTCAGAAGAGAGCAGGAGCAACCCTGAGGGACAGCCAGTGAAAGTAAGGCTGCTGAAGGAAGCACCTCAAAAAGCCACCTTACTGTCCTTGCAGTGCCAGCTTGACACAGCACTGCCCCTCAGCTGCCATCCTCAATCCCCAGTGCCAGCCTCACCCGCTGCCTCCCTTCAACAGAATGGGCAAAACCAGGCCTTCAGTCCAATAGTTGAGCTCTTGGCTTTGGCCCACTGTTTTATAGGGTCCAAAGCAGATTTTCAAATTCCTTTTCACCTCCAAGATTAATAAATCTGAACATTTTAAGCAAGAGGCATTTATAAGACCTCCTGTATACCATAGGTCACTAGTTGCTCCAGTTTGAGCTCAAAATCTTGTGTGTGACGTTCCAAAAAGGCACCTAGTCCTGACCAAAGTGTATCAAAACCGGAAAACCTCTGCACTCCTTTACGTTTGTTCAAGGTTAATCAGCACCACTATTCACCTTCTGTTTGATTTCTCATTTGAATTTATTATGTTTCAATTTCCAACTGTTGATTCTTGTTATGATTTTACCTCCTGGATAAAGTAACTACACAGAATAAAGAGTCTTTCTCATGGAGAGGAAACACTATAACCACCTTATCTTTCTTAACAGCATCTTCCTTGATTTGTCAGCATTATGTATAAAATTGGGTCCTGAACTAGACAGAGTATTCAAGTAGCAGATCCACAGATGTTGTATAAATTGTTTAGACCTAAATGATGGTTAATGTTTTCCTTGCTCATTAAGAAACTTCCAACTATCGCTTTCTTTGTGTAACCAGAGTATGTTATCCTGTAACCTTTCCAGGACAGAAAATAAATAGTAAATGCACACTGGAATCTTAACACTCTTTGGTGATCTTGTCAGTCCTGTTGACTAAAAGGAAAAACTACAGAAGCTACAGAAAGGATGTGATCTTTTCCTAATTTACCATTTTTGTAGCTATATCAGCTATACCTTTTCTTCTGATAGCTCTACTTTTCCATTTCAACTTTCTGTTTCATGGCTTCTCCCTATGAATTGCATTTTTTTATATGGATTATTTTTTTCCATTGCTACAAGGTTTGTTATTAATTTCTTATCAGTTCCAGTCATCAGTTGAGAACCGAGTCAGAGCAGCCTTTAAGCCAAATCTTTGCTCATTCTTGAAGAACACTTGGGGCTTTCTGGATGCTAAATGCATTCTTCTTAAGCAAGTTCAGGTTTAAACATCTGTTTTTGTCCTGTGTCATCCCATCATCCCTACCCCCTCTAAAATTTTACCATAACAAATTCTTAGCAAACAGACTTTTGAGAAGAGGTTTTTCTATTACCAAGGCTGCCTCCTTTAGTGACGTGATATCAGAAACTGCCAAGTTTTGCGATTAATATTTCTAATATAAAATAGCAGTTTGACATTTTGGATACACAGCAATGCATCTCAATTAAAGGATCATAAAAATAGAAGGAACCACATTAAATGAATGAGTACATTAGCTTCTGGAATTCTCCTTCCATTTTTTTTTTGCTGAAAAGCACATATAAATGGTAAAGTTAAAAATTTACTTTCCTGTGTATAAATAATACAAAGATCTATATCTGACACTTGGCATACAAAACCACAAGTGCATTGTTCATGGAGATTTAGAAAAATCTGGCTGTACTTCATACATACAAGTACACTCATCCATGTACTTATACTCCCATACAAATGGGCTTTAAGGTTGAAAGGCTTTCAGACTTGTGATACAAATACAATAAAGTATAATCTTTAGTTCTTTGCACACATTATAGTAGTATATTCTGAGTATTACTTCATGCCTAAATTTTGGAACCATTGCATTTCTTCAAACTTTAAATATCAGTGACCAATGCTATATTGAATTCAGCTTTTGTGTTTCAGATTGAGCACATGCTATGTTCTAATTCAGTGTTTTGAAATAAATCATTTACTTTCTAACTTTTCTTCCTTCTATCATCAGAGTAATTTAACACATGTCGTTTCCTGCAATGCTATCCAATTCACACATCAGCAGGTGGTATACAATTTTTCCTTATTTTTCCCCTCTTTTTACTGTATAGCATTTTGTATGTTTAGATAGGATCCATCTTATTTAAAAAGCAGTAGCAGAGTAGCACTGTAAAACAATGACAGTTTCTACAACATATATCTCAGAGTTTTTAATTACTCTTGTCAGTGTACTATTTAGTAACTGTTTTACTTAGAGATTATGACTTCAAACTAGTGATAGATTTAGCATATGTCCCATATTAATACATTGAAAGAGCAATTACCAATATCAATCAGATAAAGCTATATGGACAAATTCACATGCATCTGCTTAATGAAAAAAAATGCATCACTTTCATCATCCTCTATGCTAGACACAAGTGTGTGCTTCTGCACATTCTTCTAATGCCTTTTAGATAGACATTTTACAGCTGCTCCTGGCTACTTTGCCTACTGAAAATCATTCCTTTTGTGAATATAGTTATGATTTTTTTCTGATTATTTTTTTCATTTCTTCTTAATTAATCCTCTCTACATTTTTTAACTAAAAGGAGAAACAGTGGAAAAAATGCACGTAGACACAATGGTAGAAGATTTTTGAGGAGAAGGAGGAGAAGAGGACTCACAACACACCAAGATCAGTATATAGACCACTTCTTCCAGCCCCTACAAAAACACCAAAGAGGGCCCAAAAGAAGTCAAGTAAACCAGAGCCATATTGTCAACCATCACTGGGCTTGGAAGGAAATCTGTGGTGAGTCAATCTTGTATTTCTGGATTCTTTAAATGCATAAGTTTATCATCCTTTAGCAAACTACAAACAAAGTAGAATAATAGCTCTACACAGTTAAATGAAGAGTTTGGTTTTTCAGACAAACATTTTTGTTTCCTACAGTAGCAATTATAGAAGACACTAGGAGTTGGCTAGAAAGCTCAGCACAATCTATAAACACTTATTCATAGAACCACTGGGTGGACACTGTATTGGAGCCAACTCTTATGTTCAACATTTCCGCTGTGAAACAAGTTTGACATTTCTGTCTGTCTCTTTTTTTTAAAAGGACAAATCAATTTGTAACAGAGAGACAGCAGTTTGCAACCAACTGTGCTCAAAATCAAAATGAATTAATGATATTGAACTAAAGGTAACGGTGCAGTAAAGAGCAACAAATTGGAAACAAGGAATAATATAAAATGGAAATCTGAATTAGAAAGGCATACAAAAAGAACATGGATTAGCCAACAAAACTTCTCTACTTTTCCTAATTTCCTCCTACTAACTCTGTATGGTAGCAAATTGATCAACTGTTAAACACATGGCCACCTCTTTTAAAAAAGATTGCTATCTTTCATGTTTGTCTTGAAGCTAATGTTATCTAGTCTTTTAGAAAATGATACTGGATATCCCTTTCAAACAATGTCAATTCTTTATCTCTGCTGCACTTCGTTGTTACCCTGCTCAGATGCATCTCACTTTTCTTGTGGGCAGACATTATCTAGGGATGTGGTGTCGTTTCTGACATAGCAGGATTACTGCATCTCTGACCTCCTCACAATGAAAAGGAAAGTTTACTTGCAACTAAACATGTTCAGCTGAGGGCTCTATCAGCTCACATTTCTACATTCACAACTTACCATTTAGTTATGAATTAAACAAGAATATCCATAATAAGTACTAGCAGCATTAGTAACAGGAGGAGACATGAGCTGAGTTTCAACATGAATACTCAGGCACCCCTTCTAAACACAGCACTGCCCCAGCTGGGCCAACCAAGCACAGCAGAAGGGCTGCAAAGCTCCGAGCTGGTAATGTCATCCACTTTGACGTGTCCCACAGGCAGCCAGCAGGCCTGACAGTGCAGTTCAAGGAGTAAAAACGGGCTCAAATAACTTCTGCAGTGCGTTCCAGTTGTGCTGGGCTTGTCCCTGTATGGATCAGTCCAGAGAAATTAAAACCCATCTCTGGGAATGGCGTGATGTGTCTTTGCACTGCATGTGGGGCAGGGTGTGACTTCTCAAGCCAGACTTGCTAGTCTCCCATGACAGCCTAGGTGCCATTCACAAAACTGGAGCACAGACTGCCATTATTTTCTTTAGGTTAATGTTCAGGACAATCATGCTGGATGGAGAAAGCCCATCTGAAAGTCCCTTCTTTGCTGTACTGGGGACAGTGTCTAGAAACAAGCTGAAACCTCATCTTCGGATAACACACAAGAATGAAGCTTTTTTCCCCCTCCAGCGGTTCTCTGACAGGCACTTGTCTTTGTACAAAACACTTGAAGTGTCACCAAATCAGATCCTGAAGTCCAGATGTTGTAAGAAATTACTGTCTTAACTTCTAAGGCCATTCTTTATCTTCTGCAAAGAATAAGAGATGGTAGCACTGTCTCCTCTCCTTCCCTAAATGATGCCTATAGCCTGATCCTACTCTTTCAGAGATGTCCCAAGTTAACCAAAATGTTTAGATTGCAATCAGTATTCAGAAATTGTTGTTATTGAGTAACTCCCTGCAGAGCCAAAGCCTCAAGAAACAGACAGACATAAATACCACAGAATGCTTCTAAAATTAGCAGATCTAAGTTGGTTAGAAACAGAGGGGTCACAAAAATTCTTTCTTAACAGCAACTTAATTCCTCCCAAAATTTTTCAGACAGGTCCTTGTTAGATAAGGAGTCTGTAACTGCAGACTCCTGCAGGAAAGGATGAAGGAAAGATCAAAAAATCTTATTCACCGTTTTTTAGGCACTTCCAAAATATATGTTAATGATACTTAACTGAACTAGAACCAGCAGCCTACATAATTATGGATGGCCACAGATATAATAGCATAGTGCCCCTACAGAAGACAAAAGAGAAAGCTAAAAGACAAAAGAGAAGGCTAAAGTAACTATACTCATACACTGATTCTGACATGCGTAGTGAAGACATGTATACCATGATGTGATGGTTATTGCAGCCAGGCTGAAAATGTTGCACTGGTATGTATGACTACTAAATGTTTTGATGAAGGCATTACAAAAAACAATATAAGGGATTGAGATATCCACTTCATATATAAACAGATCTTTCCTCAACATTTAGCAAATTTGTGGTATCGGTACTACAATATGAATTCAACTTCACAGCAACATCTTTCTAGTATTCTCCACACCCCTGAATTGGCAATTTTTTTGATGTAAAACATGTAATTTCTGAGTTTAAAAACCATAAAAGCAGAGTTATACAAAAACTGTGGCAGAGTGGATACTCTGGAAATTTTACAGCATCCCGTGTCTGGCTGAACTTACTCAATTGCCAAGGCAAAAAGCCCTTTTAAATACAAGATTAGCACTCAGCCTGTGAGCAGTAATGTCTGTTTTCTTTAGAATTTAATTGCAAGTAACAGCAAAGAATAAAAATAAATAACTTTAACACAATTATATGATACTAAAGCCTTTCTTGACAAATACTTAAAACAGAAATGGTGAAGATGTTAATGATAATTTAGATGGTTGTGCAGAAGAAGCTCCTTCAGAGTCCATGCTTTTATAACCTGCTTCGTCACACAGATTTTCCCTATTAATATTACTTCTGTGAGTTAGTAAAATAGTTCTTTGGGGTATTCACTTAACTAGATTAATACAGAAACTGGAAAAAATGAATACAGGAACACAAGTTGGGCATTAAGAGACTCCTTGGTTATTTTACTGAGCAGTTCCAATTCATAGGTCTATAAACTATGTGACAGATACTTTCCTGGAAAATGTTCATTCAACTCCAGTGTGCTTCAGCATGGTGGTAAGAATTTGTCCCAGGACCACGTCAGCACAGTACTGAGCTCTTGTTTAATATATCCTCATCAGTGGAATCTTTCTTCTCTGTAGGAACATGACACAGTGGCTCTGTTTTAGAAGGCTACATATTCTATAAAACAGGAGCTTCAGAACTGGTCATTTTGAGTGGATTACCTGGCTTTTGAGCAATTTTTTAAGGCAAGTCCATGTGTCCTTTTCTTCTGTGTTTCATGCTACATGTTTCCACATGTTTCTCTTCTTGAAGCTGTCATGAAACCCAAAGGATGACACTTCTCTTCTTTTAATAAAGAGAATGAAACTTCTGCTTCTTCTTACATTGCAACATTATGATGGTACAGCTTGTGCCCTGGTCAGTACCCCAGGAAAAGGAAGAGTTGGACCTGCATTACTCAAAATACATCTTTTCCCAGGTTTCCTTTTTGCTGCTGCAAAGGGATCTGGCTGAAACGGTCCACAATATACACATACAGTTTGCTTAAAAATGAAGTTTTGAGCATTTCAGCCAAGGCAGTCTGCTTTTCCACAGACTTGCATCTTCAACTTTGATCTGCCTGGTAAGGTGCCACTGCTGACTGAGCTCTCCCTTAAGTCAGGGGATGGATCTTATGAAACAGAGATCTCTCTCTTTTGAGTAAGAATTCCTTCCACAGCTTTCCCCTTAGTGTCCCAAAGTACCTCTTTTACACATCTGAAGAACTGAGAACTAACTTATCCCGAAGGTCTCTACTTCTTTTGCTTCTTTTCCCTGCAATTGGCCCATTGGTTCATAAGTCACGAGGGCAGGACAGACAGAGATGCAGACAGATGCTTTCACAAGAACATTACACAAGACAGGCCAATGCTACATTGTCTGCATCCAGGGCAAAGAGCAGCCTGCCTACTGCTCTGGACTGTATTACAGGAACCCAAAATCCTGGTACTGGATACTTTACATTCTTCCAGAATATCTGTGAACAAGTCATTTGGTGTCTTAGTGTCATGTCTATATTTATGACTCATTCACTTTCTGTGGGGTTATGAGTAAGGATCATATTTCACTACATTTTTCATACATTTACAGTTATCCAGGTAATTTGCTAAGATGTTGTAATATAAATAGTTAAAAATAATCCAAAGCTTGTCTATATTAAGTAGCTAATAGCTAATGTGGAATGAATTTTTTTTTCATGCACTGTAAACTACCTACTCACATGACAATCCCATATAATAATCCCTGTTTACAGTAAATACCCTTCACAGAGCAGTTTAGCAGGTACAAGAGCATTCAGCTGGGAAACAGCTGTGCTCTCACCTTTTCTACAGAGCCTTCCCTGGCAGACAAGTCCTTAGAGTTAGAACAGGTAAGGCTATAACAATATTTAATATAGAAAATAAATACTATATAGAGAATAACTGAAAAAACACCAACTTTTTTCATCACTGTATTGATGTATGACAAGCCCTTCTGTTATGACATATATCTCAGACATATTCAGGTCAAAGTGTACAATAAATATTTAAGACTCCTACTGCCTCTAACAAGAAAAAACTTAAAAATGAAAACTGCCTGTCTTAAAAAAATACACACTATTTGTTTCCTATTTGGTAGGTTTTAAGGCATAAGTAAAAAATTGTTTTAATATGCTTTTATGCTTGCATTAAAATGCAGTCTGATCTCTCTAAAGATCAGCAAGATTCAGTCTGAACCTCATTTCAAGATAATTGCCATCTTTTAGTATTGAAGAAAAATCTAGCTTTTCAACTTCAATTGAAAAGAATTTAAAATCACAACAGCAGTTTTTGATTTTGCTCTGTAAGTAGTGTGGGTGAACCATCATGGAAAATTAAAACATAAGGCAAGAAAATTTGCTTAGAAGGTATTATATCTATTACAAATTACTGAGTCTTTTCTTAGCAATATATTGTAAAGGTGTCAAACAATTTAAAAGAAATTATATAAAAGTACTTATAATTTTAAAAGATCCTATCTATTTTAGAAATAATGTTGGCTTGCCTAAAATGAGCAAGACATTTTGCTTAAGTCTCACTTTGTACTATAAAGCATCATTTTGTAAAGAGAAACACTGGTTTTGCTGAAGTTCTCTGCCATCTTGCTATTAGACTGAATTATGCCCAAGCAGTTGCTGGCAGGCAGCAAACATATCAGTGCAGGGAAGCTGGATATCAAGCTTCCAGGGATTCCTGTTCCTAGAAGTAGTAGGTCTCACTTCGTTAAATGGAAGTGGTGATGAGCCAAAAGCTTGTCATCAGCAGTAAGACAGAAACACAGGACTGCTTTAACTTATTTCATTGAAATGTTTAATAGATATTAGTGCTGTCAACAAAACTGGGACACATTCCCTGAAGACAGTGGAACATTAAACAGCAGGGAATGTGACAGACCCCAGCCTCAGCTTCCCACTTACAGAAAATAAAGGCACCAAAGAACACCATATAAACACCTGCTGCCAATCAGTAAAAGCAGCCAGCACTGGACAGGCACAAATAATGAAAGGCCCTGATTCTAGAAGAATTTGCCTTAAAAACAGAAGTAATAATTGATCATAGTCTTTGAAGTACTAGCAAACTCAACAGAAATGCTGACCTAATACTGCACTTCAGCAATGCCTTAGCACAGGAAATTCTGACTTACTGAAGAGCTGCCATGTGTTATCAGACTGAGTTACAGCATTTCATTCTCTTGGCTACATGAGCAGCATGAGCAGCTAGAAAACCAACTGTTGGAAATAGCACAACCAGTGGCCTGTCTGCAAGAGAAGCTTCAGAATGTGAAGTTAAATGCATGTACTACTAAAGGTGGTGAATGCCATCCCAACAGGCAAGAAAAACATGTACCAAAGAGATAATCCCTGCATTGCCCTCATGTCTCAAGCCAACATGTCTTCAGCCTGGGCTGTGGAGCTCAGCTTCATAAATATATGAGTACAAAGGGTATTTGAGGTTGGGGGAGGGGTTTCCTTGTTTGTTTGTGGTTGTTTGGTTTGGTTTTGTCCCTTAAATTGAATTGGTCCTTTAAAAAAAACCCAAACAACTATATTTAATAGGTTTTCTGTATGATATTGTTAGGCTATATTAACTTAACTGCATCTCATTTGCAAGTTTCTTGACCAGACACAAGGCAGTGCAACTCTGAGGCACACAATACCTTTCTAATTATAAAATATATTACCTATGTATCTTTTCATATATCTAATACACCTACCTACTGTTTTTTATCTTGGAATTAAGAAATTATTTTTCTCAATTATTATCATGGTACTTTGCCCCATTGCCATATAATTACTATTTAAGTAATAGCCAAAACAATAGCTATTATTTTATGCTATCAACAACTGTCATGACAAGTTACTCTTAGGTTGATGAGGTGTTAATGAAAACACAGCAGATTATAGACCTTTATGATATCTTTATGATTAGCAAAAGACAGCAATAAGAGAGTAAACACATTTATTCATCCCCAATATATGCTTCCTTTGGGTTTTCAACCCAGACACAAAAAATTACTAAAGAAGATGTGAACAAATGATCTCTGGCACTTTTTTCTCCCTCAAAATGTATACATTTTCCTTTTAAAAGCCTCTCGCTTCACTAAATCATAGACTTTAAAAAATACATTCTTTGGGGATTATTCCATAAGTATTTTTGATATTTTTAATTTTTTGCTCTTAAGTTTATCATCATCAAGGAAGAGTGTGGAATAATTATTTTCTGTGAATTTGAACTGAGGGCCCAACTTTGAGAACCTGCCAAGCTCCCTATTTATTTCAAACTTTGAAACAGCAGTGTTTTTCATTGCTACTCGTGGCTGTCAAAACTGCCAAAGTATTAATGATACGATGTGGCTCTTTAAGTCTCTCAATTTTTCTTTCGTTGTCTCCTTGCCTTCCATCTCTAAGAGGCTAGTGCTTGATAGATACAAAAAAACATAAAGAAAGGTTAATTTCTTGGCAGGAATGTTTTTATCTTTATCTTTTGCAGTTTTATTTTTGTACTTCAGAGTGAAATATTCCTACTGTGCTGCCAGATGTTCTATAATCCTATTTTTATAGAGCCCAAAGGACTCAAATCCTAGGTAAAGTCTCTTTCATGATGACTTGAGTGATGGGTAAATTCAGGCTTTAAAACCAGATAAGAGTTTAAGGCAAAACTGAAGTGTGCTTTTGCTAAAACAAAACCACTCCATACAAATATACTAATATTTACTAAAAAACAATGGCATATGTTTGTTACCACACTGTTATGGGAAAGAAGTAATGTTGTGTTCTGCTGCAGTCATCATGGCTAAGCTTCCTGAACGAAGATATGGGAAGGGCTCTACCCACACTTGCTACAAGCGCACTGGTGACTAAAAAGGCCAAAAAGGCAAAATATTTAAAAATTAGAAGCTTGCATATAGGTAATCCCCAAGAGATAAGCACAAAACAAGAGCAACCTAATTCTATGAAGGGCCAGCAAAGTGCAGCCCTACTACAATCAGTGGGAATTTGCTGAACTAGAAGTTTCAGGACCTCCTTTAAAATTCCGGATACTTGTCGAAATCAGGAATCTTGCCAATGGACTAGAACTTTGTTGGAGAAAGTGATTTCAGATTTGCTGTACTCTGTATCTCCTAATTTGGTGAACAGATCATCACTGCTGAAGTTTGCCACTCTCCTGATTCACAAAGACAAGTCCATTTAGCAAAGAGCAAGGAAGCACTTGATGTTAGTTTGCCTTTTCATCCACTGAGGTCAATCAGGGGTTTACTGCTGCTATTGGAAACAGAGCAGAACCCATGAGAAACACTTTGGGGAAAAAAAACAACCTGTCTGATTTGTGGAGCTGGATTAGCTATGTAATGATATTAAGATAGCAAGGAAGAACATCAGAAGTTTGCATCTTAAATAAGAGTAAAGGTGAAGACACTGCCATTGTCCACACACACACTGTCACAACCAAACTCTCTTTGCTGGGAGCAGGGCTGTCACCTGCCCCAGAGGCAGCACTACCCAGTGCAGTGTCTGTGCTCCAGGTCAGGTACTAATGCAAAGCACATGTCAGATGCACTTGCAAAGTCATCCTATTCGCTGGCCCTGATGTCTGCACATAACAGCCACTGCTCTCCAAAACTATCAATAAAACTAGCAGGAGGCCAGCCACAACATGTGCTGCCCTTTCTAGTGCTGAAAAAGTTGTTCTTTCACTCTGTAAACAGCTGATTCCACTATTTACTCTTGAATGATGGGGTTAAATTTCCCACAAGGAAAATCAATACAAGGACCCATAAGGCAGAAGTAATATTGCAGTTAAAACACTAAATAGCTGCTATATGGCAGTAGGGTTTCTAATGACTAGAAAGATGTGTTTTTAGCAGAAATCTCTTCCAACCATGGTACAGGCTGAAAGGAAAACTAGGTATCACATGCCAGCAAGAAGAGATAATTATATGGTTTTAAACAAGAAAGAAAAAAATATTATAACAGAAGTAGGACACAAAGATTCAAGCATATTTGAAGATGATGAGCTGTGCTGGCTGTGTTGAGTTCCAACTTATACCCCCTTCAGATTTCATCCCTTCCTGAAATGGAATGTAGACATAAACTATACAAACATTGCCAACAAGGAATCACTCCATCGTAGTGGGTGACAAAATCAAACTGTACACATCAGTTGAACTGTACAGTTCAAGAGGTTTATGTTCAAAGGAATGTACATCCAAGTTTTGATGGAGCACTATTACCTCATATATCATATTACATCCCTAGAATGATGATGCTTCATCCACTTCCAGAATACTTTTTCATGGATTTTGGGATAACCGAACAATGAGTTGTTAAATTCGAGTTTCTGACTGTCAAGTCTAAGTATCTAGTTTTTTCCTAAATTGCAACATCCTGGAAGCAAGTGATTAAACAAAAACTCTATTTTCTTAAAAACAAAAATAAAATCCTAAGCCCCTTAAGAAAAAAACCAAGTTATTAGCTTTTGTAGTTATGATGCAAGAGCTTGACAAGGAGCATATACCCCAAAAACTCAAATGCCGGAATGCAAACAATTTATATCTTAAGGGAAAGACGAGAAAAACTCTGGTAATTTGGGGAATAATGTATGTTTTTGAATACTTAGAACTGTCAGAAAACAAGACTTTTCCAACTTTAACTTCTGGAAATACTGCAAAATATTAACCTTTTGTCACGATTGGGTTACCCCCACACTCTGATAAGCCTCTCTTCCAAAAATTAAAAATGCTGACAACCACAAATATTTCAATCCTATTCTCCCTTTTATATCCATTTTGCTTATTTTACCTATAAATTGCCTTTAGTCTTCATTACATGGTAAAAATCTTTCAAATGAGGAGTATCTTCTGCTAAATGTTGTCACAGTGCTTAGCACAGTAAGATTCAGAGTTGTATGGAGAACATAAGAGCTACTCCTGTAAACAGTCAGCCCTCCTTGGAAATTGCTATTCTGTCTCTCTAATTATTCACCATCAATACTTCTGGGCAAAAATCAATGGTATCTGCATCTCATCTTAAAAATAAAATAAATCAAATCGATTTCAGATTAAAATAATCTGATTGTAAAAGCGTTTAAATAATAATGGACATTTAAGGGGCCAGGTAGAGAAGACAGAGATATATGAAGAGATCCCTAAAATTTCAAGGTTGCCTTTAAGACAATCATATTTATTCTGAGCTTGAGTTACATTGCTCATCCTCTGTCTTTTCATGCACTTCTATATGCACTCAGACCTAAGAGACTCAGCTTCAGGAAAAAAGCCCCACTATCATAAGCATTGACCACACTGGTGTGTTTTAAGGTTTAACAGAGTACAAGAAGTTTAAAACTGTCACCTGGACTATATGTGCCATTCTCCTGAATTCCTTTGATTCATCTCAGTGGAAATTCCACTGGAACAGCAAAATTAGCATCTGTATTTACTAAATCTGAATATGATTTTTTAAATAGTCAAAACAATTAAACAGATGTGAGACATTTAAAAATCCCATGTCAGTGTATTGTACAGCATGACTTCACTTCTAAGTAGGCTTAATCTTAAACTGGTGCCCCATGTCATGTCAAGCAGCTGGCACCTCTCATCAGAAACAACATTTTAATGAATCTTATTTCACATACTCAAGATTGCACTTCTCATGTTTTATAAACAAATTAACTTTTCCTTACAAAATAAAGATTGGTTGAGCTGCTGCAGACTTCAGAATAAATGGATTTCTAATCAACTGCAAGAGTCTGATTTCTCTATGCAGCTTCTCGATTTCTCCTCTCAACATTGTATGGGATATCCATTATCACCGTTCCCGATGATCTAAAGCACACTTCTGAAATTTCTATTTTCTTTTAGCTTAAGGATACAAGAGCAATAACAAAGTGGCATATACAAATGGTATGTAAAAGTGTTCAGTAAGTGTGAGCAAATAGGTAAATTATACATATCTGTTACAATTCCTCTTCTTCTTGCATAGATCAATTTTTACATTTGTGGCCTGTTGAAAATTTGCATCACGCTGCTCACTCACCTTCTGAGTAACATTTCCATCAATGATTATCTAAAATACAGTCATCTCAAATGGGTAACCAAGCAACCAAATATGCCCCCATTATGAAAGCCAGGGAATTGCCTAAATCAGGACAATTCATTCAAATGACTTCTTCCCACTAAGACTCAGTAAAAGGAAACTCTATACAAGTTCCAGTTTTTCTATAATTGTTAGTGCAATCAGTTTGAAACTACAGTGCCTGAGTATCATTTAACTTGAAATGTAACTGGATGGATTGCTAAAAAAGATCCAGCAAAACTGTTTAGTAAGTTGAATTTTCATCAAAAAAATTTGTTCCAATAAAAGCTTTCTTTCTGCCTTTTTATTTCTTAATTTGTAGAGAAACAAGAAATCTGAAGTATTCAATTCACAGACACTGCCATTGGAATTTATGCCTGTTGTTTTGTATGGCCTTCCTATAGTCTCTATATTCCAAGAAGGAAGACAACCATGGAACAAATCTAGAGTGTACCTGGAGTCAAGAAAGTGAAATCAGAGAAAGTACGGTCAAACCATGGAAACCAGAGCTGTAGACACTGAAGTTTGTGGTGAGAACAGTATCTACACATATACCTTGTGTTGTTTTACTTGAGTCGTTCCAGCCTGGCCCCATGGACCAATTGGAACCTAAAAGGCATAAGGTCTCCCCCTGCAGTGCATCCTCTGATTAGTTTCCTGCCAAAGATGTTCAGTTTCCACTTGACAGCTGCTGAACGCAGAATGACTGCAGGTTCACTTCAGAAGTGTGCTTCTGAACTGGTAATGTAGTGGCACCCTGTGATATCCAAACTGGCCAAAACTTACAGGTCAATAATAATTTACCAGAAAAAATGTCAGCATCTGTAGCTTTCCCCCCGTCCTGCCTTGCTCCTTCTTCAGCCCAGGCATTGCTTTGGCCTCAGGCACCGGTAGGAGGAGGCTTCTTCAGGGCTTGCCGAGGGGTGATTGTGCCCCTGCACTCCCCGGGGGATGGCTGAGGGAAATGGAGGACAAGGAAATGCTGGCAGCTCTCCATGGTTATATACAATATAAGTTTATTCACTCCAGAGGCAACAGGCCTCGTGGAGGGTCCAAGCTTATCAGGGATAACCAGGGAAGAGCCCTTCCCATTTCCGGCCTACGGTTCTTATAGGGGGCTCCAGCCAATGGGAAGGGAGGAGAAGGGAAGGGGACAAACCATCTGGGGTGAGAGGTGGGGGACGTAACAGAACATACCAAGTAACAGAACATACCAAGTAACAGAACAATAATATACAGAGAGAAATATATGCTAATTACACATTACTACAAGCATTTAGTCAAACGGTGTCCTGTGAGAATGAGCAATTTTTTTAAGCTTAAGATTTTTATTTCTCATTCTTAAATAATACTGCAACATCTAGAGGTTTCAACAGCAGGCATACTTCAAGTCACTGTTTCTTTTAGACTATGCAAGAAAAACCTTTAGATGATTTCATCCAGTGCTCTGCCTTTATAGCCAATTGATGATTAGCCTAAGCTTTGACTTTTCATTGATTACTTCCATTTCCACAGTTTCCCTGCTCCCACAAATGGGGTTAATTTCTGTAAGCACAATCATACAGTGAATTTGTTGCACATGGACTGGGCTGCCTATGATCAATGGATCACAAATTAAGTCATACTCCTTTAACTCATTAGAATAAGTACAAAAATAGATTTTTCCAGGCTTGCTCTCACTGCATATTTTTCAGGCTAGATTCTAATTTCAATATGACAATTTCACAGTGCGAGATACTGTTCAATGTGGGAAAACCATCACTGAAAAATAAAATTATTTTCCTTTTGTTCCAGGAGAAATAGGGAAGGGAAAAGAGTGCAGTAAATCTTAAAATTGATAGAAATTGCGAGTGAGGCTTAATTCTATATTAAAAATAATATTAGAAGTCTTGAGATTTTGTTCTCTCCAAATATCTACCTTATCACAAACTTAGTCTTTTTCATGTCTTATGCATATTTGAGATCATTTCTGTATAAAAGAAGAGAATATAAAACACTACTTAGCAAGTCAGAGTAGACTGGTACTCTTCATGGGAAAATCTAAACCTTTGCCATCTTTAATCAGTCCAAAGTTTCATTCCTGCTATTTCTTAGCTTAAATAGGTTTTAAGGGATGTGCAGAATCTCGATGATAAACCCAGAATGGATTCAAAACCTGTTTTCTCAGCATTTTCATTCTAAAGGGATGGACAATTGGACACACACATTTAAGGCAGATTAAACTGTTAAATAAACCTACTTGGTTTCTCTTTTCTATACTGTTGCTGCCAGCTTTAGAGGTTTGTTCGATGTGGATTTTAAACCCTTTAGAAAAATTGCACAAGTTCTTCTTTTAACCAGAATGGCAGGCAGCCATTTGTAAGTATAATCTGCCTTTATATCAGATGACAACCATACAAGATGTCTCTTGGGTAAATGACATTATGTCCTAATAGTCAACACTTAAGCAGGAAGTAACATATTTGTGGTAAATTTCTGTGTCCTTTTGATAAAAATTAAGAAAATAGAAGGAAAAGGAGATATTTACAAAGTATAATTTTTAGGTGGATATTTTTGCATATTTTATGTGCATTTTAGATATGTTCATTAAAAAGATTGTATAAGTAGAAATAAAACAAACCACATTGCAGAGGTGTTTTTTATATACTAAACCTATAATTTTCCTCAAACTTAACCTCCCTATTCAGTCAGTTACAAATTACAGAATACCTCAGACTATTTACTTCCAGAACAAGTTCCTCTTGCAGAAATGAGCTCCCATGCTCGAATATATTTCTCAAAAAAATCTCCTTTCTGTCATCTGTAAATATATCCATCTAGGTTCTAGCTTTACTAATGTTAATGATATGCACTGCTATGTCTGTTTTAGACAGAACAAACACCATGAAGAGCTATTTACCTTCTTTAAGATTTTAGTGTCATGTGAAAGAAATGAGCAGTAGAGTAGATAATATTTTTTTCTAAGTCTGATGAACCAAAAGAGTGAATATTGGCAAATGCTTTGCCACTTTTTAGTTCTGCTGTACAATCTCATTTCCTGCTTCATGCCAATCACTGTACTGTCACTATGCTGAATACTATTGGAAGCTTTCATTAACCAGCTCAACAGTAAATTGTTTGTGCAAAACAGAAGTTTATCATGCAATAGCCAGCAAAATTTGAAAAACACATAATTAAAAGTAATCTTGATTGATTTTTTTTTTTTTAAGGTCAGAAGTCACTGTAGGCTGAAAGATGCATATTTTCCCCTTGGGGAACTATGGGGGGAATGCATAGGACAGGACTTATTTAAAAATAGGAGCACAGAGGACTGTGGAAGAACTCCAAGACAGTGAAAACTGTCTTAGAAATTGTAAACAAAGAATGGTTATCAGTGGGAAATACTTCAAGAATCCCATGGGAACAGACCAAATAATATTTTATGAATTGGCTCCTTTAAGACACATTTTGTAGACTTTCAAATAGCCTTTGGAACACGTGTTCTTGATACTTGCTATTCATAATAGTCAGCTTAACCTTTCTCACTGTGCTAATGGCCTAAATTAAGAGATATAAATCTGAGTGCAATGGTTTAGAGATGAACTCTTAATTTCACGTATCAATTGCACAGCTTTGGCTTCACAGGTCACAGTCACCAACCCCAGCATTCAATTTATTTGCTTTGCCTAGTTCCCAAACTTTGCAGAAGTTCACAGGAACTGAGCAGACTCTTCCTCCCTTGCATTCTAGAGATACTGAAGGATTTTTTTTCTTTGAAAGAAGAAACACAAAACTGCTTTTCGTGGTTATCTAGAAGAACAGAACACAGTCATTAAACCCCATTCCACACTGAACAGCTCAGGCACAGATTGGGCAAGTGCTGCTTCCTTCCAACTCATATGCAGACCTGGATTTCTTTCATCCAAACATGGGGCTACTGAGAAATACAAGAATAACTTAGTTCTTTGATTAGTTTTTATAATATAACATCATTACACACAAATGTGTTATAGTATCACATTATTTCTGTTTTTCAAAAACTAGTACAAGTAAGTTTTAGGGGAATGAGGGAGCTCAACTTCACTAGTGGAGATTCTCAAGACATGCACATTTTAAAGATTCTATGGTGGCCTCCACTGAAGGCTTCCTCTACAACAGCCTGTAGGTAAAGACACAGTAACAGAGCATTAAGACTGTATGTAGAAACACTGCACAGCTGAAAAGAAGTATTACTTTTAAAGATTATACAGTTTCTACAAGTTCATGAAATTTACTTGCCTTTGGGGTTTGACAAAGGCAAGATGCCAAGTGCAAGCAGCCCAAGCTACCACGCAATGAATGGGAAAACTTCAGTTGACTCAAATGTTTTTTTGTTGTTGATTGATTCTTTGGTGATAGAAAGGTCTGAGCTGCCTCCTTTGAATAACTAATTTTTGTAAAAGTAAGATCCTAGCCAAGGTGGAGCCATGATATAAAAAATAGTTCCTGTCCTGGCTGCTTGGGCACTTTGGATTTGTAGAGGAGGATTCTGATCTGAAAAACTAAAGGAAAAACCTGCCACATTTTTCACTCCACTGAATTTTCACAGTCTGAGTATCTCTACAGATATGAAATTTTGCTGCCTGTATTTTTGACTACAATGTGTATGTATGCCCTTTTCAGTTACTGTTTTTATACTTTTTTTATACCCTGTTCTTCACAGGAGGAAGAAAGAGGACTGCTGTGTGTGCAATAAAGTAACCCACTTAAAAGAGCTGCTATCTACATCATCATCCCAACTGTAGTACTGTCACAGAAACCTCTTTAGGAAAATCTGTCCCTCAAACTAAACACAGCAGTCCAAAATAAGCTTTTTAAAGATCATGTTTTAGGGCCACTTGCTTATTTCAAGAGAATAACATTTAATAAACGACAGGGAGATCAACTGGAAAGGGTTCCATTGTTTTCAAAACCAACTGCCAGAAAGCTTGGACAGAAGCACTTATGAGTTGCTTCCTTCTATGCTGCTTCTCAAGAACAGAAAGTTTTGACAGCCAGCAACTTCACAGAGTGATAACTCAGATGATTTTCTAGAAGTACTGCAGAAATACATTTTACCAAAAACTCTACTATTGATGAAAGTGAAGTCGAAACACAATAATATCTATTCTAAAACACACAAATTTCTTATTGCTGCTGACCTAGAATGTTTCTTAATTTCTCTCTTATCTACTGATGACAGGGCCTCGATGGCTGTATTTCTTTGTTAAAATAACCCTGTATGACCTGAGTTAATCTCAAAACCTGCTGGAGGCTTTGTGGGTTTGGTTTTTCGTTTATATTTTCAGGGGGTTTTGTTTGTTTGCTTTTTCTTAATTTTACTAAGTATACGACCAGAATTTACTCTCCCCACTTTCTTATACAGATTCATAAGGTAAAATAGCCCACGCAGGATGGGCAGTGAGCAGGCAGGATCAGTCAGACCTCTGGCAGGCAGGACTGTCACACAGGAACACCCAGCATCCTTCAACCCCTGCAGCCTCAGGTGCACCTGCACTGGCTACACCTTGAAGGTATGAAATGCTGAGCCAGCCCCTCCCATCTCAGAGGTACCAACTCTGACTGGGGAGAGACCTTCACACAGAGTGTGTGTTAAGTACTGCTCAGCAAACCTTCACAGAAAGGAAACAACAAAGCAAAAGCAAACAAAATTAGCAAGAGGGCAACTACTGGTGTTCTAAATGCTTTATCAGAAGAATTATGCTGGACAAGACTATGTCCCAGTGTCACATATGCAACAAACAAAACATACCACCTGGACTGTAACTCCCCACAATACTGTAAAATGCAAGAAGAGGAAAAGTCTTCTAGGTAGAAGCCAAAAATTACAGGACAACAGTAATAATCAGGGCCTTTTACTAATCAAGTACAGAAGCAATGTGTAAAATTTCCTGTTTGTTTCTCCGAGGGACTTAAAATATCAGTATTGTCACAAGTACCATAAGCTAAGAGTCCTTGCATTTCTAACTTTTCAATCTGATGATTCCCAAGGCCTGTTAATGTTGCTCACTCCCTTTTCACAGCCCCAGAGTAAACCATACCTGCACAGGTATGCCTGTCAGCCAGCATTATGAATTTAAACAGCATTCATGCACACTGTCTGAATAAATACAACATCTTTTTTAATATATAAATAAAACACAACTGAAAATAATAATATGCTACTATTTAACTCACTACAATGACACCTACATTTGATCATTTTAATAAAAATTAGATCTTATATAAAATTCTGTATTCTTAAAATTGCTTGTCAGAAATATGCTGTAGTAAATCCCGAGGTTAAAAATAAAATTTCTCCTCTTCTTTATGTTATACCTTTGCATTGACTGGACCTAAACTGGGTTTGCTATTGCAAAAAGGGAGGAACTGAGCCCTCCAAAAGTTCATTAGGCTTTTCATCTTTTCTTTCATAACAAAAAACCCCACAATGCAACATTTGAGTTGTGTAAAGAGGTCTCTGAAGCACATCACTATAGCTTAAGTCTATACTACATTTTAACAAAACATATAATTGACTTAATAGAATATCTTTAATCAAATGAAGTCCAGTAAATAAAATGCATTCTTAAAGTCATTTGCAACAACATAGTCACATGAATTGACTAAATAACCGTGTTAAGTACAAAATGAAAGTGTGACAAAATGTACAAATACTGATAGAGAAAATGGAGTCTTTTCTCCAGCAAAGCTCTTCAACTATCAGGACTGATTTTCAAGCAGAGCTTCTCAGTTAAAGCTCTTAAAGGAAGTCATTTTAGATGAAAACTGCTCTCTCAGTTATTACAAATAACAATAGATAGGCACAGACTGCAGTGAATTTATAGCTGTGTATCACTCTTGGGACTCTGCTTCTGTTCATAAACAACTCGGATACACTCTCATGGTTTGTGCTGTTAGCAGAGCCCCTAGAGAGACTTAAAACTTTGTATTCATGCAGCAACTATCCATTATGCTATATATTTTAGATGATGAAATTAGTACCCAGGAGATGCATTCACAAAACATTACATGGGGTTTTAGCTCTGTGACTTCCCTTGATTTGAATGGCACATGTGGTTAAACCCTTTGCAAACCTTTGAGAATTTAGCTAAGATACTTATCTCAGTAGCAACACAAATATTAAGGTCTAATGCTCCTCCCTGAAGCAGCATTGCTTAATCCATGTTCTTGGTGCTGCCATCTTAGTCCCTCTCAAGAAAGCTCTTTCCCTCCCTCATTCATCAAACTACTCAATTAAAAGCAATAGGACTATTGCATAAAATGACACTATTCAGTAGAAGAATAGTGACAGCATTAATACACACATGCATACAGTCACCAGAATTGTCTTGCAAAAGATTATCAGCTGCAGTACTTAACACAGTATGTGCCAATTCTACAGAAGATACATTTTGAGATAAATTATGCATCTCAATTTGCAAAAGGCCATTGTTTGCCAGCTCACAGAAATTAAGGGATTGAAACCTGTATTCAGTCATGGTATGACTGTTCCATTTTATTCAGTTTTTCTGGGAGCAATGTCTATAAAGCATTCAGAGATACCAAGACCAGTGTTAGGATAACAACAAAGAGCAAGGTGATGGACTTCTTTAATCTCATGACACTGTGGTACAACAAAAACAACAGTAAGACAAAAATCACCAAGGCAAAAAAAAAAAAAAAAAGAAGAAAAAAAAGAAGAAAAAAATACAAATCCAGTTTCTATTCTACTATTTCCGATGAAAAAAGCCAGTGTTAGCTATAGGAAAGCCCCACCTAGCACTAAAATACAAAGCCACTAAACTGGAAATATTTATAGAAATTCAAAATTCTTGAAAGGAATCCCAGCATCCTCTTTGCCAGTGCTTAGTAAGGAAATACTCCTTCCTAACTAGAAATTTGATCAGCTGTTTCTTTCTTTCTAATAATTCATTTTTGTAATGAACTGCAGTCTCTACTGCATTCTGAGTTATGAACAGGTACACAATGCAAAGTACTGTGATAGCTGTCAATGCTCAGAGCTGCTCTGACTTCTGCCAGGGCCAACACATTCCCTTTTGACTCCCCAGGGGCAGGGAGAGGGAGGGAGATCACCACTGACAGAAAAGATGTCTCCAAACAGCATGAACTTCATTCTCAGTGTTTTAAATATTCTTAGGTAACATCTGGCTCTCTATTCTATTATCCTTTTTTACATCATGGCCATGTCCTTGGTTGCAATATTGGTCTAAACTCACCCTCTCACTGCAAATCTTCTCGTCCAAAGAGAGGTGCAAAAAAAGCAACACTGGAAAAGGTTGCTACAAAACCTAAAGGCAACCTTAGTGGGAAGCCTCACCTGAGTTCAGCAATACCACTCCCAACCTTTTCCTGCTATCTTCCATACAAGTCTTTTGGCCCACTGGGCAATACACTTCCCCTCTTGTCTCATCACACAACTATGTCAGGATGAAAAACAAAAAGGTGGGGCAACACACAATCCTACCCAGATGAGAACAAGGGGTTTCTGACAATATCCATTTAAAACCAAGTTGAATGGACTTTGGGATGCTCAGCGGATATTCTTAAAAAAAACCCCAAAACCAAAAATTAAAAACCAAAAAACCAAACCAAACAAAAACCCACCAAAAAAAACCCCAAGCAACATTAACAATTGGGTTTAGATAACTCAGTCTACACACAGAAGATTCAGAGAATTATAGAAGTCAACAACAGAACTGTTTCAATAGTTAGAGAAGCAGAGTGACTCTCCACAAGCCAGGAGCTAAACAGTGTCTCTTTCCTCTTCGCAGACAGCAAAATGCACAACATTCCTTATTAATTCAGATAAATATTCTCTGATAAAAAACAAAATAGCATTTACTATTAAATTCTTGGAAGTAATATGCTCACAGTGGCTACTGACTTCAAACTTTAAGTATTACCATACAGAAATTTAGTTCCATTTATTTTTTTCTGCCCAGTAGCTAAGAAATTAGTGGCAATTGCATTTGAAAATCTGTTCCCCTTGATGTTTTTTCATAAAGTAATGCCTCTTGGATGCTATACTGCTAATACAGGCTTTTCATAATGGCAAATGGTCAGCTGCACTTGCTTGTATCCCTAATGTTCAAAGTAATTTAATGCCAACTACAACTCCTGAAAGCCTTCACAATTTCCTACAAATCCAAATTCAATTATACTAGTAGAGACTAATCAGTGACTACATGAGTGCTCTCTTGGTATCTGGGACACTGTTTAAAACCACAAATGCAGCACTTTAGAGTATTTTTCTTCAGCAGGGATGCTAAAATATAGTAGAGTCACAGCAGATAAACTTCCTCATGGCAACTCTGTTCCTCCTCTACACTGACTTTGCCAGCTATAGACACAGAATAAAAGGCAGACGAAGCACAGGTTGCAACACATGTGCAGGAAGGAAAAGAAATGCAAGGGCAACTTTAGGTACCAAGGGGACATCAAGACTCTACCAAAGCCCATAGGTCATGACAGATTTCAGTAGTGGGAAGTGGAAGGAAAGAAAACGAAGCCTAGTGTTGCAGCAGAAGAGCAATACCAAGATACCAAGTGTACTAAGTATGTGAAGAAGAAAGGAATGGGAAAAAAATAAGATTAGCTTCTGCAAAGTAATGATTTTGGAAAAAAACATGCACTTCTAAGCCGCAAGCACACATTCATTTATGGCTTTGGTCACTGCCTCCAGCTTCACGTCCCTCCTGCCTTGGTGGTTAGCAGCTCTCTAGATCTGCTGTTGCATATGCTCATCCATCAAGCGCCTCTACTGCTGTCATATGAAGGATAATGAACTTAGAACAGCCTAACAAGGAATATTGCATTATCCAAACCAGTAAGGTAACTGGAGGCAGAAGACAACCACCAGACACGATCTGGCATTTGTCACTGTCTACAATCATCAGTGACACAGGATTATAGAAGAGAATTATTGGAAGACATTAGGGTTTTACTCAAACATCTGAGAATTATATTAAAGTCATATTTGCAGCAATACACTTACAGAAAATTAATGTTCTCTCTGCTGCTGCAGGGAAAGGATAGGAGAAGCTGTAGGCACTTCAGACAGAATCATCTATCACTCGGTATCAGGACCTGGTTTGGAGGCTAATTCTGGGCTCCCTCAGTTCCCAATAAAAAGCCATGGGTCCTTATCCACTTAAGGCCAAATGTGTCACAAACCTGGTACCAGCTCTTCTTTACCAAAAGAGTGAGAAATAGTTCTGATTTTTCCACAAAAAACCCCAAAAGCACCCATTATTCTTCTTCTCCAAGGAAACAGAAAGAAAGGATTGATCTATGGACAGGGGAAGTCTCCCTGTGCAAGGGTAAGCTATGTAGTCATTACACAAAAACTGTTTAAAAAAAAATCTTGTCCACTCTAATAATTTCACAAGATTTAATTGAATATTTTTTTAAAAGCCTGGAGTTCTGGCAACTGAAGCTTATTTGATATTATAAACCTGGAAAAGGCATTAGCCTTGCAAAAAGGGCAGAAAATGAAAGGCTCAGATGTTTATTCGTCAGAAGATGCTCCTTGTTTCCTCTGATTTTGTGGACAGGTAATACCCCATTATTAACCTAATTTTGAAGTCTAACATGCTACTGATTTTCCAAACTCTTGTTAATGACACCTTGAGTGAATAGCAGGTGGGGTCATGGTCTGTGGATTTGTATTGTTTGGAGCTCTGCTACACTGTGCTTGACAAATCAGTGTTCTAAAATCCACTGCTTCTCAATGCAGGAGGCACCAAACTGCTCCACAGCCAGTTACAGGTATGCTGAACTTACAGTTCCACAGACATGACCCTCCTGGCTATCAAAGGCTCTACTTAGTAGAAGATTTATATGTACAAATAAAACCTTCAGAAATTTAGTTGTTTCCAAAGTCTTCAGCTTCAAAAAAGCCCTTACCTCACACAATTTCACAAGGCCCAAAGAGCCCAACATTTTTATTTCTACAATATGCCACTTTAGAATGATGCTGAAGAGAAAATAGCTTAGAGAAAAGGCAAGTCTTACATCCTGTCACACTCCATTAAACTGCTGAAGAAATACAAATGTGGTATAGACTATAAATGCACGTGGGTTGGGGCAATCCCAAGGACAAATACAGGCTGGTGGGAGAATGGATTGAAGGCAGTTCTCAGGAGAAGGACTTGGGGGTGTTGGTGGATGAGAAGCTCAACATGAGCCAGCAATGTGCACTTGCAGCCCAGGTCATGGTCCTGGCTGCATCACCAAAAGTGTGGCCAGCAGGTCAAGTGACTTTAAACTGACAAAGAGCAGGTTTGGATTAGATATTATGAAGAAATCCTTTACTCTGATGGTGGTAAGGCACTGGAACAAGTTGCTCAGAGGAACTGCAGATGCCACATCCCTGAAAGGTTGGATGGAGTTTTGAGCACCATGAAAATTTCTTGGCCAGCTTACACAAAAGAAATTCAGTCTCATCAGCTCCAGCTGCCCAGCTCAAGAAATCAAACCCCTTTGATTGCTAAGAACAGAGAAATGTTGGAAGAGACTTTCTTTCTCAGTTAAAGTGTTCAGTGGCCTTTGCTTGCTGCAATTTGTGGTATCTACATTCTTGCCTACCCTGAAAGCTTTCAGCGCCCACCTGAATCAGCCACAATGAGGGCTCTGTCCCTGCTCCTAGAACAGACATGATCTCCCTTCCACCCTGGGAATTCTTGGTTTGTGCTCCCTTCAACTGCTTTCTTGTTTACAGACCAGTGCTAACATGGAGCAGCACTTCAAACTATTTGAGCAGCTATGGCCTGGAGCCAAAATATAAATAATAAAATGCTTTATGTGGCTGTAGGTCTGAGTCTAATTTGAGAGCAACACAAAAACATGTGGATAGGTTTTTAAAGGTAAGGAGGTAAAGGTAGTTGGCACAAAGCACTAAGAAATTTGTACCTGTCTCTTTGAAAGAAGATAAGCATGGCTACAATACTGAATAATTTAGATGCAATTTTCTAGCAGGGCTCCATACAGCTGTCCTTATTCAATATCAAATTGAGCATAATCTTGGTCTTAAGGGATTAAAAACACACAATTATACACAAGTCTATGAGTTCTTCCACAGTGTGAGTTTTTGGGTTCTACAAGGAAAAATGACTGGTTTTATTTCGCTGTTAATATTTTTTTTTTTAATTATTATAACTAATGTAAAATTGGTGGTATATAGAAAAGTTATTCTCTGTTATTTTCTATATTTAGATGCAATTCCTGGGAACTCAACGATGGGAAGACAAGAGTGCCTGTGTTTGAAGGTGCCTCTTTTTCCACAGGTTATATATTTGCATGCAATAAAATAAGTTACAAAAATTCTACGTCATTTATTCCTGGTAGGGTGTCAACCTGTGATATTATCAGGATGCTGAGAGACTTCCAGAAAAATTACAATATTGTTAATAGAAAAAACAACAACATGAATCCCTAGCAGCTTTCTAGAGGAAATGGTAAATTTCAACTTTTAAGTCAAAAAGACTTGTACAAGGTAAGGGTAAATTGGAAAGAAAAAATTGAATCAACTCTCCCCATTCCTATTTTATTTCTCTTATGCTTTCAAAGCATTGTCATCCTAGGTGTCCTCCCCCTCAGGTTTCCTTTAAAATACTCAAACACACCAAAAGAATTTTCATAAAATGTTCTTATTGAATTTTTTTTTGTAAGTGATTCCTACAGGCTCTCATTTCATGTGCTGCTTAATCAGCACTCTTGGAAACAACACCTCCTGCCAATTGATTGACAGGAAGTATTGCTTATTATTTCCAGGAAAGCTAATTCAGCAAAAAATGGGGTTTTACTGAATAGGAATGAATATGATAAAAAAAACCCACTATAAAAGATGGTTTAAGTAGTCACCCTCCCTTCATTTGCAATGCTGTGATAAAATCTCTACTTTGATACAGGTAGTTTGTCACAGAAAGAAAACAGGCAAAGTATAAGCAAATAGAGTATCCCCACTTTCTCCTTTGAGGCCCAGTTATTAATGAGTGCACATAGCCTTGAGCAGAAATAATCTCTCCACTGGTGCCACATTTTCCTATCTCTAGGTACCATATGCAGCTAAAGACTGTAAAAGGAAAGGAAAGCACTAGTTAGGGGAATGCAAGCCCCTGTTTTACAGCAGCAGCTTTTGAGGCCAAGTGTATTGAGGTGAAACCCAAGGGTGAGCAAGGCCTGGGTCTCAAGCCTGAAGTGTGAATTAATCGGGTTCCTACGGGGACCCTAGAGCACCCAGAAATAACCTCTTCTGTGCTGTCCCACCTCTCCCAAGTCTGAACTCTGTGCATGCAGGTTGGTACATTCAGGGAAGGAACCTGCAGCTCAAGCTCAAGCAAGTCTTGTAGTTTTGAACTGCTCCAACATGGTGACAGAGACAGATGCAGGGTATGGAGTGCAGTGCTCTGTGGCCTGACATGACTTCCAGACAGAACAACCATGCATGACTAAAAAAGTTCACACTCACCAATTGCCTTTGGCAAAAACGAGGGGTTAGGATGTGGGGAAAACACTAAGACAATAAGGTGTTAAAACTTTGCTTCTTGATAGTTTGTACAATAAGAATGGTCAAATGCATGAGCATTTCTAAAAGTTCTAAGCAAAAAAAGTATCAATACAGCATTTGTCTCTTGAACTTTGTTGCTGTATTAAAAAAACCACCCCCCCCCATTTTATAAATACAAAAAAAATAAAATAAATCAAACAAAAAAATAAAATTGGTGGCAAAGAACAGAAACAAGAGGAAAGACTTTATGGAAAACTATACACAAATCAATGATGGAATTTAAAAAAATCTCACCAGGATCTGGGCTGTGTTATTTCATATTGACACTATTTTTTGTTGAATTCTCTTTGTTAAAATTTATGTCCAACTATAGTACCAGTAATACTGACACCCTCAGCAAGAGACCTCAAAACCCACTGGGAAATGTGAGCTCTTTCATGATTTCCTTTGACTGTTCTGATAATCCCTGCAATGAAGAATTCAAACTTCAATTTGGCTGTTTTTAAAATGTAAACATATAATATTTGCAGCCAAGGTATGTATTTTTCATCACAATGAGTACTGTCACACATGTACATCTTTCATACACTGGAGAGAGTTACACACCACCTCCACTATGATACACAACACTAATATTGTGTGCACAATGCTACTTCCCAGAGTAGCTCCAAAAAACACAAAGGAAATACTGCAATAGAGAAACTAACAAAAATTGCTTTCTGTTTACCTCCAGTCAGTGCCTGCCTTGTCAGTCTTTCAGTTTTAGGGCATATTTCTAACAAATGTTTTTACCCATTTTTTGTAAACACGAGTGTTCTAATTTTTAAAGGAAATGTTTAATCCTTTCTTGAATCCTGCTAAGCTTTTTGCTGCAATGATATGCTGCAGCAATGAATACCAATCCACCAATCCTTATCTTCTTTGTAATATCATTTTTAGAATAGCTCATCAGAACCAAATACAAGATTTAAAACTGCAGTAAACAATTGATTCCAAATAGAGAATTGCAGTATTTTTGGATTTAGTTTCCAAAATCCCATTTTGTAGACTTATCCAACTTTATGAACTTTCCTAACCACCATGTTCTGCCTCAAAAGGACACCTAGCTAACCTTTCTCCACAAGGATCCCTAGGCATTTCCCCCCTCGCCCCCAGGGATTACAGTTAAATACATGCTTGTCATCTCTATGAGCAGTTGAAATTATTTGAGTGTGTAATAATTTGCATTAGTCAATATCACATTTCATCTTCTATTATATTGACCACTGCCTAAGCTATGCAATCTTCTTCAGTCTTCACTTTCATAAATAAAGGCATAATCTAAAAATTCATTACTTTTTAACTTTTTCCCCCACAATACAAGAAACTTTGACCAACTATAGGCAAATAATACGCATGAATAACAAAGCAAGCTAAAGAGCAAAAAATTGGAAAACAATTTGGTTGCTAAGTTTCTGAGGCCATATTTGACTTGAAAACATTGCATACTAATCAGACGACCTAATTATTTTTAAAAAAATTTGGTGTTCATAAGTATTCTACAAACAAAAGCCCTCTTTTTATATTTTGCCTCTCAAAACATGAGATCTGTGTCCACATGAAATCCATATCCATGAAATCTGTATCTTCACTTACATCGCAATTACTTTGAGGACTTTTTTTTATTAAGAGGCAGTAATATAATTAGAGAAGTGCTAATATCACCCTTGCATGGTGTGGGAATATCTAGTAGTCAGAAACTCAGTCAATACCACAACTTCATCCTATTGAAGTTTCTGAAGGGTCCCCATCAGTACTTTAAGGTCACAGTCAGAAAGAACGGGAACTGAACCAACACTGAAATGTAGGTGAATGTTTCCAGTTGCTTGGTCAGCAGCTGAAGTATTTCTGTAGTTCTAAAAATTCACTTAAAATGCCTGCTCAAAAAATCTGCCCTGTAAGAAATGTTTAATATTTGATGTTATATTTTAAGAAAACATCATCCAATTTTTCTTTTTGTAAGTCATTCCCTGTGTTAGCAGGAACACATATTAAGCTTTTTGAGGAGGAAATTTCACTTAGAATAGAACAGCTTGACATATCCTGTTTCATCCAAAGGAAAAACTTAACTGTTTTCTCGGATGAGATTGCATCATCATAACCTCAACATTTTGAAAGCAGAATATGTTATAGTAGATGATTCAATTACTTTCCTCTTCATTACAAACACTTCTGCTATAACAGTTTTACCCTGAGAAGCACCAGATTTTCTGTACTGAACCACTTTCCCATCACTATTTTAGAGGCAGAGGCAAAAGCTAAAAGAAGCAAAGCTCCTGGATTATACTATAATCAATCTTAAATGAATATTAAACCACTCTATGCTAATGCTTCATACTCTTAGTAGTGTATACAGAGATGTAGGAAGCAAAAGGGGATTGGGATACATTCTCAATCTTCCTATGAAGATTCTGTAGAGGGAGGAGTAATCAGACTTTAAAGATTGTCCTTTTAGTACTGCACCTCAGAAGTGTTATAAGGATTATAGTTTGTGAGCTTAGAAAATTACTCAGAAAACATTTTCCATTGAAAGCATTCTATCTATGACTGGAGTGTTTTGAAACAGGCTGCTAATTTAAATCATCAGGCATATTGTCATGTTCCTGTGGGCTTTTCAGGATGGATTCAAGCTCACTGAATCATGATTGTCATTACTATGTTATCTTGGAATATAAGCTTACTATGCATATTTTCTGTGTGTCAATGGCCAACTTTCCAAGATAAAAACGAAGAACAAAGTTGAGAATAATCTTTGGTAGGACTACAAAACTCCAAATGGACATAACTCAAATTCCTGCCATATCTTGCCTCACCACTCACTTCCAGCTGATCTGATAGCAGTATCTGATAAACAAATAGAAAGAACCACCAAATGCTGCCATAATGTCTTCATCAAAAAATCACAGAGCTGCTTCCCCTCCTACCACCTATGGAGTTGAATCTATATCCCCAGCTTTACCTCTGAGATATCAAAAAGCAGAGGCAG
This sequence comes from Calyptomena viridis, assembly GCA_013390005.1. Taxonomy (NCBI): domain Eukaryota; kingdom Metazoa; phylum Chordata; class Aves; order Passeriformes; family Eurylaimidae; genus Calyptomena; species Calyptomena viridis. The sequence goes on from WEIV01009458.1 coordinate 253,850, forward strand.
AAATCCTTCAGTGTTTTTGTAGATTATCTCGTGTTCATATTTTCTTTGAATTCTCAGCTTGGAAAAAGGAATCATGTGATGGTTCGTATGAGTCTATCAATCTGCCTATTGTTCCTGATACTATTTTTATCTTCCACTCAGTCTTTCTCAGTTTTACCTTTTCAGCTGGTGGAAACCTGCACGCACTAGTGGCAACTGTGATCTCAGAGAGTCACAATAAACACCTTATAGCAAGTCAGAGTAATGAAGAATTGCTTTACCATCTCAGCTGTTCAGAGAGGAAAAAACTAGCCAAGTACAATTCTGAAAGCATCTTCAGGCACAGAATCATGAGAAACACTCATCTGAACTTCTCTACTCATCATAAGAATTCTGATTAAGCTGGAAAACATGAAACGCTTCAGGGCAAACAAGCAAGTGTGTCATTGTATATAGATCTCTTATGTAATTCTTGTAAATCATCTTCCAGAAGATGGGTTTAAATGCTGAAGCGTAATTAGGATAATTACTGCTTTGCAAGTAGAAGGAAGTTGTATCCAGTAGGGACAAACAAGCCAGTTTGAAGAGATGGGGGAGGAATATGAAAGAAAACACATCATCCCAAACTCTGGCACTGAAAAGATTCAGAATTAATTTCAGGCTATTTAAAGAGTTTGCTTCATGTTGGAAATATTTCATTTTAGTGACAATATTCCCTACAGGGCTAACAGATTCTTTTAAAAATATGCTTGGCTCCCTGAGAGTCCTGCTAGATATCTTAAAAATTGAAGCATTCAGTAGAGTGAGAAAACAGGGTAAAGAGCTGCAATTCAGTGTGTCCCTCTGTGAAGGGCAGGGTTGAGGCAAATGACTGGAAATGGGACATCGCAACATAGTTAATTTGCTTTTTATATTAAAAAGACTGATTTACAGCAAGTACCAGACAACACCAAGCCTGATACAGACACCCTGACATGACATACAAATGTGACTGCTGCATACCTTCAACAAAGTGAAAATTTCAGAAAGTTTAAAAGAACTCAAACGCAACAAAATAAAACAACAAAAAGACCAAAAAACCAACGACACCCCACAACTTCCACCCCACACCCCAGGCATTGTGCTGAAAAACCTCTTCCAAATATGGAAGTGAAAACACTTAGTATCCCCCTTCCCAGGACTCGCTCAGCAACTTGCATCCTTTCTCAGGTTTGATCCTAACAGATGCATCAGCTGGAAGCAGGTCCCCTACAGCTTTATAAATTATTCTATGAATTTGAAGATTAGTACAAAGTAATAAGCAGGGGGAAGGAGCACAGCGACTACCCCCCAGGGGAAGAGAAGTATTTTTGAACTCAGCTAGCCTGGAGGTTTTGACAAAGCTCAGATATATTCTGCAGCCCAATTTATGTACCAGGATATCGGAATCTTTCGAGATTCTTTAATAGCTGCATCAGTGCTAATTTTATGATAATCTCTTACTGTGCACATCCATGATCATTAAGACTTCTGGAGATTGGATATTAGACACAATAGCTGATAATTTGTTAAATAGAGAGTTAATGGAAAATATCTGATAAATTTAAACATTAACTTTGTATTTGTTTCCTGTACAGCTGTACACAGTAAGAAGTTATCTGGCTAGCATTAATGTAGTCTATTTTTGCATGATTGCTTTTGTTAACTAATACACCACAATAAGCAAGCAAACCTTTTTAGAGACTACACGGTTATTCGGAGGAGAAGTCCTGTTTCTTTCCAGTTCTGCACTACGAGAACAAAACTGCTACATAATCTGAGAGAATAAAATAATTTCCCCTCTTTGATTTACCTGAACCTGATTAAATTGCAGTTTAACTAGTATAATCATTCCAGATTAGACCTAGCTCCTGGAATAATTTTAAAACCTGTTTCCCATAATAAGGCTCTCCTGCTGATAAAACTAGAAAAACTGTTGTTTTTTGGCTGTGCTGATCAACTTCACTCTTATTGCCAAGGATAAATAACCTAAAGTAATCAAAACTGCACTAAATAAAATTTTGGATGTGCATAATTTGTTCTTTGAGTAAATGCAGCCTTGAAAGATTACATACTCACATGGTAGTTACTTTCATAGAAGTTTCCACAATACCACTATATCTGCCTTCCTTGGAAGTTAAAATACAGTTGTTCTTTCACAGAAAGAACTTCTTTTGGTCTAAATTCAGTTCTGCCTAGAAATCTGTGCTCTGGAAGTAAACAAAATAATTACATTGAAAAATATTGTTTTGCAACTTCAGTAATTCCATTCACATGCTGGGGACCTGAGGGATCGCTTTGATTTAGTTTTATCCCTTATGGTTCAAGGCACAGAGCTCTCCTTTCACTGTTGACTGCTCAACCAATTCTGCCCCTGAACCAATTCCAACAGTATTTATCAACATTATTTAGCCAGAAATCTTAATGCAGGATACATTGCAGTGAATCTCTCAGTGCAAAAATGAGGTCACGAACTAGGACAAGTTTCCAACTGCAGCCAAGTTTTACTTTCATGGTTACATGTAACAGAGTTGGTCTGGAACATCCAGATCCTGACACCACACACAGCCCCCACTCCCATCCCAGCCTGGGCACCTGCTGCAATCCCACCACAGAGCACATGGACAGGCAGGACACCTCAGTGTCCCCTGAGGCTTACAGGCAGCTCTGAAGGGTTTATGTCACCTTGTGAGGGAGCTCCTGTTGTGCAGGATCCTCACTGCTCACGTCTCACCCATTGCACAACCACTTATGTTGGGAAGAGCAGCTTTGATCAATTAAATGCCACGAATCTGCAGGGTCCAGTGTTCCTCATCCCCTCCTGGTCTTGCAGGGAGGTGCAGTATTGCAGTATGACAGTCAGCAGTGCTCTAGCATGTCAAAAATCACTTTTAAAACTGTGTAAACTGAGAGATCTTGGAGAACTCAAGAAAAAAATGTTGCTGTCAATGTGTTTGAGATGATTGCTCATGACTTGTGAAGCTTGACTACATGACTACAGTGTCTCCCATTTCTTACTATTTACTAGATTTCTCTTTACTACCTGGGGTAAAAAAAGAAAACACATTTTAGTATTTTCAACTTCCTCCCTTTTTCTCATAATTCAGCCTCTTTATAATTGACTATGTTCATGTGTGTTAACAGAAAAAGGAAGGTGCTAAAAGAACCCTGTCAGGATATAATTGCTTGTTCCAGGTTTATAAGTTATACCTGATGATACTTGGTGCAGGTATTTACTAATCTGTTAAACAAAAGAAACTATTTCCTCTCAAAAGTCTTGCATTTTGATAATACAGTAACACAACAATATATTATTCTCTTCTAAAAGAACATGCTCATTAAAATACTGCATGCAACTCTGGATTTCATATGTGGCTGTAAACTATATAGGGACACATAAATTGCTTTTTAATTAAAGTTTTTCTCTCAGATTATTTCCTATTCACTGACTCAAGTTTCAATGAATAACACTAAGGTATTATGTGGCTATGCAGCTACTGAGCTATAAAGGAAAAGTTTTCCTTAGATCCCTCTTGGTCTTAAGGTATAGTCAAAAGCCTATGCACATTTCATTTTCTGTTTATAAAACATTTCCAGAAAGTGGAAGACCCCATTCAGATATATTCATATTTTTTTATTTATAATATCAAATTTATAATGTAAACTATTGTAAATCAAACTTAACCAGCAGTAAGAGAGACAAGAGACCATCACTTTCAATATATTAGCAACCTGAGAAGTAATAGGATTTTATAGAATGAGAATATACATAATCAAAAGACTGAAGGACAGTTTGTGGGCTTGCACCCATTAGTGTCACAACTGTTAATACTATAACTGATATTTTTCTATTTAGCTGTATATTGCAGCAGAGATTTCATCCTACATACTTTAAGCATCCAAAAATCCATTGTCATGAGTTAGGAACACACAAGCAAGATTAATTTTGACCTGCTTGGAGTGTCATGAGGGGAAAAGAATACAACATTGTTTGGTGTGTTTATATATAGGTTTTACAAGCTCAATGTATTTCAGTTACCTATGTAAATTGTGTGCAAAAAAAAAAAAAAAGGTCATCCTCCTAAACAGATCCCACCACCACTCCTGGTGCCCAGTGTAAATGGGTAGCTTCCATGGAAAAGTATGGCTGGAGTTCAGCCAAATATGCTATACTTCAGCTACCATTTCAAGGGGGAACATTTAATATTTATCCCAATTTATATTAGGATAACTTTTAGGCAACTTTTTCCTACTCTTTTTAGTGTTAAGTAAGAAAAATATGTTAATCCAATGATAAAGTTGGACATTCAAAGCATCAAAGGGTCAGCGGAGTAAACACCAGAAGTAATTTTGGCTTTCAGTACTGCTACTGTATTATATTCCCTACTGTCCATTTTTGTTATTGTTTCTAGTTCATTACTATTCGCATAACAAAAATAAAACAAATTCTAAATGTAGTACAAAACTGTAGAAATCCAGGTTTACACACCTAGACAGTAATTTCAAGGGTGAATATCACTTAAATGTTGTTCCATGTAGAAATATGTAGAACAGCCATATAAGATTCCACATGTACTGTCCACCAGAAATGTTCAGATTAACCAGCTAATAAGGTTATGTCTCCCTGTCCAACTGCTCCCCAACCTCCTTTCCCCCTCCACTAATTCCTGTATTTCGAAATAAAACTAAACCAGAGAAGTCAACTTATTTTCTTCCAGTCTCACCACTACCAGATTTTGCAGATCCATGGGTCTCTCAGTTACTCTGCGCTGCTGCTTCATCCCCAGATGTTTCCAATGTCATTTAAGTCATGAACTGAGAAAAAAGGGGTTTACAGGTGATTCTAAAAGGCAAACAACTACTACTACAAACAACTACTCAGAGACACAGACAAGACAGGCATTAGCCAGTTGTACACATCCAGGATCCCTGGCATACTGACAGCTGTACACAACAGTCTGCCCAACTCGTTCAATAAGAGGAGTGAAAAATACACCTACAGGAGGGGAGACTTGTTGAACAGGAGTCTGCTGTTTGTGATGTTGGCTCCGTGACATGGTCCTTCACAGGCACGTCGGGAGGTCACCAGATGTCGGGTACTGGATGTCACCGAGTGGCTTTTATGCCGACTCCGGGAAGGCTTATGCATCAGCCAAGTTTATTACAAGCAGTATCTACACACCTATTACACATGGCCAGTCTCATGCATACGGTTAGGCCCTACAGGCCTGCCTACCTAAGCTAAGCTAACCTAAGCTAATACTACTATGCTTCCTATATTCCCTAAGCTAATCTACTCACCCTAACAGACAGTATGTCCATGCCACGTAGACAACATGTCTATCTGCCTAGACACGTCTGTCTGCATGGCAAGATGTCTGTCCTCTGACTGTCTATGCAGCAAGCAGCTCTATAACACACTATAATGTTTACATTAATCACCCAATAGCCCAAAACTCAGCTGTCCTTGTCCAACCACAGACATCAGGCCACAGCCACGGGACACAGCCTGTCACTGCAGCTCCTCTGCCCAAGCATCTCCTGATCACACAGGTGTCCTGCTCCCAGCAGGCCACCACATTGCACACATTCCTTCTTCCGTGTAAAACCTCCCTGGTACTCTACATTGGTATAACTGTACTGACGGATACAGCTAACCCAATTTTCAGGCTTTTGCATCTCAAGTAGTACGAGAGCCAACTATCAATATTGCTGTGAGTTAATTTCATCCTTTAAAACTCTAGAGACCAGGAATAACTGGCACACTTGCAAGCACATTACTTTTCTCCATTTTTAAATAAATGTGTCTATTTTTCTGAACATTACAGTCCCAGGCTGATAACATTTTTTGTTGGTTGCATACTTGTTGCTCAGTTGGTTACAGCCAGCTGATAAACGGGTGAGGAGAAAGAGCCCAGTGTGAGCTTTCTTGACTATGATGTTATTGGAACTAAGGTTCACCTCTTTCCCTGCATAATGGATGTATGTAGAGAGAAAAACAAATCCCGATTCCTTTGGAAAAAAAAAAAACCAAACTAACATTTTTCTTTAATCTCCCTTAGATCAGGCAATTTCCAGATGATTGTTTCTTCACTGCCTGAATTTCTAGATGGATTTCTGCTGGGCATTCTATAAGCTCTCTCACTTTTAATAGGTCATACATAATTTTTACTATGACGGCTGCATACATATAGAGGCATTATGGTACTGAGGTATACTACAGCTCTATCTAAAAATGTTTTGGTATAATCAAGTACTTCATCACCCTCCCAGCTGCTCAGTGGCACACTTGGGTTTTTTTCTGCCTCCCTTCCATGACATCTGTTCCTTTCACATAGGTACCCTTTCTGAATTATATGCTGTTTGAAGTGTTCACTCAGTCCTAAAATCCCATTCTTGTTTTAGTTAGATAGTCTTAAGAATTATTTCCTTCAGGATCTGGAGGCTATTATTCAGTGAGCCTGCCTTTATACTTGCTCCTTGTGTTTTAAGCATCTAGAACAAAACAGCCAAATGTACAGAAAACCAAGTTATAAAGTTTTGAACTTGTCCTGTGATAAATCTCTTTCACTCACAGCTGGAAAATATCCCCCTTAAAAATGTCCAAAACAACTAGCACATGTTAAGATAGGTCACATACTGCATTATATTCTAATGAATATAGAAATAAGTTTTAGATAAAGGTAACAAGATCTGCACAACGATTCTGTAAAGCTATTTTTAAGATCCAAGAATCTTTTCTTGCCAATATACACAGAAATGGGAACACTTAGTCACCTCCAGTGGTTGTACAGCACTTTCAGTATTAGAGTGACTAATGTGGTCATTACTCTAGAACATCAGTGTCTGGAATTGACAGCCAGACAATATTTTATCTACTGTATTGCATTAGGACAAATGGACAACAGTCTCAAGGAGAAAAACAAAGCATTATCCAAACAAATTCATAAGTGAAGTTACTGTAAGTGACACAAAAACAGAAGATGTGGACTCTAAACATGAAAAAAGACAATCAGCAGGAATATGTGCATACTGTTCAGGCAGGTCCTGCTGGAAGAGGCTGACTGCTGCCCCCCAGATGGGTGCAAAAACCAGTAGAGCAAAACTACTGCCAGCAAATAAAGCTCAATAGCATTAAGGAATTGCCAAAATAAATGAAAAGAATAATTTCCTTCCCCAGCAAAAAAAAAAAAAAAAAAAAAATAGTGGCATGTTCCCTGTGCATAAACCATGGTTTGTATCCTACCAACTGCTTTGAGTAGAGAAAAGAATCTGCAATGACTTGAAATGAGACAAAGAAGGAAAAAGTAATCCTTGATGAGACTCCCTTGATGGTGAATAAAAACTTTCTGAGATACCACAGTAAAAAACCAAAACAAAAAAAACCAAACAAACAAAAATCCCAACAAAAAAGATAAATATTTTTGAGAGGGCAATGCAGCCATTCATTTTTAAAATCCCTGTAGGGTGACATTTCAAAAAACTATTATTTAGATTTCTATTATTTTAGTTTGCAAGGCTCAACCGCAGCAATTCAGTCAGTACATTTCCCTTCTCATTAACACTCCTCAGTAAGACACACTCTCAGTGTCACACAATAAAAGAGAAACTGTGCCACCTCTCAGGGCCTTAATTACCACTGCAGCCACAGCTAACCCAGACAGCAGACCTCATTCACTAAACCTACATTGAATCAGGTCACAAACTGGACTCCAGGACACATCCCACTACAATTTATGATAGCTAAATATGATCCAAAGTTTCCAAAGATGTTACATGTAATCACTGTTTTTGAGTCTAATCTGCTTAAAATAAAAGCTGGAGAACTGCCAAAGGCTGTTTAAAAGGGAAAAAAAAAAAAAGAAAAACCCAACCAAGTGCAGCTTATTTCATTTTTACCTTACCCCACAGCTGCCAAGTAAATGTAATAAGTCTTTGTTTTATGAAGAAGCCTAAAAACAGTCCAAAAGCAATCTTATATAGCCAAAAGGTACTAAATAAATATACCTTCACTATAACACTACTTTTTTTGGTCCCATAAAGGCAGCTCCAGTTCTACGTTTCATTCCTTTTGGGGTGTGTGTTAACATGTAACTTGTCCCCAGACTGGAAAGGCTCTGACAAAATGACCAAGACTTTTTTAATATCCAAAATGCTTCCCAGTTGCCCCTCTTTCATATTTATCTGTGTAACTACTTCCAGCTTATGCACAATGTTGACTTCTCTTCTGCTCCAAAAATTCTTCCATATTTTTCTTCAGGTCTATTTCTGTGAACTTCTGATTTTTTCCAGGCTGTACTCCTAACCACAGCTCTCTTCATTCCCTACAGAAGAAATGCCTGGTTTGACAACCTACAGGCCCAGTTCATCCACAACATCTGCTTTCTCTACTATTATGTATTGCTGTGAGCATTCCTGGCAGGAAAGAACTGACCAACTTGACATCTTTTTCTATAAATGTTTTTACCCTTCAGCTCTGACATATTCCTAGTTAAAATACTCTAATTCTCTGCCCTGGCAGAATTGTATGCTTGTAATCCTAGACTTCTTTATGCTATTTCTGTCTTTTTTGTTTTGAACCATTTTCTCTTTTTTTGTAACATTTTCTCGTTTTTCTTTTTCTGTGTATCTAATGATTTCTTCAGTGAATATATGCCTAGAAGCTGATTTTCCTTATGTCATTCTTTGCTGCTGCCTTCCACCCCTTCACTATCAACAAGACACAAGTTTTTCATCACTCTCCCTCATTTGCTCCAGTAAACTCTTCCTCCTTAATCTCACTGACATCTCCATGCCATTTTCCCCAATACGTCACATCTGTCCTTCTTTTTTGTCTTTCCAGCACATCCAGCTCTTCCTGGAAGTGGAACCTAATTCTCAGCAAGAAGCTTAGTAACAACCAATATTCCAGCCTCCTCTTTCACCCTCAGACCTGGCTTAAAAGCACTGATCACACTCTGCTCAGTATCTTTCCCTCCCTTGGCCCTGCTTTCTCCTGATTCTCTCTGCCTAATTCTCGTCAGGGTGTTGTTCACAACCACCTTATGGTTCAGCCTTTGGATCTCTTTCCTCTTCTGTACCTTGTCTCTGAGGAAGTCACCTCTGTACTTGGGGGTGAGGTTACCATGTCTGCCCAACAAGTCACTAACACACTACCCTGCTCCAGGTCCTTTCAACCAACAAGAGTGAAAACCTATCTCCTCACTTCAAATGACAAATCTAACAACATTACCAGCCAAAAACTCTAAACCAAGTCACATGTAAATTTAATGCAACACGTATCACATGCTGTTTCTCATCCACTAATCTAAAAATTTGGGCTTGGACTTCCATTTTACATTGTTTCTCTTCCTGGTGGATTTATGCCCTCCCTTTGCTTATTAAATAATAACTCTGCAGCAAAAACAATTTTATTTGCTTTTTGCTTTGGTCATGCTACTCTATTCTTTGCATTCACTACCCAGATTTCCTTCCTTGGTCACAATCCAATTCCACAATTCCACATGAGTTCACAAAATGGAGGAATGGGCACTGTTTACAGAAGTTTGAGGCATTTCTGTGAGCTATCTGAGGCACTACCAGCTAGTTTATTAATTTCGGAGTGTGCACATGTAATTCTGATTAATGTTAACAGGAATTTAACATGCATAAGTCCCTACAGTCTGTTTGACTGTCATATGCCATGGGACGAGTCCCTTGTCCTCACAAAACGTAACTAAGGAAGGCATTACAGTATCCAAAGGGTACATCCCAAACAGCCCAGAGGACTCAGGGAACTCCACTGCATTAGCAGTGTCTTCCATGTCACTGCAAATCAGTATAATTCTGTAACATTTTTAATACAAAAAAAGCACCATTAAGAACAATAATGCAAGTTATGAAAATTCACGTTTAGAAATATCCAGAGATACACACATTTTACATTGTATAAATTTAATACAGTCAAAGCCAAAAGAAAATAATGGCTTGGAGTTCCATCTCTAAAAAATTCAAATTATATAGTATAGGAACATCATTTTCATACTGTACTAAAGTTCAGTCATGGTATACTTACTCAGCAGTTTAAATTAAATTTTATTTTATTAATTAGTAAATAATGGGAAAAAATAGTAAGAATTATACAGACAATTGTACTTCCTACTTACATATAAATAAAATCATTCTGATAGTATCTGTTTACCTCTGGTAATTATAAAGTACCTCTCAATTCTTGCTTCAGACAACAATTAAATCTTCTTCAGTGTGCAACTGAACCAGCCCTAATTAAAGTCAATGGGAGCTTTTCCACATACTTAATGGCTGTTGGTTGAGACCCAAAAGTAATTGTGTAAAGAGCATAGTATGTCACTAAACAACAAATTGACTCTGCCTTAGAAAGAAATATCGGAAATGCATTGCAAGCTTCTCATTCCATAACCATTTGCTGAAGCCAGGTGCCCAAATGGCTACTCAAGCCTCTGATAAATAGTGAAATGATTATGCACAAATCCTGCTAATCCTGCTCTCGCTAATGATGATGCTGAAACTCCCACAGGGCCTAATATCTATCTACCAGACACCACATTTAGCACACAGACAGCACTGAGAAATAGACTTTATCATACATTGCTACACATTAAAGGCACAATTTTTCCACAACAGCAGATCTCAACACCTCTATAAAGATCCTGCCTACCACAGCAGCCACTCATTCATAAAAACAGTTTTTAGGATCCGACTTATCTTAAAATGTCAGTTACAGCTGCTCTCAACTTTTTCCTGTAGGTCAAATCAATGAAGAGGTCAGTATCTCACCTGGATATAGGTCAAACAAATATGAAAGAACAAACTGGGTTTGAAAACAAAATTTCAGCTTCCATTTTCTTAGAGAAATACACTTACCAGAGAGGCTTTCTTTTAATAAAAATAATTCAGTTATCAAATTTTTCCTTTTATGAGCAGAATTCTGGACCAAAGCTTTCCTGGAAGTGAAGGGTGGGCGAGGGAGCATTTGTCCAGCAGGGCACCATCACTGGATGAAAGACACAGTGTGAAAGAGACCACAGGCTGGCAGGAATATCAGCATCTCCAGTGATTCACAATGGGCATTTCAGCAACTAACAGCTATTTCAAACAACGAAATGGGGGAATATTGACATAGCCATACCCATGAGACATTGCTAAAAGGCATAAGGCAAAAGAGCAGAAAACTGCCAAACTACTGCCTGCCCAAGCAAGTTGTCAAAGTTGACTGCACCAACCTCATCACTATATTGTCAACTCAGCAGCATGGAGTCAATCGAAATGCTTTTGTCTGTACAATGTCTGCGAATTTTAATTGATTGATAGGTGCTCAGATTGAGTCAAAGACATTAATATCTTGTTTCCTCTTGATGAAAGACTGAGAGGAAGAGAAAAATGATGTCTCTTATTCCTCCAAGTTTTGTGAAATTATCCTCAAAATACTACTGTGAAAAAAGAAACTTTCATTCACATGAACATTTCCCCCATAAACCTGATCACTTCCATGTCTTCTCAACAGTGGCTGATTTTTATCATCTTCACCCCCAGGATGATGTGTTTCAATTTCCCAGTCATTTGTGTTCTACTGCAAGAGTTCTTGGCTGCATTTAACATGTTTTCAATTGCTCAATAACTAAGGCCAGGAGAATATTAAATAGTTTATATAGTAATTCCACTTAAATCTTCCAAGATTTTTGGATTTTTACATTTGCATGACTTTTTTGATTTAAGAGAACTACTACCACTACCATCACCACTACTCATCTTAGAAGAGTTATAAGTTAGAAAGACCACTATCTATTTAAATCTGACCTTCATTTAATTCAATTGTGAGTCTAATAACCAAAGTATCTGCTTTCCAATTAAAATATATTGAGGCTTATATTGAATAACACAATGGCTCTTCTACTGTGACCTACAAGGCCATGACAAAGTGCTCCTTAGGTAGTGTTCAAAGCCTAAGATTTTCTTTTCAATTATAACATCCTTTCAGTATTTTCAATTACTTTCTCAAGCATGTGCTTCCAAATCAACATCATCACAACCTACAAAATTCACTGCATCTACCAATCTTGTTTCAATAGTTAATCAGACTACTTAAAATATATATAAAAAAAAATTAAATCCAAAACCAAAAACCCTTCTTTCAGATGTGAACTCTTTTCCTTTTCACTGAATTAAGGTACACTTTTTGTGTATTGTTTTCTTGCCTGCAAAAGATTTAGGCATCTTATTGAATTATCTTCTAATAAACTTTTGATACAATGTGCTTGCTTGGCTAATAACTGTTTCACTGCAAGTATTTTCTCCACTCTTCAAACAGGTTTATGGTTCTTCACTATGACATTTAACTTTTTATAATACTCATTTTTGAAAAAACAAAAAATGGAAAACCACACAATAACTGCTTGCTGTTACAAGAATCCCCATTTAAAAATGAAGACATATTAAAAACTAATGATAGTTGAGAGGGATGGTTTGTGTGGTTCATTTTTGGTTTTTGTGGGGTTTTTTTTGGTGGTGGTTCATCTTTGTTAAAAAGCCTTAACAAAGCCCAGAAGGTAGTAGTTATTCCATACACAACCCATAAATGTAGCCACCCAGCCAAGCATTATATAGACACAACTGAGGGAACAGCTGAACTTTACCTTTGGAAATAGGATCTTCAAATCTGATTTCTCCCAGAAAACAAAGGACTGAAAACTGTGCCAAATGTTAGACCTTGCTGAGATGACTGGGGAAGTTCAGGCTCTTTGACCACGGCCCTGAAACTGGAGCTGGTTAACACTGAAAGGGGCCTGGTGCCAGCTCTGGGCAGAGAAGACCCTCCTGGCTGGCCACAAGAGCCCCCTGCACACCCAGTCAGAGGTGCCCACTGGTCCTCAGTGGTCTTGTGAGTCTTATGTTTTCAAGTAATGGCCAAAATACCAAGAATAGTTAACATCTCTCCAAGGGTTACACTGGGCACTCTGCAGATGCCTGTCCCCTGGGGCAGACTAAAAATGGCTATAGCTTGCAGCAAGTTAACTGGCTATGAATTCAGTTAAAAATAGCACCAAAAACAAAGAGAAATTCCATTAATTGTAGACACCATGCATCTGCTACTGAATCTCTGCACAGCCTGAGTCTCTCTGCAGCTGGGTCACGAGGCTGGTACATAGGTCCTTTTTTACAGTACCCTATAAGAGAGTTTAATAACATTTTTAAGACACAGCAGAAGACAGTGTGACATGTATGCCATCACTTTCTAATGTAAGCATACCAGAGTAGAATTTTTGACCCAGAGTATTGCCCCAGTCACTTCCCCACACAAATTTTGCACCCAACCTAGCAAGGACTGTAAAACATATCATCACTTGAAGAATATGTAGTTACCTGGCTGCACACAGGTCTATCATTTCAGCAGTCAGGTCCTAGAACTGTTTCCCCACTCCAAACCTAGCTCATGCCACTTGCTAAAAAGGCCACATACTATACACAGTGAAAGGCACCACATAAAATAATGCATCATTATGCAGACAGCTTGAAAAAAAAATTATCATTGTCTGTTGGTTCTGAATGAATGCTATTTGTGTGACATTTTGGACAAGATTTTAGAGGTAACTTTACTTTAATGACTAATTAGGAAACTTCTGCAGGAATAACATGGCAATGTATCAGACAAAGTGTCACATCCTACCCATGCCAGGTTTCTCCTGACAGTTTCCTTGCACTCACTGTCTCTTTTTGGGCTGGCAGAGCAGGGATGTTGCTTATGCTAAAAAAACTCATTATGTTTGGAAACAACAAACAAAATATGAGAGCCATAAATATTTACAGCACAAAGCATAAAATATGAAAGGCACAGTCTGTGGAATAATCAATCCTCTTGGACTCAGAAGTAATTTCTGCTCCATCTTCATATCTGAGTCTCTTAGTAGCATAAGCCTGAACTGGTCAACGTGTTTCCTTTCTGCAAGTGCCCTTCCTGACAGGCTTCTCCCACAGTTCAATGGATCAGCTTCAGAAGGAGAACACCACAGTTACAATATAAGACTTCTCTTTTGTTCTAAAAGCAGTGAGTAAATTGTATTAACTCCTTTAGCATCCATGGAAAAATGACATGCACATCCTGCATACAGATAATATTCTATTTGCAGCTGAAGCTGGGGTCAAGCTACCTCACTTCTTTAGCAGGAGTTGTTTGCTATATGTGGTTAGGTACCTAACTATTTATATTCTGTTTATTGCAAGTAGGCAATGAAACTGGCCTTTGGAAGAACCTTACTTGGTATTCTACCAGTCAGTGTATCTGTTTGATCAGACAAGAAATCAGCACTTTTACCATTACTAACCTTATGCTTTGCCACTGCAAATTGCTGTGACAGGACTTAAGTACTAACAATACAGTCATCTGAAAAAACAGCAGCTTCTCCCATTCTTGGGAGATTTTTTAGTGGTTCAGACACAGTGTAACAGTGAATTGAACTGATTTAATGTTTTTTTTTTTTAAATAAGGAAGATACTATCCATTTCCATTACTGAGTACCTGAATACCAGTTGTGAGAGCAAATCAGTGACAGGATAACACTTATCAATCCCCCTTCCCCAAATAAATAATTCACACACAAAGCTCTCTACCTGGGAGGCACCTGCTGTAGCTGAAATAGTTAGCATGCACTTTGCTAGGTATGATGTTTGTCATTTATTTAGTACACATTGCCATAGCCTGAAGAAGAAGTGTTTAAAAACTATGTCAATAGACAAAAGATTTTATTGAAGAGTCACCTACCTAACCTTGCTGTTTTCCCTAAGGCAAAAGCATATATGAATTCATTCAGGGACATTCTATTATATATGCAGGGAAGTGTTTATCAAACACAGAATGAGGAACAGCTACTCCCCACACAAGGTCTAAAGGATCATGTTTAATAACTACAAGTTGAATTTCAAGATTTCAGAAATTCTCATTTAAAAGTACCTGAAGCAAAGTCTAAACAAGGCATGATAAGAGAAGTAATGGGTGTACCAATTTGGGTACTGTGTCCTGTTTCTGATAGGAAGCACATACATCTTGTACTAACAATTAGGACAACAAGTGCAAGCCACCCCAGTAAGAAAGCACAATAGCCAGCAGAGATAGTGTTAGCATTAACTCTCAATTTCCTGATTGCTGTCAGCCACTTTCACAGCAATTCTTTTCAATGTATCCTCTAATTACCTTGACTTGAAAAAGGAATTTTTTTAAAGGAAGAGGTTAAGAAGTTATTAGTTTAAGAGACAGAAATAACCATCCTCTTTCAATTTCTCTTTTTTCTTGCCTTCCTTCACTTTACAAGTTTCAGTGTAGGATTCTTTATACATCTCTTTAAAAAGTGTATCTCCTCCCATTATAACCTTATCTTCTTCTCCTCCGTTGTAATCTTTTTACTCTTTTTCTTATGTCTTCTTTGCTCCCCTGTACCTCATTTCTCTCCTTAAAATAATCCTTCTTGTTCTCTCTTTTCTGTCCCCATGTTTCCCCGCCATGTCAAAGTTATTCATGTGTACCAAATATTTAGGAAACTTCTTCTACCAAATACTTAAGTACTGGTGTGGCAGAGGAGCTCATGGGAAGAATTCCCACTCATTTGTAAATTGCTTACAGCAATAAGCTCTGTACTAGACTTTTCCCCTTTGTTACACTGTGAGAGAATATCTGGGATAGAGAACAGCAACACAGACTTCAATTACGCAGAGTCATTTAGGACCTTGGTTTAGTTAAAGCTGGTCAGAAATGGATAACAAAGGATTAGGGAACAGTTATAGGACCCTTTATTTAACCCTACTCTTTCCCTGTAAATCCAGCCAAACAATTCATCGGTTCCTCTGCTTTCAAGCAAGATCCATCCTTTCTGGTGTAGTGTCTAATGACAGAATTTCTCTACTCAATGACTTTTTAAAAAAAAAAAAGTTGCGAATCAATGTATCACAGCAGCACCTCTCTAGTTTATATCTATATATTTATGTCACTCCTCCAATGTTATAGTGAAACATTTACAAACCCACAGGACTAGTTTGATCAACAATAGGACAAAAGCTGTAATGCCTCAGTAGTTTATTTCTGTTTCCTCACTGTACATCATAAATCAGATAGGCAGTGTATTTTTCTTAATTTGTAAATTATTTACTCAAATTCGTTAAACCCGCAGCAAGATACAGCTGAAACAAGATCAGTAAGGGAAATTCTATAAGCAAAATATTCACCCCAGAAAATACACAATTTTTTTCTGACAAGAAAAATACGGTGTTGCCAGTCTGCTTAACTTTTTTTAGGCAGCCACATATGCACTGTGATATCCTGCATATAGCACATCTTATTTTTCTATAGTAAAGAGTTGCTATTAAAGAGCTGCATATTTTCATTTTGATTGCCTGGAATAAGAATGGAAATGTGTAAAGAATTAATGAGTTTATTCAGTCACAGTCATATGTTCGGACCTTTTCAAAGGCTTGCTCTGCTTGTGCAGTCATGCTTTTAAATTATCTTTCATTATTAATATAGCTCCTATTAGTAGCTCTGCTTAGTAAAATACTTCTTTTAGCTTGCACCTAATATGAAAAATTGACAACTGTTTTGACAATATTAACCAGTTCATTTTGTCTCTTGAATGTAAGAATTTGCTTCCACAATAGTAGACCAAAGATTGTCAATCATCACATGCACAGTGAGAGCATGAGGACAACTGTCAGGTAAGGGACAGGCAAAAGATAAAGCTACCTCTTGATAAAAGACAAGAAAGATATTACTATTCTAATAATTTAGGATATTATTTTTTCATTTGTGCAAACGTATTTTAACTAAACTTCAATTAATTAATTCAATTAATTAACACACAAGTTATTCCATCAGACTACACTCAATACACTGCACTGACATAGCCAAAGTCAAACATAAAAGGGGAAAAATAGCCTTTGAAAACACAGAACAAAATGTGAGAACTCCAGCAATTTTTGGAACACTAAGACTGAATCACCATCAGGTCCAAATTCAGTACTGCCTTTAGGTTAGGGCTTTTCTCCCTAGAAACTATTTTTCTCCCTTTCTAGCACCCTAGAGATTCTGTGTGAAAAATTACCCAATTGAAGTCAGTTTTGTCATTCTCCTTAAAGGTAAGCCCTCAACTCTGATTTTTATATTCTATGCTATTGCTATAGCATACCATTTATTTAGCAAATGCAATCGAAGTGATTTATGGCATGTGAAGTCTTTTTTCAACCAAGACAAAGCTTCCTGAAATTCATATTTGGTGAACATTTCTTTAGAACAGGACACATTTAATGATAGATTTCTGACAATATCTTGATATTTCAAGTTACCATGAGAACAAGGAGAAGGCACAAACACAGAGACTTGCCAGTGCCTCTCTCCTTTCTTCTTAAGTGGATGGGCAAATTCCCTAAAATGGCAGCATTATGCTCCTGGCATGTTTGTTTTTTCCCCCCTTCCCTGGGTTTTCTGGGCTTCATAAGGTTGTGTTAGATACAGGCAATTCTTTCTGAGACAAAGAGCTGATTTCTCACAGTCACAGAGATATAATTAGGTTTACCAGGGATAGATTCTGCTACCTTATTCCACATACACCAGAACTCAGTAAGTAGATGAGACCTCAAAATGATTTATCACCTGAAAGAAAGCTGATGGTGGAACATTGCTGTACGTGAGGCTGAAAAGAAAGGAGCAATGTGTACATGGAGTTCTTCCAGTATGAACAGTTTTTCACTTGTCAAAAATCCATTTCATGTGCCACCCTGCTTTCTGCTCCTCTGGCTTTGTTAGCTGCTTTCAGAGTTAATACCAAGCTGCAAAACTGCAGATCACAATGGACTTGCCAGTGGGATTGTATCTGCTTATGTCAATAACAACTTTGATCTGCTATCTTCACACATCACCTAAATGTTTACTGTATAATTTCCTCCTGAAGGAGGACATGAAGTGTGCAGTAGTCTAGATGCTCTGCAGTCCTTTGCACAGATAACCAGTGACCTAATGAGACACCTGTAACCTCTCTGTATTCAGCTGGTTCTGCAAACCTGCTTCCTTGCTAGCTTTTACTGAATGTAATCTCTAAGCAGAGGAGTTAGAACTGTTATACTGCACACTTGCTTTCAGCAGTTAGTGTTGAAAGGCACTTATTGATTGCATGCAAAGTGTACGACTACAATTTCCATATTTTAGTCTAAGATCTAAATTCTTTTTGTTAATTCTTTAGCAGACCAATAAGTACTATGGAAGTCTGATAAAAGTCTAACATCTGCATAGGCAAAAATCATTATATTTCTAACCAGTCCATGGGGTTACCCACTGATCATTGAATTTTCACCCTCAGTTAGCAGTGTATGTTTTACAGAGGCCCTGTGGACCACAAAAGCCATTTCTGCAGTGAGTCAAGTAGTTATGAGAAAGATCAGTTCTCTACACTAAGTTAGAAGACTAGAATATTTATTCCCCTACTCAGAATATGGCTCTTTTTCCCCTTAACATCCATTCCTGCCACATGGAAGAAGTACAATTTTATTCGGTGCTTAAAACATGACCTTAATCCTTTTCTCCACAAGACTGGTATTATGTGTACATGCATGTACAAAATACAACACAGTTCAGACAGACTTGCTCTCAACATGAAAGATTCATACTCAAAGGCTGAAAGAGCTTTTGTATGTCTCCTACTTCAATTAATATTGCAATGACAAACTCAGAAGAAATCCTCTAACAGATGACTCACAATTATTATTCAAATTTTTCTTATTTGTATATACAGTTACACACATACTTAGCAAAATGAAACTGTTGAATAGCAGTACATCCATCAAATATGAAGATCCAACAGTAAATAATGTTAGTAAATAATTACAGCAGGAATAATTTATAGCACCTTGCATCTTAGAATCAGTTTTAGAAAGGGCAGCATCATGCCATAAGAAGAATTATTTCATATAAACTCTCATGTCTCTTGGGAAGTATGCCAAGTTATTCATTCTGCAGTTATATGTAAGAATAGTACAGGATGGATTGTGTAGGATGGCTTATCTAGATATACCTAAGGAATTTCTTTCTCCTCTTACATTTCCACTTTTAAATGCTCCAAAACCTCTCACCACTCAAGCAGTAACACATAAGTTCCTCATAAGTTCCTTCAGCATCTATAATATCACCAGGTGTGGGACAAATGAACAACTAGAGCTTGCTGAAGAAAAGTAAATAACTAGCACTGCGAGCTGCAGCTAATTACATGCAATGAATTTCAGCCCTTTGTATTTTTTCTCTCTGAAAGAAATATCTGATTTGGAAAACAAAGAACAATTTCAATAGCCCCCAACCAGTTTACAAGATTAATTTGACATGCGTCAATATATATACTACACTAGCCTTTTTTTTTTCTGTAATTATTTTGAATTCACTTCACACACAACAGTTACGAAAAAGTACTTCTAGTTTACCAAAATATGGGTTTTAAGGTTCATATAAAACTGATTTGACTGCTTACCCTCACAGAGAGTTTCTGCAGACACAGATTTAGCAAGTTTTAGTCAGGGCTCAGGTAGAGTCTATAATAAAACTCTGCAACTTGTTTCTCTCATCTTGAAAGATGAAGTATTTTAAAGTTTTACAAGCATTAATTCTGCTACTTGTGCTGCTCAGAAAGGATTTGAAAAGTCTAAACTTCACCAAAAGAACTTCACCAACTGAAGTTACATTCTTGTTGTGGAAAGAGTGAAACAAAACCAAAACAAAATTCAAAAAAACCAACCAGTGAATTGAGTCAGTGAATGAAAACATGCAGATCTTAATGATATAACTAGTTTTCTGCTTTGCTATCCAGATTCTCAGTAAATGTGCTACTAGGTCTTTCCCTTCCTAAGTATCCCAGAGTGTGGTTAGCAAGGCAAAAAGAGATGAAAGCAGAGTGACATAATGAATTGCTCTGTCTCTGTAGAAGACATGGTAAACTGTAAAACAAACTTGTATAGCAAATTAATAAACTCAAACACAAGGCAATGTACTCCAGAAGGAACAATGTGGACTGCTCTTTGCAGCTGGACAAAACAAGCCAGCTTTAACAACTCACTGTTATCAGTAAGGTTATTCAGCCCTTCCCTGGCACGACCTTTGAAGTTAAGCCAGTTCAGAGACAGCAACAAGGGAAAAAACATCCCAATTTATTTTGCACATGCCAGTTTTCCACACTTTAAAGTCTTGATGTAGCTCACAGCAGGTTTATGAGCAGGAGGAAGCAGAGAATCCAGGCCAGGAAAATTCCTCAGCAGCTCACAGGCAGCACACCAGTTCACTTGCAGCTGCCAGACTGCACTGGGGTGGACTTGGACTTCCCAGGGACATGTCTGGGAGCCAGGAATCAATAATTAGCTCCCTCCTTCTGCACTGGAGGTAAGTGGTTTTGGGTCCTGGCTGAAGTCACAAGGAAGAGGGAGAAAGGAAGATCTGAAAGGTAGCAGAGCTTGCTGCAGACATTCTATAAAACAATGTTTTAAAGGGGTTTCAGTGCCATTTGCTAGAACCATCTCCTGCATAGTCCTGCTTACACATTAGCTTCAATCCCAACTGCAAACACACTGGGAAAATGTATTAGCACATAGAGAAATAGAATAAACATTGAAAATGCAATAATGCAATTACATGATTTGACACTAGAAAACATTGAGGAGACCCAGGGATTGCCAATGAAATGATTAGAGGTATAGAAGAAGGCTTTCAATCCAGTTTCCATAGGAGATGAATACACAAGACCTGGTACGCAAAAGTTATGGACTCAGAAAGCATTAAATATTTAAATAAATAAATAGCAAGACTGTATTGGCTGTCTAGATGAGCATCATAAGTTTACAGATGCTACATAAATCCTTAAACTTCAGCCAACTATTTGCTAGCAAGGGTAAAGGATACCTTTTGTTCTATTTTAATTATTTTGGATTAGCCATTCATCATGAGACACTGCTAATTTTTAGACACTTCTGATTGCCATTAGATTTAATGCAAAAATTCCTCTTTCCTTCTTTAGCCTTATGACAGTCACAGTACTGCTGGCTACTTTGCTTTTATTTTTTTAAATCACATTTATGAAATGCTGAAGCAGTAGAGAACAAAAGCAGGAAGAGAAACAACTGTGAATTCACAGGATCTCACACAGCTTGTAACAGACACTATCAAGCCAGTTCCACAAGGGGATCCCCTTCCCCAGCCTCCTTTGCCAACCACAAAATACAGATAACTCCTATGAGAAGAATGAGATTTTTAGCACTACAATTCCAAATGTCAGAAAAAACACTACATAGAATAAACCAAAGGCTTTGTCTGTATTTTATAATAATGTGCAAATAACCAACTAATGAAATATTCTAAACATCTCTAGAAAACAGATCATACCTCAGAATAAAGACAAGAAAAAGGTCCCAGTAGTCTTAACAGCAAAGACCCTTCTCCAGTCCATATCTGACAAGATATTACCCCATAAGAAAACAAAGGGATTACATTCTCGCCCGCTTCTTAATTGTAAAATCTCATGATACAACATTCTTTTTCCATGCCATTGCTTCCAGCCTACGAAAATACTTCGTGTCATTGTACTCCAGTTAATCACTACACAGAGTGCGACCAAAACATGGTAGGATGTGTATGAATTTGTTTGTTTTCCTCCTCAAAATAAAGTCAAGATTTTGTGCACGGAAATAGCCATAACTAATGGTTATAATGGTTATTCCCATCTGTCCACATTCCAGAGCAAGATTAGCTTTTACCCAGGAAGGATGAAAAACGCTGAACTTGTGCAGATTTGCTTTAAGATAAAATATAATTATAAAATCATTAAAGTCAAGGGAAAGAAGTAATTCACTAATATTTCTTTGGAGGTAACATCTTGTGTGCCCTGAAAAAAATAAGCTTTCTCACTAAAATTTTAATAAGCCCTTGGGTTTTTTCTGAAATATTTAAGAATAGCTGTTAAGAAAACAATTGGAAATGAACAGCTGTTAAAACCAATGAAAATATACACCTCCATATTTTAATGTAAAAACTCTTGTACTGCGATTGCATATCAGACAAAACAAAAAAAAGGAAAAAAAGGAAAAAAGAAACAAGTCTGCTCCTACTTTTGTTTGCTCCTCCTGTACTTTGCAATAATGCACTGTTTAGCTAGGTGTTCCACACTGGAAAGTGTCAAGAGCTATTAAAATAAAATTCATGTTATTTGCTTCCCATCTTTCTAAAAAAAAAAAAATTTACTTGAACTGCATTATCATTTTCACCACTCTAGCTGTTTCTAAAGCACAAATTATTTCTGGCTTCGAATAAATTATGGATGGTATGTATTGGAAAAGTTAGTTGGACTACTGACTGCAGCTGTGGATATACTCAGTAGCTTTGATAGTTCTGGTAGCTATGACTGTGTAGCACACTGGTCTTGATATGAATAAAGCAAACATCTTCAGAATACAGCACCAGTGAGGTCAAACTTCTGTTAAAATCCCTGTAAACCAGAGAGCAACTCCTTGAGGATTTTATTTATTTACTTAAATATCCATTTCATCAAAACAATGAGATGCCCTTGGTAATGAATTCATGGAAGATTATTGTACCACTCAGGTAAAGTAACACACCCTTCAGCTTATTCCCAACTATACCTTTGACATCAGGAATATATTTAAAAGGGATTAATGCCTGTTGTGCCTTTTTGTTTAACTAGACATTGACTACAGAGAACGTAAACACATAATGTAATACTGAAATACTCAACATTTCTTTTTGATTACAGAGCTCAATGGGTAACTACTACTTCCACAACATGTCATTTAGAAATTGTCGAATTTATTTAAATATCTACATTACCTGGCTACCCAACACCTCAAAATACAAAATGCTGCAGTTACTTCTAAACTAACAGTGCATCAAAGGCATGTCCTGTGATGTGTGACAGATAGGTTCCTTATTTTTCATCTGCTACAGACAGAACTCGAAACTCAGTTCTCCCAACCACTCCATCTTTGCCCGTGATAAAAGCAGAAGGATCACAGCAGCTGGTACAGGTACCAGCCCGGGTGTGTGAGGGCCCTCTAAAGTGAGCAAGACCACTCATCTCTTCTCCATAGTGACCAGGGACAGGACCCAAGGGAACGTCCTGAAGTTGTGTCAGAGGAGGTTTAGGAAAACGTTCTTCACCCAGAGGGTGGCTGGAACAGGGAGGTGGTCACAGCACCACGTGGACAGGGTTCAAGAAGTGTTTGGGCAATACTCTTGGGCAATACTCGAGTGACTCTTGGGGATGGTGCAGAGGCAGGATTTGGACTCAATCCTTGTGGGTCCCTTCCAATGCAGGATATTCTGTGATTCTGCTGGTGGCACAGCTTCACTGCCACACGTATGCCTGGTCAAAGGCTCTGCCTGAGCACAATGTTGCACTCCACAAACTACAGCCTTATCTCCACAATGGCACCAGCTGGATGGAAACAGTCATTTTCTGTTCAAACTGCTGGAAATCTGCCTGATCTAGTGATGTGAATTTGACACTAGCTGGCTTACAAGCAGCAACCTCTGTAGTTCAAAACACAACAAGCTTAATATGAGGGATTATCTAGAGCTTTGTAATTGCTCATTTAAAAAACAAAGCCCCCCCTCACTTGTTATACAACTACAAATTTGTATAGAGGTTGTACTACTAGCAATTTTTAAAGCAATTTAAACTGATACAAAAGAAAATTTAGATAAATGTCACTTTTATCACTAACTTTCACTTCCAAATTACTCCAGATGATTTCTTAAACACATACAAATACGCCTGTACATTGTTTAAACCATCTTTACCTGATATACTTCATTTTACAACAGAGCAGTTAGGAGCAATGCAGGTACCTAAACACAGATATCTAGTGCTATTTTAGATGCCCGAGGGCATCCCACTGTGGCTCTCAACTGCTGCTAAAAAAGGCATTAAGTCATCTGTCACACCTGCTAGCCCTGACAGATGTCTCAGGTACCCAAAGCATTTAAAATGGCATTAGATGCCTATGTTTAGGCTTCTGAATCTTTTCCTTGGTGACTAGAGAAAGTGCAAACGAGGGGGGGAATTGCTGTCCTGGAGTCTGTCATTTATCTCAAACACACTACAGAAGCAGAAGTGTGAAATCTTTACATTGTCTCACTAATGTATGTTTCCACTCTGTTCCCACAGATCAATCTGCGGCAAAAATATACAGTATGTTGTGCATTATTATAAGCAAAAAGCTATTGCAGTGAGGAAAGCCAGTACAGATTTTTGAGGGTAATAGCATCTCACTTCCAAAAAAAAATCAAACTGGATTTGCATGAGAGAGAAGGATGAAATGCCCTTCTTCAACCACAATTCAAGTGGAATCTGTTTCTTGCTCATTCCACTCACAATTTATTTGTGGCACAGCATGGGGAAAAAAAAAAGATTATTTTTTTCCTCCTGCATTTCTTACATATTGATGCTCTCTGCAATATTACACCATGTTGATGCCTCTGTCTGGACAATCCATAAAAAAGAATCAAAACCAAGGTCATGGCAAAAAGTCTGAAAACCTGCTGTTCCAAATGTACTTTAATCTCAACCAGGTGAAACAAAAAAATTAGCTCATAATATTGTAGTAAATAATCTTTTTTCCATATCTAGAGATTTCTAGCATACGAGAGGGCTTTTCATAACATATTCTGCATTTTTCCCGAGCTCTTACTTTGAAACTTACTTATGGGAAGTTTAATATTCAGACTTGAATAGTCTAAGTGTCATCCCAAACAAAGCCACGTAAGGTGGCTATTTACTACTACAGCACCTCCTGCTTCCTATTTTTTTTGAATTGTAAGTCAAGGGATTTCCACGTGATTTTCTAAACTAAGCTTAAACTACTAAAAAAAATAAAAATAAAGCAAAAAAGCCAAAAACTAAGCCAACCAACCAACAGTTTTCTGAATTTCTCCAATTAGCCATAATTCCTATGGCTTTATTTCAAAGTCTTAAAACTGTGCCTCTTTCCCATATTTACTTCTATTATAGTATTTTACCATAAATATCCTTAATAACAATACCTTTTGTCAAAATTAAAGCTATCATGGTTTTATACCAGTCACAGAAAACACCAAAAGGTATGCTGCAAGGAAAATATTTTTTAATCACAATTGCTTACCTCAGACACTCTCTTGGTGACATGAATTTTCTCCAAGACAGTACAATAAATTGTACTCCAAATTGATTATGAACAATTGACATTAACCTACGAAGTTTGGCAAGCAGTTAATTAAGCCAGCCCTATAATGAAATGCTTCAAAATAACTCAGTCTCTGAACCCCACAAGTAATTGTACAGCTCCGTTTTCTTTTTCTGGTTTTATAGTCACTTCTAGGTATAAAAATACTTGGTATGACCCTTTAAGAACCCAGCACTTACATTCACTACTACAAATGGCCACCAAAACAAGTAGTCTATTTCCAAGAAACAAACTAATTTAGACATTTAACAATTTGAGGAAAACAGAATGTGTCTGTTAGGGAAGGAGCCATCAAGAGTCACCAGCTCAGCCCTCCTCCTAGCCCCACTTTCCAAGCCATGGATGGAAATGATCATAGAGTCTCTTTACTTGCAAAGGTCCTATGTTTCATAGGCAGGAAGAGGAAAATCAATACTGTGTACAGAAAAGGGGAAAAAAAAAAATTTGTTTTCACTACCAAAACTTGAATGACTGTAAGGTCATCAACTGGCTGGGAAGGGAAATTCCCTCGCCTTGCCATGATACACCACTTTACAAAACAGACAAGAAAACTGAGATTCTTCATGTCCATGTCATGTCATGAAATCACTATGTTAAAAGAACACCCAGAAAAACAAAACAACCCTGGTTATCTGGAACATAAGACTTCAAAATGCCCCCAAGCAATTTCCTTAGTTTTCTACATAATCACATGTTCCACTGTTGAAGATGGAGGGAATATGCACTTTTCCCTTTAGACCACCTACTTGAATTTAACTAAGCTGATTATTGTTACTGTGTTTATATTGCAGCAGCACCTAACATGAGGGATGCATATAATCCTTTAAGGCTGATAATCTGTCTAATAGTCATTTCATGGCTTATTTGAAACAAGCTGATGTTAGCACAACAAATGAAATCTCTTGAACACTCTGCATAAACAATAACAAAGACTGAAGAAGCCTTCAGGCTAATTTAGGATTCTTTTTTTCTTTGCACCTGTTCCTCTCCCCATGAGTACATGTCCAAGATGCACATACTCAGAAAGAATGTATAAGAATGCTGGGGGTTTTTGGTTTTGTTTCTTTACAGTTGCTTGTGAATCACAAAAACATTCCCATAACCAGAGAAAAATGTAGGAGATGCTCAGTCTGAAGTTCACTAATGCTGCTCTGGATGTGTGAACACACACAATTTCTTATCAGGTCTTCAAGTGACAGTATTACAAAAACTCTGCTGAGGGCAACACTGATTCATGGAGCCTGGGCCTGTGGTCAAGATGGTCCACTGATTTCTTCTGCTTATTTTAGCCATATACAACTCCCTCATCTAAACTGAGAAACTCAAAAATAAAGCTGTGGTTCTTTTCATTACATGCGTAATATAAAACTTTGGTTTTCTTCCCTTCTCCTTCCCCCACAAAGTTTTACGAATCTTCAGCAAAATTACTTTTCTCTACCCACTTGCACAAAACTTTGGCTTTTATAGCACAATTATTCTCAGAAAAACAAAAAAAAAGACAGACCAACTTCTTATAAACTGAAAACTGAGACTTTTTGTTGAGGTGTTTTTTGGGGTTTGTTTTTTGTTTGGTTTGTTGGGTACGTTTCTTTCAAAAACAAACACACAAAACCCATCAATCTTTGCCGCTGAAAAGGAACTGAGACTCTCAGCCTACAGGTCCTGCTGCAATCATGACATTGTTTAAGCTCAGGATTTTCAATGGGATAGAAATCCTGGTTCAGACTTCTGCTTCCCAACAGCACCTGCCCAAACACAGCCCCCAGCCTGGGCAGAGGACAGAGCACAGCAGATCGGGTCCTCTGCCACTGCCTGGAACAAACTGCTGACATAAGCTGATCCCCAGCCACTTCAGGGCCCCGAGTCAAAACCACCACTTTAAATGTCAGAACAAAACCTGGAAGCACCAAGAGAAGATTAAGAAGTGACAGAGATGAAAACATCCAGGTGACAAAATTTTCCAATGGCAAGTTTTCCATTCTGGTTCTCACTTTTTTTGCACATCTTTCACCAGTGGAGACTTTACAAGACACACAATTGAAGGGCACTGCACAGCCTGGCTTTACCAGCAGCCTCCCAGTTTAAATATAAGTGGAGGTTAGAGCTCTGGCAAAAACAAGGGGTCCATGTCTCCTCAACACATGTAAATTGAACATATGCTCATTCAACACACAGAGCTATATATGAGTATTCATTAATATGAATAATGCACAGTAAAAGACACAGGGATTTTGAAAATCTTATTTGCACATAATGATTTAAATTCTACACTAGACACCAAGGTTACATAAAAATGTGCTGTTTAGTAAGTAACTGATATCACCAGGATTGCACATTTTTGTAGCATTTTGGAGTTTTCCAAGGTAAGAAACAGCTGATCAGCTTTACCATTACATTTTGTGTTCTTTGTAAGCGTAACAAATTCAGGAAAGAGGGCACCTATTTTTACTTACATTCTAATTCTCACAACACTGATCTGGTATTATAAAATATTTTCCTGTAAACATCATGTATAACTTCAGGTTTTGTTATTGAACTGTTGTTCAGTTTTCTGGAGGTTTTTTGTTTGGTTTTTTTTTTCCACATCAAGAGGACAATATTAAATAAGAATACTGTAATGAATTTCAAACCAGACAGATAAAGAAGGAAAATTAAATGAACCATTACAGATTTTACACTCCGTCATTACACTTTTTTCTTTTATTTCAGGGGATATAAAATTCCCAATAACTTTTATGCAACACAGGAAGCTGCTTTTAGTCAGTGTATCTTTTTTGTTGCCTAGCTAACTCTTCAGCTTTCAGGTTGACTTTTTACACCACAAACCCCCTAAGACTGACAATAATGAAGTGACAGTAGATGAGTTGGTAACAGCAACCCAACAGGTACATTTTAACCAGGATAGATACAGTTAAGACGAAGGCTTCGTTGTAAAGAAAAATAATGTGCATAATTCAGCAGCCATGCCATTCCACACACATATAATTAACAAGTCTTCAGCTCATTAGCAGGCTGTATAAAATACATATAATATGCTGTGCAAAACTGATTGAGAATAAAAAACTTCTCATGAATTAAAATAAATTATTTAAATTGTTTTGAAAGAGTGGTATCAGTAGCATTCACGGATATGATTCCCAAACCTACTCATGGCTCCAGCTTTTTTTGACTGATACTTTCAACCTCATGGTTTTCAACAGATGTCTTGCCATGCTAATTCTAGTGTACTACATTTGATCAGTGACTCTGAGATGCTGCTACCACCCTGAGAGATGAACAGGGCCAAGGGAGTACAAACAGCTGCTCCATGGGACACACACATTCCCCAAAGGCAGGACGCACATGGATCACACTGCAGGCACATTTCAGTAGCAGTGTTGGAAGGGTATTTTTGAGGAACACTCTTAGTACACATCAGCATCATCACTTTACTTGTCTGTATATCAGTTATAGATGTACAGCTTCAGTGCTCTATCCCCAGACACACGATAAAGGGCTGTGCATTATTGCATCTGATGACACCAGCACTTAGATGAGACCTTGAAGCCATGAAAGTGCCTCTCAAGGGAACAAAATAGTTACTCCTGAGCTGTACTGACACCTCCTGGCAACAGCTCGAGAAGGTCTCATCCCACACAGAGTACTTTCTCCAGTCACTTCTTGGGGGTTTCAGCCAAAAGGCAGCAGTCATGGTGCTCCCTCCAGCCTGGCTTCAAAGGCACACTGCCCAGAATACCAAGCAGAACCTTTTGATTTACAAGCCCTACTGACATTTTAGAAAACAAGAGGCTAAGATAGAGGAATATCACCCTCTAAAATCTCTAGATTTATTGTACCACGCAGTGGCCTTTCTTGAGTGGTTGAAAAAATTGCAGCAAAAGCTAATCAACTAGCAGCTTAATTCATACCATGAATCTTGCAAAGTGTTTTCTCACTTCTCTGTGAAGGCCTGTCTGTTTGCTAAGAGTTTACATCTCTGCCCCCCATGGATTCCTGACAAATATTTTAAGTATGATTTTGGTACAAAGAATGTAAGTTAACATAGAAAAAACAATAGCTTAAGACTACCTATACTCCAAACACAATAATACATAGAAAAAAAATTCTCTATGCTTCATGTAGGTAACAAAGTCAGTGTAAGTTGTAAATTCTGTAGGAAGAGATGGCAATTACTTACATGCATTTTAAAATACATTAAATATCACAGTAGCATAAGTAAAATTGATTTTGATCTTTATAGCAGTTTTGAACAGTGGACTTGGAGGCAGAGGGACACCAACTTCAGCAAGAACCCCACATTTAAAAGTCCTTCTGAACATACACCTCAAGTATTTATATTCAAGTGACAATCAGACAGCAAGTGCATTTCACAGTTTAAGTTTAGCTTGTTCAATGTTTTACATAGCAATCTGTGTTCCCCCTAACCCCTGATCAACCAGTAGCCAGAATTTTGAAGGACTTGATTGCTCTCATTATAACATTCCTGTTATATCTTTTGTGCTGCCTTTATACAGCACAATTTTCTTTATAGTTACATAATAATAGAAAGCTGAATTTTTGTCTGTTTTCTTTTGTGTTGTTCTCTCCCCCCGACTCTTCAGAGGTAATTACGACATTTTTAAATACTTTGCATATGCTGCAAGGCAATCAAGAAAATTCATTTGACAAACTGGATTATAGACTGTCTGCCAGAAAGCAAAGTGGTAAACACATTTCCAACCATTTCTCAATGAATATGTCTATTAGATGCTCACAGCACACTGAAATAATGCACAAGTAAGAAGAGTTCTACATTTACAGTTTAAGTAAAGCAAAAAGCCCCATGAAAATGGTGTATTTCCTCTCATCATATCCACAGTTAAACTGTAAAACTCTTTTTTAAACAATTGAAACTCTAACAAGGTAAATTCCCATTTTGCAATTAATTGCTATCTTCAGAAACTCCATACTCACAGATCATGAGCTGAACCACATATGTGAACATTTCTACAGAGTAGAATTGTGACAGAAGAGTACTACTTCTCAGATTGCAGTGCTTTCAGATTTAACTGCATTTTATCTTCACTCCAGCTTATTTTCAAGCAGATAAATACCTACACACATACCTATCTCTTTCACTGTCTGCATCCATCCATTAACATATACATCTCTTCCAATTTTGAGAAATGCAGTCATCCCAGGTTGGATTGCTACAGAAATTTCTGATGCCATCATTATGTATTTTCTTCCTCTCACCCATACACTTGTAGACATGCTAGCTGTACACCCACAGATGTAATGGCTTTGCAGTGAGCAGCTTCATTCTCTAAGTCAAAGTCACTCACAGGGACACAGTGTACAGCAGTATATTGTGGGAATTGTTAAACTACTCCATGTGCAGGAGATGCAGTAGTAGAGTATTCTGCTTGTGTTAATTCACTGTTTTTCTTACCTAACAGGCTTTCCAGTGCAGACACATCCCAGCAGGACTGGGGATCTGTATACAGAAAAATATTCCAGACTCCCCAGGATGTGCCCAAGACAGGATAGGAGCTGCCACTACCTAAAGCTGCTCAATATTCCCTGCTACAGGATGCTGCTGTAAGTGGAGTGAGTTTTAATTTTTACAAAGGTCATTACACTGCCATTTTACATATGGGAAAGAAAAAGCCTTTTCCTTGTGCTTTTTCACTAAATGCTTCATCCGTGCTATATGATAAAGCAAATGCTCCAGTTTGCTATATGTAATTTGCTAGGAGGAAATGAGAATGCTTTAATGGCAAAAAGCAATGTTTTTATGAGAAAATCTGAAGGTTTTCCTGTATTGGTGGAAAGACTTGACATATGATCAAAACAAAAACATTTCTAGAGCATCCTAAAGACAGAAAATTCTTCACGTGGGGGAAACTTGTCTGCTTTATAAGTGTGTGTCTGTAGGGTTTAAAGTTTAACAGCTGTTTTCTCTGGAAATTCAGCATGTGTTCAACACATTTTATCTTATATGTTCAGGGACATGGCAAAACTCTCTCCAGATTTTTTTTAGGTTCTAATTTGGTGTAGCTACCCAGGCAATGGCAGGTAAAGCTTCTCTCCTCACATCCTCAAGCAGCTTAGAAAGAGTGGGGCTTTGAGGTTTTCCAATGGGAAAAAGAGCTGATTTGTTAGCAGAACAGAATAGGAGTAAGAGATCTAACAGGAGACTGTCCAGAAAACATTAAGTTCTAGTTTGGAAAAAATCTGGATATTGACTTGATGGCTACTGTTCATATCCTGGAGTCTTTAACTTTTCATGGTTTTTTATGAAACAAAAAGGGACTTATCACTTCATTAGACTGTGCACTATAAACCCATATTCTCATGGAAATAATGTTTGTGTAATTTCTCATTTATAGCTGAAATGTCTCATCTTGATCTTTTGCTCTGTGAAATGGTTGGTTTCCCTTCCTTCTGAAGGTGATTTTTCTTTTTAATTTTACAGCCTCAGACAGGTTCATTCACCTGTTCTTTGAATTATGGCAAAGTGAAAAAAGTAATACTTACTCGAAATGACAAAGTATAAGTGGGTCTCCCTCACCCCAACCCCAATTCAAAGATGCTGAACTTTATGATCTGACATTTTCAGGTTGTCTGCATTTGACTAGGTACTGTGCATTTTCATTGTACATGAAGAACTCACTCCCTTACCCCACACCAACAGACAAATGAGGTCAAAGCATTTTTAAAGACTTTTAAAATTTGTCTAGTATTGGAATTACAGTATTTCCCACTATGAACCAGTAAGAAGTGACCACTCATGAAGAAAATGCAGGGCTAGATTACTCCTTTCTACAGCACCTACAATAAAACAGAATTCTGTACTTCAGGCTCTCCTAAAGAGCCTTGTAATACATTTTGTAGACCAAAACTAAGCTCTGTAGAAGGGAATAGATCTCAATTTTGAGCCTCAAGACTAGCAAGGAAAAGCAGCAAGGCTGTTGACTCAAGAACACTGCTTCTTTTTGGTTTAGGAGCAAACAGACTCCATCAGCAGTTTATCAGTTAACTTATAGCACAGAAAATTAGATTCACATAGGTCTCTTAGACATTCTGGACAATGGTTCTGCTCTCACACACAGAGGATGCAAGTCCTTAAGAATTAATTCTGCTGGCTTTCAAGAACATGGATGTATCACTCCTTTTCCTAGTAATACTACCTGTCAGGATGAACTCTCTTTGGGAAAACTTCATGTGCAGTGTTAGTGGCATGAAAACTCAAGTTCAGAACCATAGTTACAGATACATGCTACAGCTGGATAAAGAAAAATATGTGCTGTCACTTTGTCATGACTAGCTTTGAAATGGAAGAAAAAGTTGTAGGTGTAAAGAGATCTTAGAGCTAGTCAGCAAACCAAAGAGTTGGAGTATAAGGAATTGGGTTCTTTGGACAGATTAAGAGAGATAGAAGTGGTGTATCAGTGGGAAACCTAAGGATTAAGGAATACAAAATATTTTTGAGAACAGAAGGAAAAGGATCAAAACCAGAAATGACAAAATAAAGGTAAAAGTGGACTTTGTAAAGGGAATGGCAACCTAACAGAACAGGCAGGGTGGATTCAGCAGAAGCTAACCTCACTGAAAAAGGTCAGAGACACTCAAAGGGGAGCTCCCACCAGCCAAACAAAGTTAAGAATACGTAATTGAAGCCGCTTAAAAGTACTACTGCAAAACTGATAGGAACTCCTACTCTGGAAGAAAGGACTCAAAAGCCTCTCTTCCAAGTGGAGATCTTTCCTACTTGAGCTAAAGAAACAGGCCCTTGGCTAACAGCATCGTAAGCACTTACTGTGTTCACAAGCCTGCCACGGGAGCAGAACACGCTGAGAAATACAATGATTCTCCCTCGCAAAGAAAGCTTGTCTCAAACATCTGAATTGTATGATAAAGTCAAGTGATCTTCAGCTTACAAGGCAAGAAATAGGTGTTTTATACCATCAAAAAAACCCACTTCCTAGTTCTCTCATAGAAAACATTCATTTCTAGCTGTAAAACACTGACCAGTATCAGCCTTCAAAAACACTTCATCTTTATTTTCTCTTATTTTGATTTATAATTGAAGATTTGTCTGGTTTGCTAGACACCATTTATATTAGTTCACAATTAGGGTATCCACAATATGACAATAATTTGAGAAACAGACTTTTCTCCATTAAAAATTCACTCCCCATGTAAATGACATGCTTAACTGACTGTTTCCTTGTCTGTAAAAGAGATGAGCATTAAGCACTTCCTTGGGGCATCAACAATACTTGATTACTTCAGATCAAACCTAGGACTTGTTTTATGACCTAGAGTTCCTGAAGATATACACTTTTGTAATTTTCAGTTCCACCACAATGCATTCAAGGAGAAACACCTGAACTACCAGGGATAATCAATGTAGCTGTAGTATGGCATCAAAAACCAACAGAAAAACTGGTATGTATTCTCCAGTCCCTGTATTTTATCATCTGTCATTAACACTGTCATTTTGAATCCACTCGGGTTTGAGTTAATTTAAAAATACAGTGCCAAGGCAGGAATTAATTCCCTAGATAAAGGTTTAAGAGACAGTATTTAAAAATAAATTAAACCCAGTTGTAAATAGCAGCAGAATTCAGTAATAAATTTTCAGTACCTATCCCTGGTGAACAGCAAAGGATATCAACCTCCATCCACATGCCCAAAGGAACCACCTAGTATTGCCTGTACCAACCTAAGCCAGTGTCAGCCCACAGGGCCAGCACCCAACACGGACACGTGATGAGCTCCACGTCATCTGTCCCTGGCCACCATCAGCACCTCTGCCATGCACATGTGCAACCAAACAGGAGGTGAAATGAAACTGAACTCCAAAGACCCACATGTTTCAAAGAAATTTGTATTTGGAAAGTGACAGTCCACAGTGTGCAGTGCCAAGAATAGTCATGAACTGAGGCATTCAAAAGCTGTGAATTGGTTTGGGCCCATAAATACAGACCATTTCCACTGGCTCATTCTTCAGTCCATAGAGAATGAAACAGCATTAGAAAAACAGTAACTGTGTTACAAATATCATGTTTAAGAAAGACTGAATAGTTAAACATTTAGATAGAAACACAGACCAAGAAATATTTTTTTTTTTGCATTTTGACATGTTAAGAAAAGTAATATGTATGCAAGATGTCCTTTAAAATTCGCACATCACTCGTTTTGACCTTTGAAAATTTCAGCTACCTTCTTCCTCAGACAGTTAGTAAGCCTAACCTTCCACCACAGATTATACGCCCTTAACTCTTCCAAGATCCAACAAAGACTGGTCCCAGACCCCTCCCGTAGTGTTCCCACACTTTCCAACAGAAAGTTCCATAACCTGAACACACTGAGGTAAAAAATTAACATAAATGTAAAAAACATAAACATAAATTTACAAGATGGAAGTAGACCAACAAAAGATCTGGAGCTAGGAGAGAACTAATTTCAGAACAATAGCTTTTTTATTTATTTCTGGTTTTACAGTGAAACCATAATCAGAAAACATGCGAGTATGAGGATACAAATAACTCTCTATTTTGGGGTCCTGAGAAGTTTCAGCAATTGCTTGTAGCATACTGAATGTTTGTAATTCATTGGATTCGTTTAAAAATGCAAAGCACACCACAACATCAGTGATGTTCTCTTAACAAAAAGACTATTACACTTAATGTTTTTCTGACAGAGCTAGCATGTTTAAAAATATGTATTTCTTTTCTACAGTGTAATGTTTACAATGGTGTGTTCCTATTTGAATTAAACTAACTGTAATAATGTCATATTTCAGGCGAGACCATGCTCTGCTAATTATCCCAAAGAGCTTCAAAATCTTTACAGTATATTCACTGCATTTACATCTTCTCCACAAACTTACTGATCTTGTTTATATAATTTTGCAAATGACAAGATGTGCAGGATAACAATCTAAATGAACTAAAAATTGTGTCATGGACAGATCCTTCATGGATTTGCAATTTGTAGCTGTCAATCTTCCTACAGCTGCTAGATAACAAAACAACAGTTCTTTTCTTCATGCAGACGAGCAAATTCAATAAACATTGGTAAGGGTTCTTTTCCAAAAGAAAGAAATCTCTGGTTCTCCACTGTATTAAACCTTTACTTATACACATCTTAACTCCTTTCTTGTTTTTCTAAAGGTTAAAAAAAAAATCATAGCAATTCTGTGTATTTTGGCACCAAATTTAAATTATGTGGAAAATGGGCTTGCTGATTGCTAAATACTTTGGTGAAGAGGAATAACATAAGGGGGAAAGGGAAAAGAGATGGACAGACAACTCACATCACATTGTAACTGGAGAACACACAATGGGAGTAGTCAAAATGATCATTAAAGACAGCAATTGCATTTTTATATCACCTTCTCAACCAAGAGCTTCCTGAAATGAGCCAAGTTATATTAACATTTGAAAGAGAACACAAACAATAAAGGGATCAATATCTCATGAATCTTACAAATTCGAAGTTGTGACATTCATAAAGGCAATGCCTATAAGATCGCTTTTTTTTCTTTTCCTTAAGACAAGGGCATAAACTGCACTATAGTTACAAACACTACTGAGGATTGGATTAGGAACCAACATTCACAGTGACAAAAAAGAAAAGGAATTCAATCAATAGAAGACCATTACGGAAAGAGAAATAAAAATGGAAAACAAAAAAAAAAAATTGCTATGACTGTAGAGGATGACAATGGCTATACTGATGATGGACAATGCAAACACTTTATTCCTGCAAAAACCTCGTATTCCACTTTTAAAATAGATCCGAGATTTCTTCTTTCTTCAAAGAAATTATACATCAAATTTCTATAATCTCAACACCCGTTCCATATCATGGGTTTTCCCTTTGAAATCCAACTCCACGTTAGACAGAGGTGTTCACAGAATGTGTTGCTCCCGGGGGCTAGAAAACTCTAAGCTTCAACAGACTAATGCACGTAGCAAGACCATCAAGGATCATCAGGCAAAAACATTCAAGGCAGGCACGTATATTAGGTCCACTGAGACTAACACCAGCACCACTTGATGCACACAAGCAGTTCAGGGTCATGAGTTGTACCACTTCTTACATGAGATATTTTGAATCATTGCAACCTCGAACAGCTGAAGAAACACACCTTTATGAGTGCAGCGAACAAAGTGATCAGGACACGGACTTGTCAGAGGAAAGGATGCTCACAGGTGCCCGTGTTCAGAGAAATACTGTCAGAGAGTATAAATTCGCCTCATACATCTCACTGATTAGATGCACATGTCTTATGATGGCAAAGGGGATTCATGAATGCTGCGGAAAGAGACCTGTAACAGCACGCCCGGTTCTGCTCCAAGACAACCGAGAAGGGGTAACATCATTCAAAATAAATAAACATTTACTCAGTCAACGAGTAAAAAGGGTTGAGGCTCCAGCTGAGAGAGTAATTGGAAAGAAGAAACACCTGAGAAGAATTAACGGGAACAGCAGCCCCAGCAGTACCGAGCTCCAAAACGCCCCAAGTGCCGGCCGGAGAGACCTGTACCCCCGGCGCCGGCCGGACCCACAGCAGCCCTTTGGCTCGGGGCTCGCGAAAACACCCACGGAAACCCCCACGAACGGGCTCGCAGCCGCCCCACCTCACCCCAGCCCAGTTCGGCCCCACCTCACCCCCAGGCTCGGGGCGCCGCAGACAATGGGCGGGCGGCGAGACCCGCCCGGCGCAGCCCCGCGCAGCGCCC
>WEIV01009458.1:290905-365077 GCA_013390005.1 Calyptomena viridis
CTGCCCGCGCTCCTCCGTGACCGTCCCCGCTCTGTCCCCCGCAGCCCCGCAGTAACGCGGTGCCCTGAAGGCTGCGCGGCTGCGGCCCGGGGAATCCGGCAGTCGCCCGAGCCACCGCCCGCCCGGCTCCAGCTACGCTGCAAATCCTACAGCAACCCCTACACAAGTCATTTGCCTGAGCTGCGAGGAAAGGTGTCAGGCAGAGACTTTCCTCTGAAAACTAACTCGCTCTACTTTTCCGCTTTGCCTCCCGCCGTACTTTCCCGTTGCGTGTGCACACGGGCGGCTTCCCTCGGCTCACCTGGTTTCCGAGGAGCGGCAGCTCCTGTCCGGGCGAGGAACTGCTGTTTGGGAAGTGCCTCCGCTCCTCTTTAACGCATGCAATAGAGTTAGAGCAGACAGCTCAGGGTCGCTCCCAGTGGGGTCCAAGTTCTCCAACAAAAGCTCTAGTTTTTCACTTTAGTATGAAACGAAAATCTTTTGGGTTTTGTTTCAGTTTGGGTTTGTGTCGTTGCAGATTTTGCATCACTAGCTTTTCAGAATACTCCCTTATTCCCTCAATTATCAGAGATAATTTGCTTTAAATTTGAAACAAATATAAATTTAAGCTCATTTTTTTTTCAGCCTCTATTTCTTGGTTGTGGGTTTGTTTGAGTTTTTTTGTGGTTTGGTTCGTTGGGGTTTTTTTGTTTGCTTGTTTTGGGGGCTTTTTTCCCTATTGTTTATTAAAATCCCACGTTCATGGAGTTGCAATGTAATGCCTAATCTGAATGTTTTACCATCACTTTCACTGAAAAAATAAAAGTCATCTAGTTAGTTCTAACCTGTGTTCGGAAACCAGATATTTCCTCTGGAAACTAATGGAAACTAAAGCATATAGGTAAGAAACTATTTTGCAGTTTATCTTCAAGCACGTTCTATTAAGGAAAACATCACGCCCTTCTCCAGGTACAGGTTCCTATACAAATAAGGAACAGGTTTTCTACAGAGGAAAGTGGTACTTGTACAGCAATGAGGGCACTATTTTGTGCCACTAAAGTGTTTTTTTCTGCATTAAGTTCTCTAGTGACAATCATGTTTCTCCAATTCTGCAACAGCAGCTTGGCTTCAAGCCAGAAGCAGAGGAGCTGACTTTGATATCTTCTCTGAAGTCCTCTCTCCTTCCTTTGCCATCAGCAGAGAGTGCAAGCCCAGCACCACAGCCTTCATCACTCCCCCTTCTGCTGGGCCCTGCCTACCAGCTCGGAGCCCACCTGAGGGACAGTCTGTCCCATAGCCCTTCTCACCCTGTTTGGGCACTCCTGTGGAAACCGTGTGCTGGTCAGTCTGACACTGGGCGACCACTTGTGGGGGGGATTTGTCCTCAGTATTGTTGCTACTTTAATTCTTCTTGGTGGCATCTTGCAGGCTTCCAACCCCCATTTCTTCCTACTTTTCAGAATGAACTGAAGCATTCAGAGTGCCTGTTCTGTCTTTGGTTTTGGGCATAGGCTCACTGTTGCCCATTATTTTGCCATTGCATTCGATTTCTTTGTCATTGTCACCGTGGACGAGACCCAGGCAGAAGGACTGCCTGATGGGCTGCCACGATGGGATGGAGCCTGGCTCCCTTACATATCCCTGACATCTCTTCCTCCTGGCTGTTGTCTGCTTACCATGCCCAGCTGCCTTGTGCAGCCTTCCTCCGCTCAAGGTGTCCATCTCCAGTTGTGGGGGCCAGCAGGAGCTGGAGGAGCTGGACTTGCTGATTCCAACTGGTTTACCATGTTCCCAACCCCAGAGCAGGGCTGAGCCCCTCAGAGAAGCTCAGGCCAGGAGAAGGTAGAAGGGTCAGGATGAAGCAGTGAAGGGCCCCTCTGGGCTGGGCAGGGGGTAATTTTTAACGTTGTCTTTTGCCATCCAACTCTATTTTAAACTGGCAACAAATTAATTTTTCCTAAATCAAGCCGGTTTTGCCCATAGCCGTAACTGGTAAATGATCTTTCTGTCTTTATCTCAACCCACGAGAATTCCCATCTTATTGTCTCCCCTGCTCTGTTGAGGAAGAAAATGATGGAAAGGCCTGATGTGTGGCTGGTGTCCAAATGGGTGGCTGGTGTCCAGATGGGGTGTCCCACCACAGGGTTACAGTCACTGGAGAAGAAGCAATCGTGTTCAGAGCCCAGCGGTTCCAGCACAGGCTGCATTATAAACTTCTGTGTATTGTGATGGTCCAGCACTGCCAGAGGGATCCTTTTCTGTCTGTGGGGCCATCATCACCTGTCTCTTGGTTGCCCTTCCCACTGACTCTGCAGAAGGCACTGAGGGTACAGTGAAGATTTCTTATGCTGAAATTCCTATTTGGCAAGAATCATCCTATTTCACTGCAGTACAACATCGCTTGAGCAGGGCATTTTGGTAGACTGTAGCACCTTCAGTCTTCTGATTACAATTCATGTCTGAATGTCCTGGAGCCAGCTCAGCCTGTGTGTTTGTAGCCTCTAGTCCCCTTTGCAGAATTACACTGTGACCACATGGGGCAGAAGTCTCTGTCTGCTGTCGATCACTGTAAGCTGCACTTCCCTTTCTGTTCCAGAAATTATCTCAACTGAATATTCATTACTGGACAAGAGAATGCTCTTCTCTCTCTTGATTCTTCTTGACAATATCTGCTTCAAGTTGTGAGCATGTGTCTGCCTTATAAAATCAGTGAATAAATTGCCTGGAATTTATGCTTAGTTCCCTTTAAAAATAAATCATAGATAAGTTGTGGGTGAACTTTTTTTCCCCATGCACTAAATTCAACAAAGATGCAGTTTCACTTAGTCCCCTCAAATACTTAACAGATTTGGATTATCTCTGCTGAATAGTTTTTTGATGTATTTTCAGGATAAGATTCACAAATGGATCAGAGTCATTTTCATCAATCTTCCCTCTTCTAGTACCTTAAAGGTACTAGAAGGTAAATTTTGAAGCTTATTCGAGATTCTGGTCTAATTCTGCTCCCTGCCTGATTGAATTTGAATTCTCATAGTAATCTAACTTGTAAGTTATTTGGGGGTGTAAGGAGATGGAAGAGAAGATTATTTTCCTGCCAATACTGTTTCAATATGTACAAATAACATTAACTAGAGCAGGAATTAGATCAGAGTCTTCTTTCAGGTAAGAACCAGGAGACTAGTATGCTGCTAATACTTCTCACTCAGCGTTTATTTCCACATGGAGTTCAACAGGGCTCCAGCAAGAGAAGTGGGAGGAACCCTGCTTTGCAGCCTGTTGGAGGACACTAGTCCTGGATATAGGAATGTGGATGCAAATCACTAATGAGAAACAGAACTAAGCCCAGAGGGTTAAGGTGCTTTTACCTCTTGTGGTGGTATTTCTCCTGGTGCCTTCTTAAGGTTTGGATGGACAAGGAAATTGTCTGTCCAAAGTAGGGAAACTTATACTCAGCTTTGTGTTCTTTCCTTAGTTAGCAGTCACTGAAACTTAATGTCATAGCACTGCATAACTTTTCCCTCATCCTTTCCATTTCATAAAATAGAAGCTGTTACTTGCTCTGAACTTAATGCCTCTGTTTATACTAAGTTCAGTGTAAACTAGAACATTTCCTGGAAGCATCCACAGTTACTTGTTTTTGGAGGTACTTACCACAGGATGAAGAAAACTTTGTCAGTTGATAGGAGAGCTTGTATAATTGAACACCAAATAGTCACTCTTGAATGTTGCAAAGGAGGCAAGAGCACTCAGAGGATGTTTGTGAGAAATGTTATTCTTCACTATTAAGTGTTTCTGAGCCAATGCCAGTGTCTAATTTATCAACAGACTTTGTCAGCACTGTCTGAATGCAGATCCATACTGTGCTACTTTCACATGTAACAACCCCTTTGGAGTTATGCCTGTTCCTTCTTCGATGGTTTTACTAGGACTGCTGGAAGATCCCTATCGTACTGGAATGCTGCTGTCCTCCCTATTTCAGTCTGGAGTACTTTCGATGGCACTTGTTGAGAAAATTGCTCTTGCATGCTACACTGTTGCTCAGCAGGTATTTCTGCCTGTCAGCTGTTACAGACTTCCCGAGATAATGTTGCTTGTTTCACAAATTTCTTATTAACAGGTTATTTTTGCTTACAGGGCTCAGAGTACATACACTGTATATCACCAGCTCCCAACTACATTTCTCTAGTGTAATATTTGTAATATTATCAATATTTCTGAGGCTCATATTGCATCTGGTCCCATGATTCAACTGAAATTGCATTGGTTTGTGATCTAATAACTCAATTGCAAATATAGCAGCCTTTTTTTTTTCCTGCAGAGCATTTAAATCAGGAATTTGTGAAGCAGTTCAGGTCATATGGCAGATATCCTCTTGTTCCTCAGAATTCTCACTTTTTTGATAGCTATTGCAGTGGAATATAAAGTCCTTAGTTTTGCCTCACGACTCTTCAGCTCCCATAAGCATTTTTTTTTTCTTTTTCTCTATTGCGGACAAAGTGGATGAGATTTTGTGTCTCTGTTCAAGTCCTCCCACCTGAACTTCTTTTCATGGCACTGTATCTGTTTTGCACAGTGTGTTGTTGTTTTTGATGTGATCTTTTTCCT
Organism: Calyptomena viridis; assembly: GCA_013390005.1. Lineage (NCBI taxonomy): Eukaryota > Metazoa > Chordata > Aves > Passeriformes > Eurylaimidae > Calyptomena > Calyptomena viridis. The sequence continues at coordinate 295,490 of WEIV01009458.1, forward strand.
GCAAAATTTAGCTGACCTTGTTTTTGCATTGCTTTAGAACCTATGTGTTTGTCTTTATAGCAATCCAAACCAATCAACACTTCCTCTGCTTTAATCAGGAAGCAGGTGTCCCACAGACAATCTAATCTCTAAGTAGAAACTCTGAGTATCTCCATACGTGGGAATGGCAGATTTCTTAGGTCTGAAATTTAAATATCTATTCCCTCATTACTTTCTCCTCGTTGATATCAGGAAACAGCAAGACACATTCTCTTGAACTTTCTAGCTACACTAGTCATTTCAGTGTCTCAAATACCATCCTTTGTAATTCCATGTCATTCCTAATCACTCCTAGCTAACATATATGTAATATTTCCAGCTTCTTGTCTTCGAAGTTGCCTATACATTTAAATGTCCTATTATGTCATCTTCTCTGATTTTTCCTATCAACATTGTATCTCCTCAATTTTAGGGTTCCAGTCACACAAATGATCTGATGTTTCACTCGTACCTCCTTTACTGAGAATTTCTTTCAGAGTCTACACAAACAGCACAATCTTTTATACTTACTCAACATTTTAAAACAATCATAGTCAAAATAACAACCAGTATTTGTTTTAGTTATTATTATTATGAATGGTTCATGAAAGTGTATATCCTGTAGAGTAAGACAGAAATTAGGGAGAGGTTATATTGTACAGTGTATGATACACAAAGAGGTAAAAATACCCTATATAGTATGAATTTGAGCTCTATTTTCTCTACAGCTTTTGCATTCATGAAACACTTCATGCTGGCAGAAATAGCAATATTTTTTCACAATCTTTCAAAATATGTCACAGTTCAACTGCTGTAAATGCAACAGATACTTTAAAAAAATGCATCACAAGGCTGTTCACTTTCAGAAAAGGGAGATTCAATTGCTAGATGCATTTTTTTCCATGAGCAAAGAATACTATTCAGTAACAAAGAGTAAAGATAGGAAACTAAGTCTGTAGAAGAAAAAAGTCCGACAGACTCAAAGGGATCCAAACGGAATGATGTTCTTCACAGAAGAGAATGCCATGTGCATTCTGTTACTCTCCTATCTATTGTGTCAGAGAAATGCATGTGTACCATAGCAACAAGCACATTTCGTAAAGCTTATATGTTAAATCATTAAACTAAAGATCACTTACTTTCTCTGAATTGGCAAACAGCACTTTTGCTGTTCTTTTAAGCAATAGTTAATAAAATATTCATAACAACTCATGAATGGTTAAACATGCAGAATGCTTGAACTTTTACGTAGTTTCTTTCACACTTCCTAATACACGTGCAGAAAGATTTCTTTAAAGTAACTAATACCCTTAGAACACATTTTTATGTGGGTTTTGCACACAAAACACAAAGACTTGCAATTATGTCAAGAATTTGATTGCATAGCATAGCTTATATTCCCACTTGCTCACCTTTAACCCTTCTAAGTGGACAGTGGGGTTTTCTTTTCTGTTATATAAATTACTGTCTGTGGAAACACTTCTTTGAATCTCTGGACAATTACATTCGATTATCTGTAATGTTGTATTTTCAAATTATGAAGGAATACTGTGGCTTCCTTTTATTTTCATGTCATTATTCTTTAATGAAATCCAAAGCCGCCAGTAAAAGAGTTTAAATCATTTGCAGATTTTCAAAATACGGGATTAAGTTTCATTTAATCACTGCTTTTCCTTCCCTGCAAATGCAAATGCATTGCACACCCTCTAGGGAATTCAACTCTTCACAAACTTTAATTCAAGTAAAACTTGAGTGAATATATAGGTATTCAATATGACAGGTGGGACAAAAATCCATGGTTTGCTTCAGGCAAAGATGTACTCACACAGGGACCATCTGTAAAGAAGGCCTCATTTAATATGATTTACCAGCATAAATAAAAAGATGGAAGCAATATGTGATATTACCAGACTTAAACTGTACAATCAGGAGTAAACAAGAGTTAACAGAAGGTCCTAAATCAGCTTTAATGACAAAGAGATTTTTCAGGATAGTATGTACCCAGTCATCCTTGTGAGTGCTCTACACATATGGATCCCTGGGAATGCCAGCTCAGCATGGATCTGATCGACTCCAGGTTGGACACTGTCACTGTGAGATAAACAGACAGACTCCAAGTGGTTAGATAGTGCAGAATCCATATGAAAAACAGTTTTATTGCTAGGAATGTCTGTGGAAAGTGATTTTGAAGAAATGCAACATTTTTTGTAGAGGAAAGATTATGGCACAGGGAATTTATTAATATTTTCTGAAGTTATAGATCACAGAGATGGAATATCAAATTATTATATGTATAGGAGTACATTATATTTATATATATATATAGACAAAATCAGCAAACAATTTGTGACCAATGAGTAGGCTTAGTTTTTCTCTCCATAATATTTGATAAAGAATAAGTGATGGCAAACAAATAAGATCTCACAATCTGTTCAAGCAATTTGCAATCAGAAAGAAGAACTAAATTTGATAAATATAATTACTGCAAATTCTTTCCCAAGCTACTCATAGGATTAACAGTGGTTTACAAAACATTTAATACATTAAATGTATTAAACTTCTCAGCTCCAGCTAAACCTTGCACTTTGATAAGTGAATAACTCTATAAACCTATAAATTATGATTGTTGTCTAAAACACTATAAATTATTGTTTTGGAATGTATTCTACCAAGTAACTAACTTTCTGTGGGGTTAATATTTAGCATACATGGGGTGGTATTTTTTTGAGAGGAAAAAGTAATTTCACATACAAATGACACGCAAAATGAACTGATACTCACCAGTTATAGTGAGTTTCCAATGATAAGGGTAATGGTAACAGTAACCTGAGCTTGGACAACTAATTTTTGTGGTTATTCTAGCCTGCAAAAAGCCTGAGTCCTTCAAATCAAGGACTGATATTGAGAGTCTTCTCTCTGTCCCCAGGAGAGCTGTAGCTGTATTTGAGATCTTGAGGTCTTGCCCTCAGTTAGCTTGCCTGAGAAATTATCCTTGGATTACCTTGGATCATTGATTCCACTAATGTATAGGCAGTAGATATTATCTACTGCCAGATTTAAGATTTAACTGAACAGTTACAAGAAACTATGGGTTTGCAAATGGCAATACAACATTCTTTAATGAACAGCTAATATTTCTGTTGAGCAGCAAATGTAGATCACTCACCTAAAAGACCGGGTGCTTTTCTGCTAAGTCTTTCTTTTAAAGCAGATGTACTCAAGTTTAAGATTGGTAATAAAATGCTGGATAAAAAATAGTACCATCAGATGATCTATTTCTCCTTAACAGCTTTTTAAAAATCTATATTTGCTGTATTAATTTGCACAAAAGATTTAAAAACAGCCTACTGTAGGCTCTGCTTTTGTGTACCATAGCAGAATGAATTATGAATGATTGCATCATTTACATTCTAAGTTTAGTTTTCAAGTATGGTTGATTTTGCTTAAATGAGAATCCTGTAGCTATTTAGTAATTAGGACTGATAGTTCTATAAAGTTCATAATTGGTCCCTAAACAGGTGTTTCCTTTCTTCTTGAAAAAAATTAGGTGTATTTTTGCTCTGCTGCATGTGAGCTCATGGAAATTTCCTGAACATAAAAGTATACAATATTCATAACAATTTTGTATTATAAAATCAAAATTATACTTCACTTTAAATGTCTACTCAGTTAACGCGCTGAATTTAAACTTCACTCAGGCATCGTTTTGTAACAGTGCTCAGCTCTCCTGACCATAAACACAGTTACCAACAATGGCAATTGCTCAGAACAGATCATCTGATAATATTTTATAGCCACCTCTCTAATGAGTGTACCTATTCTAAATAATATGGATAAGTTATATATATATAATGCTGTTTTTCAAGATAGACTGTGTCCACTGAATATAGATAGATATTTTTGGATGTACTAAACATAAACCTGTTACCGCCTATAAAAATCAGGTATCATTTACATTGACTGTCAGGAATGACACAGTACTTGCAGGAGTTGCTCCTTTGAAGTTTTTGTGAATTGTCTTAGCTGTATTCTCTCAAGTTTGTGTCTGTTCTTTGAAAATGGCAGCAGCTGGCAATCATTTATCATATTTGATTGTTCCCCAACGATTCGAGTTCAGACAAGTTACCTTATCATCAGTGTGGGCAATTTTTATGTAAAGCACCAGTATTGACTACAAGAGATCTGATGGCAGTTTTAAAACATTTCTGCACTAATAGCCTTCTCACTGCATTTAAGCATCCTGCCTCTTAGATGCTGTGATGAATGTGACACTACTATTACATGTCCTAAGTACCCACTCTGAATGGTGACAACATCTAGTCTTCAAAATGGCAATTGTCTAATGCTAATTATCTTTGCAATTTATGACCACCTTGGGAAAAATACTCCTTTAAAATTGCACAAGTGTTTAGTTAGAAACATATAATTAACCAGTTACCTTGTCGGAATTAATTTAGGGTAGAATCATGGAATCATAGAGATGTTTAGGTTGGAAAAGACCTCTAAGATCATTGAGTCCAATCACTCACTGCCAAGTCCACACCTAAACCCTGTTCCCAAGTGCCACACCTACATGACTTTTTTCACACCTTCAGAGATGATGACTCCACTACTTCCCTGGGAACCCTGTTCAAATGCTTGATAACCCTTTTAGTGAAGAACCTTTTCCCTAACATCCAATCTGAACCTCTCATGGTGCAACTTCAGGCCATTTTCTCTCATCCTGTCACTTGTTACCTGGGAGAACAAACAGATCCACATCCTGCTCCAACCTCCTTTCAGGGAGTTGTAGAGAGTGATAAGGCCCCCCCCGAGCCTCCTTTTCTCCAGAATAAACACCCTCAGCTGCTCCTCATTCACTGCAATGAATGTTGAGTTGTGGGAAGTCATAGAGGAAGAGAGAGTAGGGGGGTGAATGGAGAGAATTAGCCACTGGAGCTGAAAAAGCTAAAAACCACAGTCCTTTTTAAACCCAAGAAGGAGAAAGAATTGATGAAAAACAAATCATTTTCCGCAAACCAAACTCATCTGTTCTTTGTAAAGCAGTTTTTTTGAAGAGGAATAAGACACAGACCCAGTCAGTACAACACTGCACCACCTCAGAATTTAAATGAACAAGAGAATTTGGCGTAATTGTTAAATTATGTTTCATTATTGGCAACCCTTTTAATTGGAGAATAACAGTTTCAGAAAAATTTGTAGGAGGCAGTTATTTTCTGTGAAAATAAATCAGCTTTCTGTCCTAAAACTGACAGTTCTTTTTGCACTTGTTTTATCTGCAATTTGAGTGCTTTAGATTAAAAAATAGATTTTCAATGAAAAATCAAATTTTGCTACAGATAATTCTGATTTGTTGAAGCCAATTTAACAGTCACATATGGTCTTCTATCAAATCCTTCACAGCCCCCAGAGAGGCTCCACAGATGATTAAACTCCATCTATCAGTGCTTGGCCTTGATGACTGCCACACTGCTTTTCTCCTTTTTTTTTTTTTCTGTTGGTGACTAATTATTAACTAAATTGTTGATACCTTCCCAATCAATGAATAAAAGCAGTAGAATGGTGTTTGTGGCACAAATGTCTTACAGCTCTCAATATGACAAATAATTACTGAGACAGTACAGAAAGAGTTTGTAACATTTTGATGCAGCAGAAGGAAGCAACCTTTTTTACACATTTTGTGCATTGTAGAGAAATAGAAAGAGTGAAGAGTGAGAACTTTGGATTTCAAAAGTAATCAGCAAGCCTTCAGTCCTTCTACAACAGATCCCACTGATTTTGCAGAGCTGAATGTTGAGTACACCCTTCTGATCTCTACAGGACAACCTGTGTCAAACTCCAAATTCCTGGGAAGGGTTACACACATAAAGGCTGGAAGCAGTGCTGCCCAACCCATCTGCACCAGGGACAACTCAATGGTACCAAACACTGAAGTTGTAAGATTTGAGAAGCAAATGTTCTGGAAGAGTTGATCTGAGAGGATGTACAAGTGCTACAATGGAGCTGTCACTCCACGACTGAGTGTGAATGCTTTGCAGGATTTCTTGGGTTTAGTATCACAGTGTGACACTACACAACCCCCTCTTTCCAAATCAGGAAAACACTACTATCGAACACACACAAAGTCCTAATACTGACTTTTAACTAAGATTTCAGTATGTGGTTCTGTGAGGATTTATTATGGAAATGAGTGTGCATATCAGCAAAATTTATTAGATCTTTCATGCATTTTGTAAGAAAGAAAAAAAACAAATGCTTTTTCATTTCCAGAAGAAAACAGGTGGTAACCAGTTTAAAGCACTAGTCTGTCCACATGTAATAGCAACAAAAGAACCATATAATTCCAGACAGTCATTCTCTATTTCCTTATACTATTTGTGAAGGAAAAGCAATGTGACAGGCAAGGCTGCAAGCAGAGGAGTTACTCACAAGACGTTTTACCAATTGCAGTAGAAAAAGCTTTTGAATGGGAAGCAAAATACAGGAGAGCAGAAACAATTAGATATGCAGCACACTGAATTCAGGAGTGCCAGCAGGCGATGTGCAGTTCCTCAGAGTTTTGGAAAAACATGTTTGTCAGGTTTATTTATTTATTTACTTCACAGAATAAATTCTTCCAAAGCAGAATTGCTTAGCACAGCTTCTAAAAGCAACTGAGCCTTTCACTAATACCTTTATGTACATCTAATGAAGAAACTCAAAATACATTGGATGACAGAGATGAAGGGCACTCAAATTCAAAGGAAGTGCCCTCTTTTGTGATTACAGCCTCTGTGTTCCTTCTGTAACCTGAGCCCTGGTGTTCAAACCGTTGGCAAGTATATAATATCCACCCTGCTGAAGCCAACAATCTTTCCTGTACACCACTGTCTTGTCACAGCTTCCCCAACAGCCTGTGCCACAGAAGTAATATCAGAGCAGAGCCCTCAAGTGGAGGATGGGCATTCTTTACCACACATGCAAGAAAGAGCTAAACACAGTCCTCTTATCCCTTCAGCGTTCAAAACAGTGAAAAGGGAAGATCATATTTTGTATTTTTCATATAGATTGCTGATCTCTCAAAGCCATGAGGAGAAATGCATTTCACAATACATGTATCAAGTAAACTGGGACACACTGAACCCATGGCCCTTCTCCACTAGTCTCCTATATATGATTAAAGCATCTTGAGGTTTCTGACAAATTCTGTTCTCTGTAGAAAACAATTATACAACTGGTGCAGGAGGTATTAGATATCTTTGATTAGCCCTAAGTGCCAGAGAATTCAAAGTTTTGGTAGAAGATTCTGCTCACTTGAGTTAATCAAGAAATTGGCTATTTTGACCTAAGGATGTGGTCACTTTTAATGATTGTATTCTTTGCCTTAATAACTTCCTTGTCAATGTAAGTGAATGGGTCAGAAAACAGTCTTCTCTACTTCTGCCATTTGCTGCTGTGTCCAAGTGCCTTACAGATCTGTGACTGCCTTGCTAATGCATCCTGCTTGCTAATGGGTTTTCCAAGGGCTTTTCTTGCATGCCTCTTTTTGTGACACTGGTCAGTTTGCACTTGACAGCTCTGGGTGAATGTCTGTGTCCTGGCATCTGAGGTACACACTTGCATCTACAAGGTATTCTCTTCATGGTGATGGAGATGAGCTGCTGGCTGGTGATTTTGATTTCTCATTTCTCCATGTTGGTTAAAAGTATATTTATCCAGAATTACAGTCTCTTCTAGACCTTTAGTCTTTAAGGTGTCTGATTTTACACTTTGAGTAGCTCCAGCTCTCCAGCCGTATGTTAGCACAAAGACTGCACTGGAGTTTAAAACTCTCACTCTTGTTGCACTGCTATATGGCTTTCATTTTTTCATATATTGCTACATTTCTGTTACAAACATATTTCCTATTTTTAATATAATTTCTCTTTAATTCTTTGTGAGTTAGTATGACTGCTAGGGTATGTTGCCTTCCAATGTGACTACTTTGCCTGGCATCTGAGCTTGAAGGACTTTGGTTTGGCATCAGTGATTTTACTTTGCTTGACTGCCCTTTTTGACTGGTTTTGTGTGTCTTCACAAATTGATCTAACAGTTGATAATGGTTTAGTGTCTATGACTTTCCTACCAAAAAAGAAAAGTCATCAGTCAGCCTGTTCTAAGTTTGGGCCCACAATTTTTAGAGTCAAGCACTCCTGCTCTTGGCAAAAGAAACATTAATTTTTCTCTAATTGAATGAAAATCTCACGTGTAACATAACTAGCAGTCTGTCAGTCCATTCCCCCTTTTAGGGCTTGAATATACACACAGGGTGGAGTCTGAACACACGGTACAGAGAGCTCATAAAGAGATGCAGCTCTGTTATGGAGATGAAGTTAGCTGGATATGCTTCCTTTCTGAGCTTTCAGATTGCATTCATCCCCAGCTGTTCTTTTGGGAAGAAATGTCAAAATTGATAAGAAACTGTCAAACAGTGCACACAACTTTGCACTCTATTCACCCGAATTCAAGCACTTGTGGTATTCTCCCATTCAGAAGTGTATACTGATCAAAAATCAATTTAAAAACCAAAACACCATGTACATTAGCATTATTTGTGCTCGGCCAGTGTACTTATACATCACCAGCTTGATGGCAACATAGACAAGACTAACTTCTCTGTGGACAAGCCTCATGCTTTAGTTTGATTCCCTGATAGCCATTTTTTCCCTCCAATAAGTCAGTCTCTTTCTTCCAGCCACAGCTGTCTTCTGTTAGACTCTGACATGGGCTTTTTACATTATAGGACAAAGCAAGTTTTGTAGGTTCACAGCCACAGCAACAATAGCAAAATACGTAATTTTGGTATTACCCTTTAACTGTAAAGAGATGGCTATCACGAGCTATTCTTTTCTTTCAGATGCAGATGTCTCACTACTAAGTTAACTGTACTCTGCACACAGTCCATATAATATGGTCAAACATGCCCAGTCTCAAATTCTCACAGGATGACTCCATATCTATTGAAATACTTTCACAATACACAACATGTCCCTCTCCTCAGTTCATGTTTGGACAAGTCCCTGAACTGACTTAGGGACAAATCAAAAGCTTTTTACTTTCCTTTGTCTGCTAAGAGAGTCATAGCACTACCTTGATCTTCACACCAAAGGGTGCAGTTTGGGCCTGGATCAGGCATCCACGAGAAGGAGGCTCCTTGCCTGCTCATCTGCTCATGCACAGCCAATGACTTGGGGCACTGCCTGTCTTACATGTTCCCATGGCTTCAGTTTCAATTATTATTTCAATATAGGACTCAAGAGAGTTGTACTTTTAAAAAGGGATGGTGAAAAACCAGCCAAACATTATAAAGCAGGAGAGAAAGGAATGAGCTTGAACACTGGACTTGTAACTAATAGGATTCTTCACCCATTGTATTTAGACTAATTATCTTTGAAATGCCTGGGGAATTGAAGAAAGATTTTTTTCACTTGATATGACACATGATGTGGTAGGTGCTATAATGCTTTTTCTATAAGCTACACATATCTCAGATCTCCCACAGATATTCTACTAATCATTACATGGTCTACTTAACCTTCATTAGTGCAGTCATGACCCTTCCAGAAAGAAGAAGAGATACAAGAAATTATTTTAATTTTATGAATGAATTTAGTTGCGGAATCTTTTATCAGACAAGAATACCTTCCTGTGAAGAGCACTGCCATGCAGTGCTGGCACTGTAGAAGAATACTGTGCTGTATTTTTTATTTTATTAATGATTCTCTGTGAACCAGTATACCAGGATTTTTATACTGGTAAATTAGTTTAAGAAACTGTGAAGAGTAACAACGTTAGCATCTATTTGTGAAGAGCACTATAGAACTTTCTTTTTTTAAAAAAACTTGTAAAAGAAAGGTTTAGAACTTCATAGCAAGATCAGTATTTGCTGCACTAATCAAACTTACTTAAAATGCAAATCTAGAATTCTTCAATGACTGCCATAAATTACTTCATATGTATACAGATGTAAATCAGAACAGAATCACTTTATTGTTTATTATTCTTTCTTTGTTACTTTACTTTCAAGCATTTTTTAAGCTCTTCTCCACAAATCTTTGTGGTATCTGTCAGCTCCTGACTGTAGTGTATCTCTTGGGCATTTAAATACAACAAATGATACACCAAATCTCTAGTAGGTAGAATTCAGTACAACATTTGTCAAAGTACATACGTACGTACAGAAAGCTCTTCTGTATTGCAGATGTTTGAGCATATGGGAAAAAATACTTGGTGAATTAGAGTCTTTTCATGCAATTTTTCTGTGAAAAGCTCTCTGGCTGTCTACTTCACTGAGAATTTTCTAGCTTCCTAAATGTAGATTAGGTTGTCATTCACGGGCATGTCTACACCTGCAAACCCAGTGCCCAGCATCACATTTCTGATATTATGTAGAAACACGTTGGGAAATGAGCTGTGTGCTGTATAATGCATCTTATCCTGCTGATGGGCAGACAACATATGTAGGGAATCCCCACGCAGAGAAAGATCAAAGAGAGAATTGCTTGGGCTCTATTTTTGAAACAACATGATGTTTTGAAATTTAAAACCTTTATTTGACTCAGAAGCTTTTTCTTATATTCTAGAAAAAATATCGGGTAAAAGGTTATGCGTCGTAGTATAATTTTTCTGTTTAATTTCAGCAGCACTATTAATTCAGGTCTTACCTGATTTTCTGGTACTTTTTAATATTGTTCCTATTATTACTACCAATAGTATTAATAATACCAACAATTCTACACACAGCAGGCCTCCTGCCAAGACAGCAAAAACTGTTGTCTAGAAAATTAGAAAGATTATGTTAGAATTTTTCTTTAGTGCTTCTTAGAGAAATCTGCTCTGCAGTTTTTCTCTCAAACATTATTGTTCTGGACCCTCAGGTATTTCATGCTACTGTTTTCTGCTGTAAGAGTTTAGATGTTCATGAGAGCCATGTTATCAAAACTGATACAGAAAACTTTCATATTTTGATTCTTATTAGAGAAATTTTTTGAGATACCTTGAGTTCTTCCATCCCTGTAATTTCATCTTCATCAATATATCTTTTCTAACTCTGCCTAGAGTGAAATTTTAGCTGAAAATGGTGTTTTGAAATACAGGCAATGATCTTGCTTTTTCTCTTGAATACCATCATTACTGGGATTCATTTTTAAAAAAAGAACCACCACAAAACTCACTAAGACTCATGTCATATTGCCACCTTCCTCACAATTAACAGAAAGCCAGGCCATTGATTCATTTATTATATCCTTGTCTAGCAGACAATGCACAAAATTGGCTGCTCTCTTTGTCTCTCTAAACCAGTCTTTTAGGAAGAAAGACTTTTAGTTTAGAAAGGCAAGTTCCTTTCTCCTTTTCTGAAATGAAGTCTTTCCTTGTGAATGGTGCCTGACTGACAGCCTTGAAAGCTCCATTTTTCTTCACATAAACAGCAAATTTGCAGTCACACTTTGTTGTGTGAGATTTCCCTTAGTGACCCACACCCCATACACCACAGCCACACTGGTTCAGTAGCACTCTCCACTTTGGACCAAGCACTACTTCAGTTTGAAAATCATTATTTCCCTGAAGACTCTGACAGCTGAAATGCAACTGGTATAAATTCCATTAATTTTTATGATATGACAACAGTATCCCAGGAACTGTGTTGAAACTACCAGTTTATTTCACAGAGAGTTGGGGATGGCTTACTCCTTGTTATGCTTAAAATCCTTTCAATCTGAGACTTATCTTTGGCATATTATTTCTATGTGAGTAATCCCACTGGAACATAAGAAACACCACTTAACATCTCTTTCTTCTAGGCAACCAAAAAATACATTCCTACTCTATTTTGATGATTATTACAGTGTATTATATCTCAAATCAGGGCATTTATGCACCCACAGCAATTCTGGGCTCATATGGATTCATTTTCTTGTCTCTCAAAGGCTGTTAGAGAGCCAGAAGTTCTTTTTATACCCCAGGCAGAACTGAGTTCATATAACCAAGTGTCACATCCCCTTTAAAACTGGTGGTTTCCAGGTGCTTCTTTGTGCACTAGAGGCCATAGGTTTAATTTATCTCTTTGGCAAACTGCACAACCAGTCCTTTCCAAAGAGTGAAAGCACCTATGAGATTCGGTAAAAATAAATGAAAAGCAGACATCCAAATCTGACCTCAGTAATGAGCCAAAGCACAAAAGCTTTGGCAAAAAAAAAAAAAAGCTGAAGACCAGAGAAACTGAGAAACTGTGCTAAAACTTTTTCTTCACCACTCCACAGCAAGAGGCAGTATGAACTTTTACTCTATACTGTTAGCACTGAACTGTGTGACTGATTCCTACCTGCTCCTGCAGCCCTCCCTGATGGAGGGAATGGCCAGTATCCACGAGCCCCTGGGCAGCTCCTGTGGTACCTGTGGCCTGGACCAGAGCACCTGTCTGCAGACAGTGAAAAATTGTATGTTAGAGAGGATTTACATAGTTTACCAATTCCTAAATAAAAATCTATTGAACAGAAGGAGATCTATTATTAAACATAATGAATGGCATTATCTCATAAACTGCACAAGGAGGAATTTAAATCTGATTTTTCTGTATCCAGCTCTTCATTACCATTTTGGGAAGAGTTAGAAGCTGCAGCTCTTCTTCTGCCTGTTGTCTTTCAATCCTCTGATTCCCAAGTCACTCACTATAGCATAAAAATGCCATAAACCTAATGCTGTGAAGTTTTATGTCCTTGCAGTAACAAATTCTAAAAGCAGGAGGCACACTTGTTGCTCATACATCCCTTTGCCTGAGCTGCTTCCCAAGCCTGTTCCCCTATTCCTAAATGGGTGACAGTTCTCTTCATCTTCCTGCTGTGAACCCCAGCACAAGGTGGGGCAAATGGTTGCAAAATTCAACTACATTACAAAGCAAATATGTTTATTGCAGCCACAGATACAGGAAAAGCAATGCTAAAACTGACTATTAATTTCATTTATTCTTTCAGTTTTGGGTTAAGATGGAGTTTTATGAACTAAGTAGCCCAAATTAGGCTACTGAGACATTTCAAACAGCATGGAGACTTAAAGGTGTTATATGCACCCAGGGTTGTTTGAACCCCTTGGGCTGTGAACGATTATTGCAGAATACTATTAATTTTGTAATGTGCATTCTGCTGAACTGTAGGTGTCATAAAAAACAACTTGAAATGAAGAGCTTGCTTTATTTTGGGATGCACAATGCAAGGCAAAGCAGCTCCCTTGGGATGGCAAAATAACTGGTGTACTTACTGTAAAAGCAGCTGATTATAACTGATCCATATAAAGGCCTGCAAATGCATCTCTTCCAATTTACTTACTTGCTCTTCCTTATTCTGCTGTAACACCCCTCCCCCCCAGTCCTTATCCCTGCAAACAGAATATGGAACAGATCAGAAGTTGTTGTATCATGAGACATTTCCCAGAACATTAAGCTCAGTGCAGAACTTTGCACTGATTGACAAGCAAGCCATTAAAGTCAACATAAGAACAGAGCATGGAACTGCACTTTCTGTGTAGTTAAACTTTGCATGAAGAGGTAACAAAACAATCTCAGGTCACTTCTCCATCAAAATAGGCCCAAAGGACAACAGCAAGGAGTAGAATGTAGTACACGGATGTGGTGAGGGAAGAGGAAGCTGCAGGCATCAAAATCCTGTTATTTAGCAGGAACCAAGATAAAATCTAGGCTGTGAGGCATGGTGGTGAGAAAGGAGAAAGTAGTACTATAGCCTTTAGAAGGTACTTGGGAAACAACTACCTTAAAGTTATCCTAAAGGACTATTACTCTAGGTGTGGAGTACCAACTTTTAAGAAACACCAACTTTTAAAGGAAAAATAGATACTTTGTGAGAAATGATGACACAATCTCCTATGGTCTGTTCCCCAGCCTTGTTGTCACTCTGACCATCCAATGTTCTGTCTTCCTAAAGCCACCCTGCATTGTTAGCTGGGTACGTTCTGTCCCAAGTGACTGTGAACTGTTACTGCCCAGTATCACTTTCATTTCAAAATGAGTTGTATTTTATTACTAATGAAACAAAGAGCATCACCTTAGCTTACTTTTTTTTCCCCCAAAGCCTACAAGAAATGATGTGATTATCATTATCTTTGAATGGACTACATTTTCCCTGATTTTCCTAAATGTAAATTTCTTCCAAATTAAAAAAAAACCAACTTAATTTATAATGCATAAATACTATTGCAATGGTTACTCCTGAGCATATTTTAATAAGCCTATTTAGTCACTAGGCAATCTTTATGGTTTTATTTCAGAGGCAATTACTAATTTACTGACCTTTTCTGTTATTGGAAAATCTTCAGATTGCTCATGATTTCCATTAATTTTTCAATTAATTTTACTCAAAAATATCTTCCGTAACTTACAAAGAGCACCCTACATCTTGATGACAAACTTCCTTGAGATTATTTAAGATGTCATATTCAAAACAGGAGCTGGGTAGAGCATCTCTGAATGAATTAATTGCTACTCTGAATGAATGAATTTAAATGAGGAGTATGGGTTAAAGAAGCTACTGAGTGTTTTCTGTTAGGAAGAAATCAAAATAAGCAAAATCAAGTGAATAACAGATACTATTAAAGTATTTCCTTTCTGAGTTGCAGAAACCTCATCCTTATTTCTAAGAGGAAAAGAAGATACTGCTGTTTTTTGGCTTGCTGCAGAGTTAAAGTTATTTCATCATATGACAGTTGTAAAATATACCTCCAAAAGGAGTAAAAAGGTAAATACAGAGTTTGAATTTAAATCCTTCTCTCTTTTCTTTGCCTTTATGGTTTGACTGTAGAGCAACTGGCTTGGCAACTCCATCTCCCTTGTTTATCTCCTAAAACATTTCTAGTTCAAACATCCAAATATATGATCCAGATACTCAATTCTCATAATCATTTTAGGAGTTTAACTCAGAAGTATTTGATGAAATCAAACAAGCATATGATAAAGCAGCAACATAAAACCCTCAAAATATTTGATGTTATTTACCTAGCTCTCTGTTCTAAACGGAGCAGCAAAAATCTAAGCTGATATCTTCAGAATATTAGAAAAGTTATGAATTCCTGAGCTCCCTGTGTAGATTGTGGTTCATTTTTAAAGTTGCACTCTACACATATCCATGCCCCAAGAAAGAAAAGAATGACATAGTCAGAATTAGAAAACAAATTACCAAACATCTGTTGATCATGAAAACTAAAAAAAAATATTCTCTAATTAACTTCATAATGTTGTAACTCAGCTTCCTATCCCTTTTGAAATTTCCTTTCATTCATAAGTAGTCATCCTTTTTTAGAAAGAAAAATAAGCAGGTAGAAGCAGCATAGTGTAGAAATCTATACGTTTACCTCTCTGCTCTTTGCCACATGTTTGATCACTACTGTTTTATACTGCCTGCTATAAATACTGTATTAATTAATTAGTTAGGGGAAAAAACCCTAACCTTTTTCCTCCCTGTATTTTTTAAGCTCCTAAAGAACATCCAACAGAACAGAGAACAAGGTACTACAATTGCATGTTCGTATCTTTTCTGTAACAGACATCCCATTCTTCTCTTGCATCCCACTACCAACAGTTCATCTGAGCATAAAGGAATGGCATACATTTCTCTGTTTGTCAAGGAGCTCCATTTACATTTCCATGGTGACATACACAGCTCTGTTCTTTGTTACTCGGGAGTAAAATGTGCAGGATCTCTGCCACATACTAGAAATGCCAGTACATGCAATTTTAATTGCAAAAACTCCTTCTCTCCTTTAATTCTATTATTTCTGTCTTGCTCACTTGCCAACTGTCTTGGCATTACTGACTGTTTCACAACATCCAACTTCTAAATGAGAGGGCAGGAAGCACAGCCTTTTTCTAGGCTTTTGGTACAGGTCCAAATCCTGCCATTCTTGCTTTTTACTAAATTCTTGTTCTCACACAATTCCCATTAACTGATGTGAGAATTTTGACTGCATAAACACGGAGTCGGGTTGTTCGGCTCCAGCCCAGCATCTGTAAAGCGTAGAGCTCCAGTTCCCATCAATAGGTGTGTGTAAGTGAGCAGGAACCACTGCACCTGAGCACAGCCTGCAGAACCAGCCTTCGACACTTCAATCATTGCCTTCCTCCGGAAAGAAAATCTTCCATCCTTTGACCTGACATGTTCCATTACGCAGGGCTGTGGAGTGGAAATAGGAGAGACATTGCAAATACAGAATTTATTCCTTCTTCTCAGTAATAAATCATCATATTTCTCCATTGAGGCAGTAAGATCTATGGACAATAAAACGTTGTTGGCTTGACTTTTCATGGCTCATTCAAGGTACAGACTACAGAAAAATTCTTGGGCCAGATTCTCATCTGGCAGAGCCAGCACAGATCCAAAGTAGAACCCAGCCCATTCTTTTTCAAGTTCCATCATGATAATTCTTTTCAGTATAACTTCTCTTCTTCCTTGCAAGAAAAAGGGAGTAGTCCCTTTCTCTAATAAGGCCCCATCACTTTTCTGCAGTTTCAGAGGTAGTGAAACCTGGCTCCTGTTCCCAGTCTCAAATATCAAATCAACCACATGCATATTTTAAAGTAAATTTTGAACAAATGCTCCAGGGCAAAAGCACAAAGAATGTAAAATATCATGAAATAAATACTTAAAAACTTGAATAAGACAAAGGGATTTTTCATTTTGACCTAAAAATAGAAAACAATTTGAAGATGTAAACCATAAAAGAATCACACTTCACTGCTGTGGAGAGCAGTGAATAAATGGATAGTCCATTAGGTACTGTCCATACATGTGGACAAGCTAAAAGCCATTTAGAAGCTGAAAAATGTCGCTTGATTAATTGTTCAAAAGACAGAACCAAGAGATGCAAACCCTTGTAAGCTGGGATCAAACTTTAAAGTCAAACCTGTTATAACAGCAGGTCAATTAGGTTCTTTTCAAACCAGGCTAATACAATAGAAAAAAATTTTCATCTATGAAGCTATTTTCAGGACCTGATAAGGCTCTACTCAAAGGTAACATCAAAGGCTGGATGTTGGAATATTCACAAATAAAAGAAATCCAGACAATCAAATCGAGATTAAAGTTTCTGCAACTACTTTGAAAAAATCGCTTTACAGAAACTGAAATATAGCTTTTTTAAAAAAAAAAAAAGATAATTGCCACTGCACTGAATAACTCTCTTCCTCTCTCTAGTGTCCCTGAAGAATCAGTTCTTGTCCTACAGTTTCTCCTGCAGTGGGTCTCCCTTTTCCAGCTGTTCAAACTTTTTTTTCCAAATTATGTTAATTACATGGTCTCCTGTCTGTGTTAAGGAAAGTGTCTATATTCACTGGTAAAATAAAACAAGTATGAGTATCCCAGGTAATGCACATATAACATGGATTACAAACTTATATGCATTATCAAATTTTAAGTAAAATGTACTGTAATTCTTCCCTCTGGAGCTCTCTGAGCAGTGTGAAGAAGAGATCAGTCACATCCTTAAAGCACAGTTCATTTATCAATAGTACACAAGCATTTAGGGAGAAATGCCATAAAAAACCAAGGAGTGTATGACTGTCTTTTCGTGAGCTTGTTTAAACCACCTGAGTCTAGCAACAAGGCAAGAAACTTCAACATGAATAGTCTTGAGGTAATCCTTTACTGCTTTGCAAGTATTCATAAAGATGGAGTCATTTTGAACCATTCATTTTCTTGTTGCTTGCTTTTTCTGAAAAGGAAAGCAAAACTTTTAGAAGATTCACTGTTCAAAAATATGTGTTTTTAAATAAGAGTTTTTTTTTAGTGCAGGTGACCTTATAGGACCTTATTTTTAATGATTTCTATTGGATATAGTATTACTCAAATTTATTTCCAGTATGCTCTACTACTGTTGGATCAGGAACTTGTCCATTTCTTTTCAGAGATCAAGAGTAGCCCACTCTAGGAACTTTGCCTCTTCACTCCTTTGATTTATTTCTTGTATATCACAGTAGCTTTCAATGCACAGGCATTTGCTAAAAGGGGACACTCCCCTGTGATGCTGCGGGGGAGTCAGCAGGGGGGTGACAGGGGGGTGACAGGCATTTTTTCACACAGGTTCACTCTGAGACTCTTTTGCTGTTGCTGGATGTTGTGATTGCAGAAGCCAGATTGGCTTTTGCCATGGAGGTTCCCACAGTGCCCACCTCTTGACACTACAAAGGAATGAAACTTATTCACATCTACCACTCTTCTTGCCTTCTGCTTGTGCTACAATTCAGCTATGCATTAGTTCTTACATCTCTCCTGTATTCCCACTCCTGCCTGTTCAGCCCCTGACTCCTGGCTGCTGCTTTTGCCTCTGGCTTAGTCCTGTGATTCCCGTGTCCTGCCTTATATCCACCCTTAGAGCCATTAAATCTCTACAGAAAGTGAGCTGGTCCCAAAGCAGGCTCTCTCATACAAATCACAGGCCGTGCTGAAAAGCTTCACTCTTTTTGAGATATTCCTGCCACAATTTTCTCTGTCATTCAAAATATATTAACAAAGTTCTTCACCATAGAATTTCAACTGTGCAATTTCTGCTAAAGATCTGTCACTATTATGAAATTTCCTTTCTTCCTGAATCTGAAAAGGGCAAAAAAATGTCAATCTTCCCATGAATGAAAAAATTCTACAAGAATGTTTTAGAGATAAGTCAGATATTTTTGTAGAAACAGTTCATCTCAATAATGCTTTTCAATTCATTATTGTTTTAATTATGTTCTGTTACACAAACTAAAAATGAAATGGCTTATTTTTTTTAAAGATAAATTTTGCTATTACCATTGCAATTATTGATAAAGCAAATAGATTACTCTGAAATGCTCTAGTAAACTTAAGTCCAGTAAACCTTTCCAGTGGAAAAATGCTGCATCAGATATTTCATTTTTTTTTTTACCAGTTTTAATTTTGATCAGGTGTGATCATTTAGTACTGTGCTAAAATGGAGAGATATCTGATGGATGTTCTCAATAATATCCAATACTTATGTCTACAGCAGGCCTTACTGACAGTCAGGAATAATCAGCATTTAAAGATGCCTCAGCATAGAAAAGAAATGCATTACACCTTCTGAAGCACTTACACGATGGATGATTCTTCTTACACTCCCTTATTGCAGGGATTGTCAAGTGATGCTTAAACAGGAGTCATGCAAAGCCACCTTTATATTGGATATTGCAGATATAAGCTCTCTATATGGACATGAATAGACTAAATATTGCAATGCCTTAGATTTTATGACTTGGCAAGAAGCTAAGTAGAGTGGAAAGCTGTAAAAATAAAAACTTTCAGCTCCACTAAGCTGAAAACTGATATCTAAGGTATCAGAAATATAGCTGCTGGTTCACATCACTAAAAACTCATCCTCCCAAAGGGTTCTTCCACCTCTCCCCACACCAACTTGACTAAAGCTGTTATGATACCAAAAGAAGTGACTGTTAAGCATGTGTGTTATCAGTTTGCTGAGTTTACTTAGTTCTACATCTTTTAATCAAACCTTGATTTTTTTCAATCTCTGATTGCTTCCAGAAAAGATTCTTAACAGCAGGTCACAGCCTCAGGCCCATTGAAGGCAGGACAGAAATAATGACTGTAAGGAAATCACTTCTGGAGGGATTTATCAAGGGTAGCAATTATTCTCATCATGTGAGGCAGCCTGTCCTCAGCAGTTTGCAATGGTAGAGGGGTTTCTGAATATTTAGTCATTGTTGTGGCTGAAGGTTAAACCTGGTCAAGGTTATATATAACCTGCTAGGTTATATCTTCCCTGGAACAATTTCTGAAAATTAATGTGGGATGTGTCCTGGAAAAAATAGAAGAAAAGACCCAAGCAATAAATAGGTGAGTGGCTGAGTCATTCAGATGAGACCCAGGCTATGCCTCTGCTTTGGATTGTGTAGGACAGGGGTTATATTCCAGGTAGTACCCTAATTAGCCACATGGGACAACTGCCAGTCTTTTCTTTATAAATATTTGTTAGTTCACAGCAAGAAGGATGGACACAACAGCTTGGTGGTGTGGGAATCAAATAAAACTCCGGGCTCGACCAAAATGTCTCAGACATTAATTTTCCCTTGAGTCAGAACCAAATGTGAACTGTGTTGTTGAAATAGAATCACCACAGCCAAAGAACAACCAGAACTGGAGCAAATCTAAAACATGTATAGGTTTGACTGTGCCAGGAAATATAGAGAAGGGAGATAACACTTGGTCTTTGTTAAGTCCTCTATGCATTGCAACACAGAGATAGACAGAAAATCCACTAGAGACAAAGCCAGGATAGTTGGATTCATCATCTGCAAATAGATGTATGCTGGGAATGACAGAGGCCAGCAGATGTAGGGCCTGAGAGGCCTCTGGAATGGCTAGCAGTCTATTTCTGTTACTAAAAATTAGGTCTGAGGGGTCTGTCCTACTTTGGTCTGCAGATAACTTGGGATGTGAGGAGTCAGAACACTGGATTACACTCTGCTTTGCTATTCCATCTGCTATGCCAAGTGGAATTTAATAAATCTGAATAAATAACCTAACAAGTTCTGAAAGTGTCCCATGTGAAAACCTGATTTAAAAAAGAAGAAAAGATATTAGCACTTTGATTACTAAGTATGCAAGTTCCATGTAATCTAGAAAGTTTTAAATAAAGAGAGAGAAAAATATATTTTAAGGCCATTTTTTGGTAGCAGAAAACTAGAAAGTGTGATGTCACCTACAGAAAATGTTTAACAGCAGTTATCAGAACACTTTATCGTTCACAACAATTTTAAATGGGACTACAGCATTATTTAAACCATAACAGGAAGAGAGCATCCAGGAACAAAGAGTTCACAGAAGTAGAAGTAAAAAAAGCAAAGTCAGAAGACCATTACTGACATAAAAAGGATACTTTTCAAGAAGGATTATATATAGCTTTAGCTCTATATATAGCTATATCTTTCTGATTCTGTTTTTTTTTGTTTGTTTGGGTTTTTTAATTTAATGAACATTTAAGATAGCCTAACTCCACTTGTATAATGAATATATCCTTCCGAATGAAAAGTCAGTACTTAACATCCATTGTGTTCTGCTTTTTAGGACATGCTCCATTCAGACAATAGTGTTTTAAATCCAATTAGCTCCAGAACAATATGGAAGAAACATTGTATTTGTGCTATGAATCAAAAGCTCATATTTTACAACACTAGAGTTATAATAACACTCATATCTGAAGAGTTAACATCAGTACATTGTCTCACTTGACTGATGTTAAAAAGGGTGGCATAAGTTTGCTTTGAAATAACCCAGAAAAGTTTACGGGTTTTTGTTGGGCTTTTTGTTGTTTTGGTTTTTTTTTTATTCTACCTTTCAAACATTTTGAAGACTATAATTTAACAGTTCCAGTCTACTTAATGCTTTGTCAGTATAATGAGATTTGCATTTGTTAATTGATAATAATTTAGCAAGTGTTTAATCTCGCATTTCTTCCATTGTCCCTTCTCAGATGATAGACAACAGTGGCTTCAGATTTTTATTTTAACTTAACACCTAATTGAAATTAACTATGACTGGAGTTATGATTATTTGGACTCTAATAACACCACACAGTTTAACTTTGCGTTTGTCCATGTGTAGCTTTTACACTGGATTTAGACCAACAGAACAAAACATTTTATTGCTGAGACAATGAAAGCATATTAATTGAGATCTGTAACACCATATGGAGGGAGAAAATATTCTTATTTCTGTTTACACATGAGCAAATAGACATGGACAAAGACATTCACTGAGTTGGTTTCAGTTCTGTTCCAGCAGTTTAAAAATCAGGAAAGTTATCTTGAACTTCTTTCAGGCAATACATTCAGTTTGGACTGATTCTGTGCAATTATCCTGCACCTCCCATTTTGCTGCTGGATATGTTGTATGAAAGCACATACCTATGCCAAATGTTTTTATGATTTTTTTTTAATAAATAAAATTGCCTTTTTAAAATCAATATAAGATCCTCTTTCCTCTGTATTTAAATGTTCTTTTTAATGGAAACATGAAAGGCTTTGACCTCACTGAACAAAGGAGGAAAGAGACAAGGCAGTGGTAAGATACACAATTGAAGTTTTAGTCAATGATTCAGAGGATAACAGCACAATACTATGTGTATAAAATAAGAGTTAGAAATATATCCTTGTGTGGTGGGTTGACCTTGGCTGGACACCAGGTGCTCACCAAGCCACTCTATGACTCCCCTGCTCAGCAGGACTGGAGGGAGAAAATAACATGGAAAAACCCCCTTGTGGGTCAAGATAAAGGCAGTTTAATAAAGCAAAGGGAAAGGTCATGCGTGGAAGCAAATGAAAACATAAGATTTATTCTCTACTTTCCATCAGCAGGCAATGTCCAGCCACTTCCTGGGAAGCAGGGCTTCAGTATGCACTACACACAAGTGACTGTGAATGGACTACACAAATTTAAGGGTTTAAAAGAATATGAAAGCATCTATCTATAAGCATCTCTCTGATAATTATGCAAAAGATTTACTTTTCAAGATCTGTGAAGCCTCAAAAGTGTATTTAGGAATTTTCAGTGACACCACAAAAGATGTGCATGAATAATGTTACTTTTGTGGTTTTGCCACAAATGGCATTCAACAGTTGCAATAATAATTTCTCAGACAAATGGCATTAGCTAAATATTAATAGAAGACAGAAAACCAAAATTTGATAAACCGGTCCAAATCCCAAGTGAGGAAGAAAAGATCACAGATACTTGAATCATGAAAAAAAGTTTGGTAAATGGGAAGATAGACACCAGGCAGAGTGATTTTTTGGCTGCACACTACCAGCTGGGAAGCCTGAACTCTAGGACTTGGTGCTAAAAGAGACAATCTGTATAATTTTACACCAGATTGACATCATCGAACTCTCATGAATTCAAGGCAATCATCCTCAAATGAAGCTACATGGCACATGAAGCCCTCCCACGTGTTTAAGTTTTGCCCAAACACTTTCTGCTTTACAGTAGATTTGTATTGCAAGAATGAGAGATGATTTCATCAACCAAGGAGACAGTCCCTACCTGTCCTCAGCTGAAGCACATTCATATTGCAGGTGTGAGATGTGATTCCTTCATCCTGGGAGACAATCCTCGCCTGTTATCAGCTGATATACATGGCAGGCTCTGTACTTCCTTCAATAAATTTGTGGGTACCCATGACATGCCAGACAATGGTTGCATTCTGGTTATTCTCCACTGCAGCTGTGCTTCCTGAACCCTGGAGAAAGACAGATAACCTTTAAAGCAGCACTTATCTGCACCAGACCTCCAGGCCCGAGCTGAACTCACTTAGGACATAGGGATAAATTAAACTCACCAGCTTCAGAGAATTACTTCTGTGCTTTTCCAATGAACAATCAGATGTGGGAACTAAGACTTAGCGATAAAATCAAATATATGAAGTTGCTGCAAAAGCTATTTCACTACCACCTTTTTCAACTGCTAGTGAAATAAAAGGAATGGATTAAGAATCACGATGTTTGGCCAGACTAGCCAAGCTTTCTTAATTCTGAAAGTAATTGCAGGTATATTCAACAAGATAGGAGTTGACCTTGAGTGAAAAGAAATATTCAGCACAAGGTTGATTAACCGTAGGAATGGATACAATGTACTTAAAAAGGCAAACCACCAGAAGAGAGTGAAGTAGTCTAACTTTTTTTATCTGAAGTATGGAGAAGTGAATCTTAATTTAGGGAAAAAAAAAAGAAGGCAATAAATATCAATATGACCACTGTATGCTGGACAGTCCATCCAACCAAATGAATGAAGGGAAAGGAACTGCAAGCAGGAATTCCATGCTGCTAAGGGAAGGCACAGAGGAGGCAACCAGAGGGGGAGAAAAGGACCTGGCTTTGGCTGTCTCTGAGAGCTGTCTCCATACAGGGTCATTTATTTAAAGGCACCACTGAGCCCCGGGCAGCTGGTAAATACCACAGGACAAGCAAAGAAAGGGAGAGAAATCTCCAATTTAACAATGAGAAAACAAATACCAAAGAAAAAAAGTAGCATATTGTTGTGATGAAGATTAAGTAACACACCCAATCTAATACATGACACTTTTTGCATGAAGGAAAATTAACATAATGTAATAAAATGAGGAGATTCAACAAATCATTTAACCTTTCTAAGAGCGGATGTTTCAAAGCATCAGCATAATTTTCAAAATCATCCATAATGAAAAGTCTTAATGAGTGAAGAATCAAATCAGGAGTCATCTTAGGCCAGTTAGTAACAAATCAGAATGAATAGTTGGTTCTGACAGAAAACCCAAATGGCCTGAGTTGAAAAGCATGCTGAAGGAATAACAGTTTAAATCAAAAGGGTGAAAAAAGCAGTAGCCAAAACAGTTCAGACAAACAGAGGAGGACCGTTAAATTTGAGTAGACAGATCTCCACAGAGAGCATACATCATGAGGAGTGTCTTTTTAGCTGGAACATACAGTGCTAATTTCTTTGCACTTGGAACAAGGATAGAAAATTCAATTAAATTGGCTGAAAATTGGATGTGTCTTTAGTAGTGCTTCCAGGATGTTACTTTTATTTCATGTACATCAGTTGACACCATTGCAGGTGTCAGACGTTATGGGAGTGCTCAGAAGAAATTACTTCTTTGTCTGAATAATGGTAAAAAACAATCCTGGAGATTAAGTTATCCTCTTATTATTGGGACTTGAGAAAAATCCAGTATGTCCTGAACCTGTGGCCACTGAGTGCTCTCTGTGGCAGCCAGTGTGGCTGGGACTGGTGCCCTGGTGCACCAACAACCTGCACCATGAGTGGTGGTGGGCCCCAGAGTAAGTTGGTTAATCACAAGTATTTCTGAATGGATGGAACATTGTGCTGATCTGATATTTTTCATACTACACTAAAAATCCCCTTCGAAGTGATAAAGGACCAAATCTACCATCTTGTTCCAAGAAGGAATATGAATCTACAGTGCTCTATCTAGATCAAGGGATGAATTGCCTTCCAACAGATACAATACATATTTCCACACTGAGGGAGCTACATTTGCCTGAGGTGTTGCACTAAGATAATGCGGATCCATAAAACTTTTTCAAAAATGCATGTATTTTGAAAAGAAAATGTAAATATTTGCTTTAGGAATTTTCCAAAACTTTATACATCTTTAATTTTGATACATTTGGAGCTGAAGTAGGATCCCTTAAAAAGTTAAATTGAGAGTTTGTCTTTGATCACCACTAAAATTCAAGCCAGCAGCAACTTCATCTGCATCATTTTACTGGATAATTTTACTTATATAAGTAGTTACGTTTGGCTGATTCAGGTTCATTCTATGGAGAAATCTGTTCATAGTTGACTATAGTGAGTCTGCAGGTGTCTTAACCAGGGCTCTCAGTGACTACAGGGTTTTTGATTAATAATAGTCCCAGATTTGGGTAAGTAAATGGGCCCATGTTTGAATAGGTATATTTGGAACTGCTAATAAAAGCAGCAAAAATCACTCTGTAATGTAACCTGACAGATCATCAACCATGATGTGTTGTCTTACATTTCTTTGCTAGTTCTTCTGTATCACAAATATTGCTGCTGTAACTGCATCTCTTGAAGTAGATCTATGACTCTCCTTTCCAGAGACACTCATGTTGTTATCAGTGCTTTACATGGCAATACTTTGTGGTTGGCTAGTAATATCTTCATCTGTTTGTAGAAATGCATTAAGAAAAGTATCAGCTAAATTAGTCCTAAAAATGTCTACCCCCTTTCCTAACTATTGCTTCCATTTATAGTTTGATCTACAATGGAAAAATAGACTATTCTAAAACAATCTAACCTTACACAATTGAGTCTACAGCGAAAAAAAAAAAGTACTATATGGGATAAGAGAAAGACAGTAGATCCCTTCACAAGTAGCATTTGAAAAGCTATTTTGAAATTATATTTTTGTAGTAAGTGTTGGGTTTTGGTAACATAGCCAAAAAAAAGCTCCAGTGATAAAAGGTTCCCTAAGAGTACTTTAATTGAAACTTTTTATCTGAACATTGCCTGAACCTCTGCTAAATGCTACTTTCTTGCTTCAGTTCAAATTTTCTTAATCTTCATTTTCACGTTGAATATTGGTACACTGTCTGCCTCATTATGCTAAAGAAAGATGAAGTGAGCTATTAACATTCTGAACAGCCTACGAGATTGTTATGATATAGAATGTCATTCATTTTTATGAGTTGGCTGTCAGTGTGTGCTGCAATAAAGTTATAATTTCTCACTGACAATATGTGATGTCTGGAGTCAGTGCACAATCCTTATTAAAATTTCAATAATTGTAAATCAAAAGAAAGCAAATACGACTTTTATGAAATGGTCGCTCCTGAAAGTCAAGGAGTACAAAGTGGTGGAATACAAAACCAGAACATTATTCCTGTGCTGTTCCAGATCATCCTCATCCTCCTACAGTTTTCCTCCTGTTGCACAATCAGGGTGTGCTGGGTATCATACACTGTAAAGCTCTCAGGAGCAGCACACTAACCCTGCTGCCATTATAGTCATGGTGAAGTACTGCTAGGTTGTTGCTCTTTACTGACTCTACCTTTATGTGGTTCTCTGTCATCAGAATGTTTCTGGAAATGTTTATTGCAACAAATTATTATTATCGCTCTTCATTAGTAAAGTGAGGTGTCTTAAGAAGCAGTTGTGTTGCTTGATAGTGAGAAAAGTTAGAAGATATTTCAGACAGCTTATATGCACACACTGGAGAGCAAAGGTTTCATAGCCTATTTTCTCATGAATTTAAATACTTGTGGAAAATATCAGAAAAAGATTTAAGGAAAGGTTTTTAAAATGTTTAGTCTCTTGGACAGTACATAGGAAAATAAATACGAAATTCAAAGTAAACATCTTCTATTTTTCTTCTCTATATAGCTATGTAATAACTACATCTTTATTCCTACTACTGTTGGTATTGTTTCAAATCAGAAATGTAAGGTGGTTCTAGCACTGTCCGAAACATGATGATGTTTCATTTTGAGCTTGACATAAGCTGTGTGATCAGAAGCTAAACATGCCCTGAAAACAATAGATGTCTGGAGTTATTAGATACAGACCCAAGTGTCCCAGCCACTGAATTGACTGCACAAGGTCTCATTGTTGGGCATTTGGAACTATTCTAGCACTTCTCTCTGTTATTTTCATTTCCATTTAATGTCATAATCATTTGCAAATGACTACATGATAAGCTGAATAAATGCATTCATCAAATGTATGTAATCACTCTACATGGGATAAATAGTTACATGGATATGTTTTTCAATTTTCTTCAGCAGTTTTTAAGTATCAAGAATCAGTCAGACTCCTGGGGCTCCATATAGTTATGACACAAATGTTGTGTGCCCTTTACTCTGCCACCACATCAGGAATGTTTGCACTACACAGAGGTATGTCAATAGGCAAAAATATACTTAGATATTCCAATGCGTAACCTCACTCCATTTATATTACTTAGGCTATTCTTCATTGTTCAAAAGTTAACTCAAACATATTTATTCCATGATTGCATCTGGCATTTTTGTAAATGTTACCTAAAGCTTTATTTCTAACTATACTCCTCTTCTAAATTGACTGATTCTACTAAAATTATAGCATAACAGCAATGCTCACACATTATGTGTGATAGATATCCTCCAGTGTCAGACACAGTATAGCAACATCTCAGAAGTACCTTCTCAGGACAGACCAGTTAGCAAATGCCCATACACAAACAAATGTTAAGCTCTGGTTCAATGCAAAACTCCGTTCTTGCACAGACATTTGTGCACAATTCAAGCAATAGTATTTGAAAAGATGTCCCTTCATGTCAGTAGCACATGAACACACCAAATTGTGCACACTGGTTCCCCTAAACTTGATTTATTACCACAAGTGTATTCCCATTGCTACAAATGTTTTATAGCTAGTAGCCTAAGTCAAATTCCAGCTGTCCATGTCGATTAGAAAGCTCCTTGCTGGAGAAAAACAACTAAGCCACAGGAAATAATCTCTACAATTGTTTGCTTAATGTTATGTCTGCTCATACACAGACTACCACATTGAGAGATTCTGGCCTACGTACCAAGACAAAGTGAGAAAGAGAGAAACAGAATGCTACAGTGAGACGACTTTCACCTAAAGGAATGAAGTATTCCTTTACTTGAGATGACTCAGGATGAGTGGAAAATACTCTATTTCAATGATGTCAGCTGAAAACAACTCCATCCAGCAGAAATACTTCAACTGATTCAGTAATGTTTAGTGTTGTCTTTGGAAGGACAAGTGTCTGTAGTAGTCAAAAATCAAACATCTCTTGCCACCTAAAACAGCTGGGAAGCCAAACAGATGGTCTGATGCTCTTTGATATACTTAGTAGATCATCATTTGAAGAAAAATTCCTGAAAGCCCACTCTAATTACCAGTGAACCAGTGAATGAACAGACAACCTCTAATGCAGAACGATGTACTGGTGATTGTACTGACGGATGTTTTGGTATCTAGTTACACAGAGGTTGAATAAGTTGTCCCTAACATCTGATACAGAATAGCAAATAGTCTCATAATTTCTATTTATGCTTTTTCTTGTAAAAGGGTTCCAGACAAAACTGTAGAAACCTTATTGCTTTTACAGTGCTGCTTGTGAGAGCACTTTTCAAATAGATTTACTTATTTACTGTAAAAAGATATTAGTAATCACAATTTTTTTAAACTATTAAAAATATCTGAAATATTTTTCCTGTTCATTAGCATGTAATTATGTTATGGTCTGATATTTTGTGAACAGCCAAAGTTAGAAACACGTGCTTCAATCTGGTGCATACTTCAAAACATATAACTGGAAATCCTAATCCCAGCTGTGTTATGGAATATAGGAAGTGTGTCAAAGCCAGGTCTTAGTCAGGATATTCAATTTAGGATCTGTCACAGTTCTGGGAAGGAGAAAGATGTGTCTGTCTTAGATGTGTGGCATGCATAATTCGGTGGAGAAAATTATGTATTTCCACAATACGGTTGTAATGTTTCATGAGTATATAATTTGTATGAAAGTCTGAAATATTAGCCATGGAAGCAGCTAAATCAGAGGGCTTAAGGGGAAAGATTGTGTTTCAGGTCTCTATACGTTATGTCATGGCTATTTGAATTAAGGCAATTAGACTTGGCAAACATATATACACACACATATATATATGTATTAAGATATTAATTTAACCAAAAGACTTCCTATATGCCTTCAAAATTAATCAGAAATTTACAGCAGATTTCCTTTGGTGTAGGATGACTTACTTAACAGCGAAATTTCTTGGGCATAATGCAAACATTTTACATTCACTTTGGAAAAAGCTATCAATTCATACAAGTGTATTATGTTGTACACACCTTAGCAGAGAGGAATCTTAGTTCTGCAACTCCCTTAGTCCTACCCCTGTGCCTCTCTACCACCTGCACAAGGCATCTGCCAGCCAAAGGTTAGGCACATCTGAGTAAAAACCTCAGCAAACACTACAGCACTAACAAGTGACACCCAAGAACTATGTAATTGTTCCCTGTTTCTCAACCTATTTTATAATAATTTATTTGATTGTCAATCTCTAAATGTCTGTATATTGTGGTTTAACTTTTAAAGAAAGCATGTGATGATGAGAATAAAACTAGATCTAATATATTGAACATATTTTGTGACTTCTCAGTTCAGTAGCAAGTGAGTATTTTACAAGATATATCAGCATTGATAGTTTTGTCTCTTAACAAAGAACACCAAATCCTTGTGTGGTCCTTAGCATTTAAACTATCAAGAAGAAATTGCATAAACAGCAGCCAAATCTTTTAAGACTGAAGTACTTAGTATTCTTCCATTTAGCAGCAAGTTATGAAGTTTCATTTAAACAGGGTAATTCTACCAATTAGCTCATCCTGCTCAAACACACATATACTGTTGGGAAATGTAAAAATGGTTTATTAAATCAAAAGATATGACTGCACTTCAACTAGCACATGGGCATTAGAGATCAAGTATTCCCTATAGATTAATCCCCATGGCATCACAGGCTGATTTGGCTTGCCAGTATTACATTAGTAAACCATCTAATCCAATTTAGAGCAGGCAGGAATGTTCCATCCATTATGGTATTTCTAGTGTCATTAGAAGCAGACTGATTGAATAAGCATCCTAAATCAGCCTGCAGCACGCAAGTAAATCACTGTGACTTGCACGGCAAAATCTTTTTTTAAATAAAAATTAAGGGAAAAGAAAGAAGGAAAAAAGCACCATGTAATAAGATGGAAGCTTGTGTGATTTTGATTTTTGAAGTCTTACAGACAGCAAATTTTCTTTGTACTTCAGTACATAAGATTCTTCTCTCTGTAAGGTAGCAGTGTAGAACACAGTGGATTTACAGACATGAGAAGCTCCTTATTTGCACCAAGCTTATTTTCAAGGAAAGCAGTGGAACACACTCTCCCCCAATAAACAATAATAAACAAAGTAGGCTGAATGAGGGCAGAGCGTGATACTACTCTCACAAATAAAATTTGCTGTGTAAATTCAGAGTAACCATAGTGATAAAATCTATCAATCAAATATATTAGAGAGGTTGCAATAGAAAGGATGAAAAGAGAGTCCAAACTTTGTATTCGCACAAAATGAAAAACACTCAAGTAATTACAAAAATAGTACTTTCATTCCAAAATTCCATCTCTATCAGGTGTACCTGAAAGAAAAACAATTCTTCAATAAAGAAGTAAATATATGAATAAAATGTTGGTGACAGTTCTTTGAGATGACACAGCTATCAGAAAGATTTCAAAAAGGGCTAGGCTGGGCTGCAATCCTGAAAAGCTAGGAATCAAACTGAATAAAATCATCAAAATGGCATGTAACCTTTGGTGCCCTCCGAGACCTATCACGTTGCACCAGCAGGGCACGCAGGTCTCAGCTGCACGATTTAAGCAATCAGCCATGAAAGAGAAACACTGCACCAGTGCACGAGTTAGGGAATGGCTGCTCCTCCTCGGAAGGATCTGGGTGCTCAGGTACGGGAATGATTCACATTTGCTTAATGGCAAAGTTGCTGTGCTGTCAGTCAAACAGCTCTGGATGCTGCCCGGACTGTGCATAATAACCCAGTTAGAAGGAAAATTGTATTGATTCTTTGTATCCCAACTGCTGAAAAAGTTAACAGCTCCCCAGAAGTGCAGTGTGGACCTGGTGGGAGTTATTTTCATTGCAAATAGGAATAAATCAGAACAAAAGACACATACAGATCCAAGACAGGCTGACTTCCCTGAAACATGCACATTTCTGGAAATTCTTTTTTGGATCTTCCTTTCCAGCCCTCTGAAAATACTCGGAGTTTGAACAACTAAACTTGGATTTAACTAGGGGAGGGGATGGGATTTTACAACCAAGGCAAAAGTTTTATGTTTACAGGTTTTCATTCTTCTAATGAAAACAAATCTCCTTTACTTTTGAAGGAAAAAACTCTGTGAAAGGGAAAAAGCCCCAAACTCAAAACAACCATCACCTTAACAAATGCTTAACTTACCAAAAGAAAAAAAAGAAAAAAAATTTCAACACAGTTTAATAATTCTACCCAAACTTTATCTTCAAAAATGAAATCCTTTCATAGCACTGCTTTGAAAAGCTCAGTCTTAAATTACATCCATCTGAAAGAAATAAAATGGGAGAAATCCTATCAAACCCAAGAATTAATTTTTAAACACAATGACAAAGTTACCCCGAGACTCAGCTCTTGTTTTTCCATGTCCTTTTGATCCCAACAAGACTGTTTCTGGCAAACCCTTCTCATCAGGACATGGAAAACCACACTGAGCCAGCTAGAGCTTGGGAAATCTGTTCCATCCTTTGCTTACACTGGCTAAACTGATGCCAAACATTATTATTGTTATTATTAGCACAAACCCAGATTGCAGCAGTAAATCACACTCCTCCTAGAGCTGATTACTTGTCAAATGTTTACCATCAGTGTAAATGAAAAATGTACCTGATTAACAAAATCCAAAAGCTTGTTCTGAGGTAAAAAGGACTTAGCCTTGCAATTTCTCTAATGAACTTTCCTTCTGGTCCACAGTAGAACACATCAGATTCACCAAATCCAATTTCTGAATGAAAGTGCAAATGCTTTGTAGAGCTAATGAGTGAGCACTAGATTGAATTATGACCACATGTTGCTTCTATATGAAACAGTGGGTTGAAGAATCACTTTGTTCTTCCCTTCCCTTTTGTAAGGCAGAGAAATATTTTACTTTCTTAATTTCTCTGCTGGGTTGTGAGAATACTAGGTGAGGACACTAGGGAGAAATATATAATCCTTCCTTATTCTTCTTTGCTCAAGAGGCAAGTACAGACTCCCTGATCCTTGGTCTAACCTGTGCACTTGTTTGTGTTTCTTTGCCACAAATCTGTTTTCCCTGACATACCATGAATGTAGAGTCTTCTCATTAGTGTCAGGCCTTATCCTGAGACACCGACACGAAGGAGGGTAGGAAATGGGGGAGAGAGGTACTTCTGATAGACAATTCTGCTTGTCACTATAACCTTCCCTATAGCCTTGATTTTCTGAGCATTGAACAATCAACACGATGTCCGGTGTGAACACCCAGAGAGCTGAATGAGAGGGCCCAGATTCAAACGTTCAGCCCTTAGTCATAGCAGCAGTCTGTGGTTTGAAGTTTTCTCACTATCAGGACATAAAGGAAACTTAATTTCTGAGTGCTCACCCATAAGATGGGTTCTCCCTGTCAGCTCCTTCCAGCTGTCAATGAAAGTCACGGGAGCTTGCTGGCCCTTTGCATCTTCAAAATTCAGTTGCAAAATGCCATGAAGTATCTGACAAAGAAAAGGCACAAATTCACTGAGCAGCTTTGTGAAGGAAAGTTGTTTCTAACACAGAAACAAATAACACTTAGCAAACTTTATATAGTGGCCACAGTTCTAGCGAAGAAGACAACACAGAGCTAAAACTAAATTTTCTTGATATGACTTCAACTAAGTGAAAGATAATAACAGGAAAGGATTTGACCTCCTCTCTACAGTACCAAGAAAATTCTTACTCACAATTTCAGCAGGTTGAAAGGAAAACAAAATGTTACCATGACTGAGCTTGCATTTCCTGACATCTCAAAAGGCATTTATTTCTCAAGGGAGAGCATTAAACAAAGAGGCAAAGGTTATGTTCCTACACACATCGTACGTGCTAAATTTTACTTGTGATGGAGAATATTTTTGCTTACTATATATGCAGCATTTCTAATGAGTCAAGGTGTACCAGTGAAGCATTTCAACTGCTTGTCTACAATTTTGCTAGCTCCTGCATATTTGAACTACTAGTTGTCCTGAAAAGATTATGCTACGTATGTGCAAGGGGAGCACACACAGACACCTTTTGATCAGCAAGGCAATTTCCTGGGGCAATGTACTGATCAACACACTGAGCTGAAACATCTGCAGGATAAAGGATTGTGTCTGAAAACCCTGTGTTTGATGCCCATAATTGTGACAAAGTCATTGCATATTCTGCTCAATGCTTTTTCTGTTTCAGCACTTTCTCACTGTACAAAGAAGCTCCAGCAGCCTCTTAAATGTGGTTGGTAACTCAAAGTACATTTGGGAAATCAGCCAGAGAGAAAGGCTTTTCTTCTGTATGTTTTGCTGCTTTTCTCTGAAGCGATGGAAAAGATACATATTTGCCATCTTTGCAGGGTTTCCCCTTACCAAAAAAAAAAANNCCTTAAAAAAAAAAAAAAAAAAAAAAAAAAAAGGAAAGAGCTTGAAATAACAATTTTTTAGTATTAGTATTGTTTACTTTAGAGAGGCTTAAAGCTTAAAATCTGTTATTGCTATCTAGGTAGGAAGGTTTTAAACTGTATACTATTAACTTTTTAAACTACAGTGATGTAAAAGGGTGTTGTATCTCCAGACTGAGTTTGCAGAGCTGTCAAAGATGCTTTTCCTCTGTGCGAAACATGATTTGAAAAATGTTGCAAGCCAAAGCATTTGCTGTTATTCACAAAGCACTGTTTGCTAGAGACCACACAGGAGAGTAAGGGCCAGATACAAATGCAGTCAACCCTGGCAGCAGAATTCACTAATCATGGTTACAAAGGGAATTCACTTGAGACCGAAAAGTAAGTGAGGTGCAAGACATCTCAAGGAAGGAATAGGGAATGGTAAACTGAGAATTGTTTCTGAATTCCTGCCTTTCTCTATGAATATCTATTCAATACAGCATGGCATCAGAAAGGGCTCCCTGAGCTCACCTGCATTAAACTACTCTGCTGAGAAGCATCATTGCCGTGTTGCTTTTGGTACTTGAGCTACTCCCAGCATGGTGAGTGTTCTGCTCAAATATACCCATTTCATTTACTCCTGGTTTCTCTGGGCCTAGTCTTATGAAAGTTTTCTATGCACTGGCCCAGATCCCACCTGAGGAGTGAAGGCAATCTCAACTATAGACAGAGCCCACAGCATGGATGTTTGTAGTGTTTCCTTTGACAACGAGGCTTTGATCTTCCTCAGATTGAAAAGAGCATAGGGAACAATCTTGCACTTTCTAGAGCAGTACTTTTGGCTGCTCAAATGTTATACAAGGATTGGGAGCAGTCATACCAACATCAGAGCACACCAGTGGATCACTGACTGAATTTGATATTGTCAGTGTGTGCTCATGTGTTCTGTACACGTCTTCATTTTGGACAAGTGCAAGAACACCTTGTCTGTCTTTCCAGACTGGCTGCAGGGGAAACAAGTGCTCAGCTCAATCCAAATGGGCAGAATGCCTTTTGAAAGGGGCCAAGACTCCTCAGGCAGTGAAAAGGCTGAGCAG
Organism: Calyptomena viridis; assembly: GCA_013390005.1. Classification (NCBI taxonomy): domain Eukaryota; kingdom Metazoa; phylum Chordata; class Aves; order Passeriformes; family Eurylaimidae; genus Calyptomena; species Calyptomena viridis. The sequence continues at coordinate 330,381 of WEIV01009458.1, forward strand.
GGTTTTTGTGCAATTCAGTCACTTGTGCTTCCATGTCCTAGTACAGAATTCTTTTTGATGGACTTAAAACATTTCCAAAATGAATGAGCTAACTTTCCAGGCACTGTAACCTGCCAGGCATTTTCCCTGGCAGCAAAATCCCTCTCAGATTTGCAGCAATGTTTGGCATACAGGATGGTCCTCTATTGCTTTTACAAACCAGGTCACAATACATGTACTTTTGGAAAGAGTGGTGAGTAAAAGGCCTTGATTTTCCATCCTGCTTACACCTCCCAGCTGCCAGAGTAGAGTCTGCCTCTCCTCTGAATATACAGGCAGGTGGTTGTTAGTACTCTCAGTAAATGGAGAGTAAAAGCCACTTACACACATAGGTGAAAGTACCTAACAAGGGACCACAGACTGCTTAGCCTTTAGCAGCTTGACTAAAATATAAATTACTAAAATAGTCATTTAAAGCACTTGTGAGACAAATAATCTTGAAACCCTTAATTACAGTGACCATGTAAGCTTTGGTTCATTGGTATTTTTTTTAAATAGTAGAACATATTTAAAGATGAAGCTGGAACCCCAACACTGTAGGAATTAAAAAAAAAAAAAATAAAAACAGATTAAAATTTTAAAACCTGATCCAGAGCCTCTAGAAACTATTAGAAAGCATTCTACTGACTTCAGCATACTTTCCTATCAGAAAATGTGTGCCCAGAACATGCTTTAGAGCTAAATTAGAAAGCTCTGAATCACAATCTTACAATTCAGAATTCAAAAGATATTTTAGTATGGCCAGGATAAAAAGATGCTGTTACAAACCTATTGATCTCTACCTTTCTAATCAAGAGGTGCCAATGGGAGTAAAAATGGCAAGGGTGCTCTATCAGTGAAAGGGAGATCCAGAGCTCCCTTATGAAAGGCCACATGTACTAATCCTGTTTGTCCCGGCTGCAAAAGAATTCTGCAAAGTTAAAGCACTCTAAGGATTTATCAAGCACTTTTCAGCCTTCTGCTGGATTTAGCAAGTGCAGCAGTTTCAAAGCCTGTAGATTAGTACTGCACAACCAGTCTCATATAAATGGGTACGACAAGGCTCAGCTTGATGTTTCAGGCAGTGACAGTTTACATGTTTCTGAAGACAAAGGTGCCATTCCACTTGCAAAACAAAGATGACACTTTTGTGAATTGCTTAGGAAGACGAGGCTTTGCCCTGTTGCCTGTTGTCAGATGACTCCTACTGCACTTGTGTTCATCACAATGATGTTAACAGGATTGGCAATGCTTACCAGGTTCTTTACAACTTGGATAATGGCTCGTTGAATAGTTAGATTTTAAAAAGTTTGTAAAGAAAACCTGGATGTGTACAGCTTTGGGGCATATTCATCATAAAAAATAAATTGGCAAACTTTGTTGCCAGTAAGTGCAACTGAGTTTCCTGGAGCCTTCAGTGGGGCTAGGACTTCACTGTGGGATCTATGAGTGCCAGAGACTTTCTTTTAACAGGAGAAGCTGAAAGAAGCTTCTGGAGCCAAGTTAACCAATGTTATCATTTGTGGTCACTATTAAATCTTGTGTTCTCATGCCTTGGGCAGAGCAAATGAAATCACAGTAGAACAGAATAATATGAAAATATGGATTTTCTTTTTTAAAAAAACTTTTAAATTTGGAAAAGGAAAGTGTCATAATTAACCAAAGAGGGTGGAGGAAAAGCATTAACAAAAAAAGTTAACAATTTTCTTCAGTTTAATCTTTTTTTCCTACATTTTCACAAAGAAAGAAGTTCAACCAGTTCTGCTTGTTACCTGAGCTTCTAATCAGGTATAAGAATATTAAAATCCCACAGCTAATTGAGCTCCAAGCCCCAGAAAACAGCATTTTTTTTCATTACAACAAAGCCTTGGTTGGGATGCCTGGAAAGTTTGAGCTATGCCAGTAACACTTTGCCTTCAGTGAACATATTGTAGAAGAATACAGGAGGGGAGGTATTGAGCCTTTCAATCAAAGTGTAAGATGAACCTTAAGATCTATTTAAATAACTATTTCTTTAAGCAAATAAGGAATCCTCTGGTTTCAGCTGGACCAGGAAACCTGATATTGCTGAGTATTCCCAATATTATTTACCATATACATGGCACTGGGGCCAAACTCCCCATGAGTCAGTGGGCCTGAGCTGGGGTCCATTGTTCAGCACATGCAGGAAGAGTGATAAACTGGTTTATCACTCAGTGGCTGTAGTGTTTACATCTATACAGGCACCTCACCATTTACACGTCTAAATATTAACAGAATGCTAATGTGAATTGTACATATTTGGTCTCAGCTTTGCTACAGCTCTTGGGGTTCAAAATACATTTTTCAGTTGAAAGAAATATCACTGTGAAAATACTGTCCTTTGAAAGACAGAAATGATCCTATTCCAGTATTATAACACAGTGTAGCTTAAATACAATAGTTCACTGATTAGCAATCAGTTTCTTTTTTACAGTACATTTTTATGAGTCTATAAGCACACTTGACCTGTGGTTTAAGCTGATAGTTCACAGTAACAATAATGTGGAAGAAGCCAAGCTACTAAAGATAGGGAAGTTGCTGGTGCCACTAGGAATCTTCCACCTCTTCCAATAGTAAAGACTGGAAAAATTTCCAGTTCTGTAGAAAGAACTGGGCTTTGTAGGTTACTGCATTTTTGGGAAGGCAATTAGCTGAAACACATGCTGAAATATTAAATTATTTCTACCCTTGGGTACTTTATAAATAAAATAGTTTGGGATTACGGAGTCAGGCTCACAAAAATACCAGTATGAGAAAAACTTTTTCCTTTGGTTACACTTCTGCAATCAGTTTGATAACAGTAGGAGTGCAGGATTATAAGATGAATTTAAATAGTCACACAGATCTAAGTGTCTTTGAGCAAAAGCAGCCATATGATAGTTTAAATTATCAATACCTGTTTGTATTTGTCCACAGTGCTACAGTTAGTCTTTAGTAAAGTTACAGTTAGAAATGAGCTGACTGACCTGTCTTGGTTAGTTAGAGATTTACAGTTGCAATAACATTAGAAATAAATATGATAAAAAATATGCTATCAACTTATTTTTAAATTGATTGGATGCATTTTATATATCATTCTGAGTGAAAGGCATGATAAAATATCACTTTTGCCAGCAATTTCAAATACAGGCTCTGGTTTTAGGTAATGTTATAAACTTATGGTAAACTAGGACAATGTAATAATATGGCACATCAAATTTATTTGTAGCTCTAGGCAAAGAAAAACAAAGAAGGAAGGACAGCTTCAACATAGTATTACAGCACAATAAAAATTTGCTCATTAAGTTTCATAAATTCCATTACAAAGTTTAATGCATGTGTTTACATCACTAACACAGATTGAAGCCTATGCTATGAGGCTTTCAGCTGGAAATTGCTTCACTTCACAAATTTTCATCTAAAGCCCTTTAAACAATCATGTCAAAATAAAGGCACTAAATGTAAGCACTCACAACATTCTCTCAGCTTCCTGATCATATCCTTACTACTGGTAGTATGGTTTGTAAAACATCAAAATCAGATTGTCACACAGAGATAAAGGCTGAGATTTTCAGCAGGAGCTAGGGGAGTTAGGCACTCAGCTCCTGGTGAATTTCAATGAGTCAGGAGCATACATTTCCCCTAGGCTCCTTTGAAAATCTCAGCATAAATATTAATAACTAACTTTTAACAAGCATTTGGTCATTGGTTTCAATTATCTCAAATATGCCAATGGCTATGTCCTTTTCCCCACAAAGACCTCCTCCCATGTGAAAGTTTTTGGGGATGCTCTTATATGCACAGTATCACAAAAAGGATTTTACAAGTTTCTCCTGCTATGCAGGCCCAGCAGAGTTTCCATATGCTAGTTATTTCTAAGATCTTTTGTGGCACCTTTTGCATCTGCCAGAGATGCTGTCTATTAAGAGCAACATCCAATTCATATCATGCAGTCTCATTGATATTACTCAGAGAGAAAAACAGAGACGAAAACTCTGAATTCAGAAGAACAAGGAGGTATAGATATTCTATTCACTTCATAAAGAGATATATCTTGTAAAAAGTCAAGTGCTGACACTTGACAAAAGTATTTAAATGAGCTCCATTTTCACTTTAATTACATACAAGAAGTACATTTTTTATACCTTTCATTTTTAATTCCAATATTATTGCTGAGCCTTAACACCTTGGAATCCGTGTGATTTCACGCAGCACGTGATGCAGAGAGTTATGGATTTTTATTAGAAGCCACCTCAGGTGCTGTGTGTAGGCAGGAACTGACAAGGTGCTCTGCACAGGTGTGCATGGCTTTATCCAGCTTGTCATGCAGTTGTGGAGAGCCAAATATAACACAAACTGCGTTTGCATGGATCTTATGCAAACACAAATAACAGTTGTGTTATTTTTAAAGGCTTAAATCTGCCTTTTGGAAGAGAAGGAACTGACGCTCAAACTGAATTCAGCCTCAATACAGAATTCATGCCAGGTAAAATACAACAGCTTAGCAAACTGGATGCTGATGTAGCCTATTCCACCACCATCTCCTTTGTTATCTGTCCATCCTCTTTCTTTCTCAAAGGCACAGTGTTTTCTGCAAGGCATTGATACCACTGAGAGTGCTCAGTTTTGTGACTGCAGGATGATTAAACCATTTGCAAATATCACTCTGCATGCCCTCAGCTCCTCTGGCTGAGCCCTCTAGGCTCAAGTTTCACCCTTCACTGGGTGATTGATCAATATCTGATCTTTAATAAGAAGATGTTAATCCTGGCTTCCGCTGAATAATGTTCTTGTTGTTTGCTATTATTCTTCCTCTTTTCCTTGCTCCAGGTCACTCCATCAGTTTATAAATTTCAAGATGCAATTCTATTTATCCTAATATTTCTTCCTTTGGTTCCACAAGGAGTTGACCTTGCATCTTGCAGTCGCAGCTTGAAGTTGTCACATGTGTCTTGTTAAACATGAAACCCTTTATCTACCCCACAGTCTGGAAAATCCTGCAATGCTGATGTCCTACAAACTGGTTTACAACTATATGTTTGTTTCATTAATTATGCAGAATTATGAAATCCGCTACCTATTATTACTCTAACAGCCTCAGTTTATTTTCTATTTTAACAACATTAACACAGAACCACATATAAGTGTTCTTATATATTTTATATTTTCATTGAATATTACTGGCAGGAGATTTATGACTGCTGTACATCCACAGAACCAATACTGTAGTGAAAACCAATTCAGACTCATGATAATTCTGCATATCCCCACTAAGTCCAAAGAACTGTGTCTGCTCACAGTAGGGATAAATTTTGCATTCTGGAAACTATAAAAAAATCAAATATTTGCTTTGATATTTGATTCTTCCATAGGTTCTGGTTTTATCCTGTTTAAACTTGTAACTGTGACAGTATTAAAATGTAATAAAAAATAAAATGTAGTATTATGGAGGACTGTGCAGTTAAAAGTGAGAAAAGCTGATCAAACATATTTTAGGTTAATAAAAGAATCACTACATGATTTCACATTCTATCAGCTCCAAAATTGAACAAGCTTATCTGTCCCCAACATGTTTAAAACACATTTCAAGTGAAGTGGAGTAAATATTGAAGAACACCTTGCCTGGACATGAGACAGCAATCTGCCATTACATTCATGATTGCCACAGAGAGAAAGATAATGAACTTTTCAGCTTTTCTACTTGGATAGAACAAGATAGAAAATAATGCAACAAGAATTATTTAGACCACACAAACAAACCCTTGCTAGCTATTAGGACAGTTAGACACTGAAAGAACTACTTAGAAGAGTTGCAGAGCTTTTAAGAACAGATAGGCACAAATCTGTCAGAAACACTTTAATTTTTATTTTTGTCTCTGAACAGGTAACTGGCTAAGATGCCTCTCCACACCCCCACTGGCCATGATTCCACAATTCTATGATTAATAAACAGATCACAAGCTAACTAGGTTTGTTACAGGACGAAACTGCAACAATGCAACACAACTAAGTTAAAAATTCTGCTTTCACACTGAGGCACATGGAAGTCCTTCAAAGAGCAGAACTGCCAGGACTGCATCGCCTGTAAAAGTGGAGCAGCCCTTCAGGGAAGGCTTGTCACCAGTGCTGTCTCTGGGCCGTGGTGGCACCAGTGTGTGGGCTGAGCTGCCACTCCATGGCCTGGCAGATACACTCAGCTGCCCTGGAGCTGAGCTCTGCTACCCAACAAATTCTTTAGACAGCTATGGTAGGGCACACGAAATTTCTGCTGCAGAATCTTTAGAACCCCCTCAATTTTGTGGTAGCAAAAGTGCATGAGTGTATTATGCTCAGGGACCTGGGAGAGGAGTCTGCACCTTCTTAACTAATAGGATGAGTCGATCACGCCTAGAATAATGCATTAAATGCCAAAAAAAAGGGTAAGATCTCAGAAAATAAGGAAGAATTAATAGGTTAGAGAATATTTAGGTAATTAAGGTGATTTCAAACAGTCTAGGCCTGATGATTTTCATCATAAAAGGTGTAGACAACAAGCTGAAAGAAATCTTAGAAGTGATTATGGGAACTTGAAGAGAGAAGGATTTACTAGAATGATAAATCCAGATATAGAAAAATATAGAAAAGTGGAGGTAAACAGTAGCTTGAAAATTTTATGAGATAGGTAGATATATACCTTAACTCCAGCTCTTGTGGAGAAAAAAAAAAGAACTAATAAAATACTTGCAAGCACCTGAAAGATAAAAATAAAGTTAGTAACACGTGACCTGGACTTTTGCAAGAATAAGTTGTGTCAAAAAATTGTCTTATTTCCTTCAATGACAGGAAGAAGGGAAGAAGCTGAACTCTGTCCTGGGTCTGGTTCCATTCAAAGTTTTATCGAGGAGAAATGCTTTCTAAGCTTGCAGATGACACCAAAGTGGAAAGGCCTGCAAGTATGCTAGAGAACAGGAACAGAAAGCAACATTATTTTGACTAACTGAAATAGTAGTGAGGGGGGGAAAAAAAAAAAGATAAAACTAATTAAGGCCAAAGATATTGCAGAAACATTCAGAGACAGAAATGCAGGACTGAGGAGAGCAAAAAAGTGAGACAGTAGACTACAAAATGAATGTGAGTGAACTGTATCATGTAGCTGAAAACTAAAAAGCAACTGCTACCTGGATTATACCAGCAACCCATAGAGAATGTAACCTATGATAGGGAGCTTGGGAGGGCAATCCCATGCACAGAAATGATGAGAGTCTGAGGCACAGCACAGTCTTGAAGCACACAGATGACAGTTGCCAGGAGGGACAAAATGAAGTTTTGGGTCCAGATAAACAGGGCATATAATTGTACATAATTGTAGGAAGATTTTTTTTCTTAGTATGAAAGATAATAAAGCTTGGAAATAGCTTGTCTGGGGAGACCGGAAAGGCCTGACTTTTGGAAATCCGGAGCATGAAGTTAGATAAACATCTGCCAGGACTGGCAGAAGTATCCTGCACATCCTGCTTTGGAAGAAGAAGATGAACTAGGAGACGTATCGAGGTACTTTTTTGCCTTGTTTTTCTACAATTGAAGAAACGTTTTTTATCAGTACAAGATTTCCTGAACCCCTAAACTTTATTTTTTCCTATGGTTCCACAACTGTGAAGAGTCTCCTTTTTCCCTTTACAGTTAAAATATATTTCAAATCTAGAGGAAAAAAAATTTATTTCTTGCCTCCAAATGAACAGCGAGCTCTACTCTCTAAATCTGACAGAATTTTTGTGATTGTATTAACATAAAACATTTCATGCTGTTCACAGATTGAATTTAATCCTCCTTTCAATAATCCAAGTTTAAATCCTCATTTCAATTATCTCTACATTTTGTAGAATCCCTCAAATGATTCGGCACTAAAGTATTGCGTGTGTTATAATTTAAAAGCCAAAAGTTGTGAATGGAAGCAGATTATATCTTATTAAAATGTTAATTCCAAGTCCTTTGAGATAATTGTGACTACAAGCAATTGGTTAATGTCTCAGAAATAAACACTGTCAAAAATAATTGAACAAAAAGAAGCATATGGACATCACTCACTTCAGAAGAATGTCAGGGAGGCACAACTACAGGAGCAATTTTCAAAAGCATGGATACAAGTAAAGACCTAGTTCCAATAAAAAATCTCTTTGCATACTTCTTTATACATGTATATTTAAAACTTCAAACTTAATTTTCCTTCTCTATTGAGCAACACAACACAAATAATGATGAGTAATGTAGAAACGCCGTTTCCAAAATACTTTACTGTGATGGTACAATGGGCAGAGTAAAGGAAGAATCCACAGCTGGAAAAAACCCAAGCGACTGCTTGTCCAGCCATGCTCCAAACAGATGATAACCAGAACAGAACATCTGGTGAAGGATTTGAGGATGTCCAGGATTATCTCTGTAGAAGTTAACTTGAAAACTATCTGTAAAAGGGCCCACATTTACTTTTAATGGTGTTCCAGCCAAACAAACTAAGAAAGGAAGTAACACTAAGATATGCAAGAGATAAGGTGTATTTCTCTCAAGCTGTATTGTTCAACATCTACATACAGACTTACTGGAGCTATTCCCATTCAAAATGGCATCAAATCAGGACATCCTTACTCTCACGAGCAGATGCACTGCCATCAATTACATTACTCCTGTGAGTAAGCAGAGGAGAAGCTGACCTTTAGAGAGACAACAATAGATACTTTCCAATTAATGTTGAAGTAGGAGTATATAAATCAATCCTAAAAAGCACTTCAAATAATATAATATTAACTCTTGTCTATAGAAGTCAAATCAAATGACATTCCTTATAGAGGGGTCTGAGGTACTGTACCATTAGTGATCAAAAATCTGCTCATTCCCTCCTGGGATTCGCTCAGCTGTCTGTCTTTTATCAACAAACAAGTCAATGAGTCAATAGCTAAAGCAAAAAGCCAGGGTGAAAATACATTATTGTGATGCATGCCAGCATACGAGCATGAACAACGAAAAGTCAACCATAATGTAAAACCCTTGCTCCTCCAGTATTAAAGTTCACTATTTAGAAATCCACACAGTACTATTCCTCCTCAGCCATAGTTTTATTTTAGCATATATTTGTCCTCAAAATCTACTCTTTTGAAAAACACACACACACTGTTGTGCCTTTTACCACTAGAAAGATAACCTTCAAAATGTAAATCAATGCACTCTTGCCCTGGTAATCCAGTCTTGCAGAAAGCTGTCTCCAGCTAAACAATATCAGCAGAAAAAGGCACAGAAGCATTCACTCTTCAATACCGTATTCACCCCAGTGAAGTGTTTATTTCAAATCCGAGCTGCAATAATTCTAAATGCTGCTGCTCAGTGTTGTGATTTAGCCCCAGATTGCAACTAAGTACCACACAAAGGCTCATGTGCTCTCCCCTGCAGTGGGATGGGGGAGAGAATCAGGGGGAAGAAAATAAAGTGGAACTCATGGTTTGAGACAAGAACAATTTAATAGTTGAAACAAAGTAAAATACAATAATTCTAATATACTAACAATAGCAATAACAATAATAATAACTGTAATGAACAGGACACAGAATGAGAAATAAACTCCAAGAAAAACAAGCGATGCATAGAACAATTGCTCACCACCCACTGACCAATGCCCATCCCATCCCCAAACAGCCATCATCTGCTCTTGGCCAACTCCTCCTAATTTATATACCCAGCAGGATGTTCTAGAGCATGGAACATCCCCTTGGCCAGTTGGGGTCAGCTGTCCCAGCTGTGCTCCCTCCCTACTTATTGTGCAGCTCTGCATTGGCAGAGACACTGAAATGTCCTTGACTCAGAGTAAGCACTGCTGAGCAACAACCAAAACATCAGTGTGTTATCAACAGTAGTCTCATACTAAATCCCAAACACAGCACTGTACCACCTACTAAGAAGAAAATGAACTCTATCCCAGCTGAAACCAAGATACTCAGTCAAACTAAGAAACATCTCACAGCCTGTTTCAGCTTCCACCCAAATTGGAATTGTGTAAATGAAGTTGTACCATTATCCCAGTCCTAAGTATCAAGCCTTTAATGAAGGCATTAAAACATCTGAGTATTACTGCCCTTTTGAATAAGTGGTAATGCAATAGTTCTGCCTCATCTCTCATTGCAGAGTGGGACTGTCCATGTGGAGATTTGAAAACATTGTATACTGGTCAAATGTGTATGATGGAAGAGATTACAGCAGAGCAAAAGGTGTGTTCGTCCCCTGTCATCTCTGGTTCAAAGTGAATAGCTATGGAAAACACAGCACTCCTCAATCTGCACTTATGTGAGGCAAAAAATGAATTGTATATAGGAACATTGGTTCTCTGGCACACAGTTTTTCAGTAGTCAGCTTAAGAATCAGGCACTGAGTTATTACCTTGATTAAAAATGTATCTTAAAATAAAGGGAAGCACTTACATTTTAGAAAGAATATATAATAAACTCTTATGTCAACAGTGAGGATTAGGTGTCCTAATGAGCATCCTGAGAGGATGTGGTTCTGAAAAAGAATAAGGGGCTCATGTACACTCAAGGTCATTTCAATTCTTGCCATATTGTGAAACACTTGATCCCCATCCCGAGCAGATGATTTGCTACTCTTCTTACCCCTCTTCTGTCTCCTGAAAAACAAAAGCTTATTCTCTTCCACCTACAGTACCAGCCTCAAGGATTTAATAATTGATTCCTTTGTGCTTACTGTGATCAAACCTGTTTTATATCTACTTTCATTTACATTACAGGGTTTGAAATGGTACATTGATAGTCAGGCCCACATGGTCTACAGTCCCATAAGCATAAAATGATGACAACTCCATCTGATTTCCTTGAAAGAAAACTCAGTCTTCATTTTTAAAACTTCATACAAAACAAGTGAACTTTTCAAAATGACATTATTCTAAGAGAGTAGTGAATCCTAATACATCGAGACAAGGATTCCTGAGGTCAGAAACATCAGTTTTACAAAAATGTCCTGAGGGATGCCTGAATATATTATCTTGAGACCTTTAACCTCTCACTTAGGCCTTACTGCCCATCACTCTACTATCAATCCATTTCTAACATTTTACCTGGCTATGAACTTCTTGGAATGACAAGAGGATGATTCATAATATATAGTAAAGCTTCCAAGAAGATTTTTTTACTCAAAGCTACGGGGTAAGGGAATCAGCCTTTTGCTTTCTCCCAGGAACTACTTATCTTCAATTTTTCAATTAAAGGTCAAAAAATGAAAGAAGGCAGCACAGTCATTTATTATGTTTTTTCCCCCTTTCCTATAGGAAGAGGCTCTGTTCTTCACACAGTTGTGCCTCAACCAGTTTGATATTCTTTTCATTGGTAGAAATATGAAAAATAATTTTGCAAATTCAAACAACAAAAGGAAAACTGTAGAAAACAGTGTATCTTTTGGTCATTAGGTAGCCTAGATGACCTAGACAACCTTTTGACAAAAGCAAATCCAGAGCTTTTATCATAAAACAGTAAATAGTATTTTTATGGTGTCAAACTGAGGATAGGTTTAAAGGGAAGTATGTTTCCCATTTTTGCTTTGTTAGGAAGAAAAATGCAAAAATCAGAATTATATGATTGCATCATAACTCTTTTTTCTGAATTTCAGAGTAGAAAAGAGTGGGTTTTGGATTTTATCTGACATGCACATGGTAAAAAGTGGCAGAGGATGTGGATTAGCATACTATGCCTATTTCATCATTGCCCTAAGGCCCTGTTGCACCAGCTCAGTCAGAGCACAGATGGGTCACTGGGCAGACATAAGTCTCATTAAAGAATACCCTTGGCATCAAAAGTCTCTGTGCAGGTCAAAGAATCAGCTCTGCTTGCTCTGTGCCAACTCCAGGCTCAAGCCTAACACAAACACAGAGTGATTTTGAGGAAAGCATCACTAGAGAGGAAAGCATGTGAACAAAAGTCAAAGATAAGAGAAAGGAAAAGATGAAAAAGTGCAATCAGTTCTAACCGAAAGAATTTGAGATTTCATTTTAAGTCATTTTTTTCTATGAAAAGAAGGTAAAACTCCAGGTAAATAAAAAAACCAAACCAAACCAAAAAACCCCCAACATTTGGTTTGAGGCAGAATCCCCCCCACATTTATTTCAGTTAACCCAGTCAGTTTACTTATTCTTTCGTTAAGAGAGATTTGTGTTCTCATAAAAAGTATTTGCACAAAAAAGAAAGCAACCTTTTCAAAAATTCCTCATCTTGTCCCCAGTTTTATTTTTATTCCTCAGAAATTCTGCTCATTGCTAAAATAAAAGAAAATCCAAGCTGCTGTAACGTTTTACCCCCTCAGTCAGCCACTTAAAAGTGGGCAAAACCTGGTAAAACCCTCTAGGCTGGAAGTCCTTGCTGCACACAGCTCCCAGAAGGTGAAGCTGGTTTTGAATCTCCAAACAAGACCTAGTTCACCTCTGGTGAGTTCCCTGGTAGCTCTAGTCAGTTACTGCATGTTTGGAGGCAAGTGTGTCCCTGTGAACACACTTAGGTCAGGGATTAATCAACCTCTATTGTTGCCGCCTGCAATATGGGACATCAAAAACCTGCTTTTCTTCATTACCACCTTTACCAATGCTGCCCTGAAAGAACCACCTCTGCTCATATCTCTGGGCTCACCAACCCCATGGCCTTGCCTGGACGTGGGAGTGCCCTGCCCGATGCCACCCAGTGCCAGCGATCAGGAGCCAGATGCCCTCCCCTAGGAGCAGTGGCTGGGGAAAGGCTGTGAGTTAGTTCACATTTGGTAAGTTAGAGCTCTAGACTCGGGAGAGCTATGTTTTTCTGCAACATTCTGAGCTTGTGTGATAGATGAGTGCATTTGCACTACCAGAAGCTGGCTGGCTCTGTGCAGCCCTGAGCCCTGTGTGCAGCTGCTCGGCCGCTGCCAGCACTCCCTGTGCCCACGGGCCCGGCTGAGCCCAATGCCTGCAGCCACACTCAGTACAGAGGCAATATCTGTGCAGGAAAAAATGATTAATGGATAATTCTGAATTAAATTGCAAGCACAAGATTAAATTTCCTTCATGAATGACACTGTGAGTTAGTGTTAGTGGCTGTGCCACAAAGCAGCTCCTTTTCGCTCGCTCATAACAAAGCTGATAATGGGACTAACGGAGCATGTGCAACAAACATTTGCTTTCTGCAGCTCCAGACATGGGCTCAGCTCCGCATGCGCATGTGACAATGGGGGTGCTCAGGCACAGGCCACCTATTTGTCACCTGGCCACCCTCGCACACCACCCTATCCCTTGATACAGATGAAACAGAACTGCTGTTTGTTCCCCTTCAAAGAGGGAAATGTTCTTTTAAATTAGCAAATGATCTTTGGCACAGTTAAAGGAAAAAATCTTTACAAAGTAAGTCAGTCCTCTGCTGAGCTGAAAAGAACCACATTAACTCTGGTTTAGCTTTTATTCTCCAGAATTGCACCTTTGGTGCAAAAAAGACCTGTGTGAAGAGCAGGGCCCTGGTGAACTTCCAGCAGCCATAGCAGAACTATCCATCACCATTCTAACACTTACAGGTTAATTTTCACAAGTACCCTCAAAGCTATGTGCTTGTGGTTGGCATGGGTTTCACTGAGATTTTTTGCATGCTGATATGGCATTTTAGGGGTTAAAATGATTCATTCCCCACCATTTGTCGATCATTTCCCATGAGATTTCTTGGTGTAGCAGAAGCCTGTTCTGCTGAAATCAGTGGAACTGCAGATTTACATCACACACACCTCTGGCTCCTTTCTTGACAACTTTCCATCTCTGAATTCTACAATTAGTAAAAGCTCAGACTACTCAACTTTTCAGAGCTCATAACAACACTTGACTGATACATTTCATGGAAGGGGAATCAGAAGTAATGTTTTGATCTAGTGTTCTTATTGCTCCTGCATGTTATAGGAATAAATGACAAAGCTTCTATTTGCTGCAGCAGAACTGGACTGGACAGACCATCCTATTCTAAGGTGCTTTCCAAGTGTGACTAGACCTCATGCTAACTTAGCCACTATCTCCAGCACTCCACATGGGTCTGCGAGAGTTCCAACACAGCAGTTTCCATCGTGTCCCATGATTTGAAATACACTTCCCTGCACCTCATTCTGCAAAATCCAAGCATGAATGTTTTTTGCCTACAAATCGCTGAAACTAGGGAAATTGTCCCAGACTTGTGTTTGCAAGAGCTTTTAAGGATTAAAGAGAGTTTGAAAGGAGGAGAAGCAAGATTCATATTAGCCTTTCAAAAATGCTCAAAATCTGAAGGCACAAGAATGGTAAAGGGAGACGTATTCATCCTTTCTTGTTCCCAGCTGATAACCTGGGCTCACCTTGACAATGTTCTAAAGTTAACATCTTCACAAAACAAAAGGAGTTCTAAAAGCCATGAGTCATATTTCCCTAAGAGACAAACTGAAGAGAAAGGAGCCAATCCTTTCCCTGGTGAGACTCTGTGGATGTCAACGAAATGAATGTAATAAGATTATCCTAAGGACAAATTGTTTTGAAATTTCAAAGGGAATGCTGTCTTGAATGAGTAAAAAAGCTCAAAGATGCACAAATATCTGTGAGAATTCATGACAGGTTGGCCACAATCAGGCCCAGTTGCAACAATACAAGAGACTTAACTGAATTGAGGCACAATAAAAAGATAGAGTAAATGAGGGACCAGAACTATGGCAGGAAAAAGTATAGAGAGTAAAAAGCCTGTCTCTCTGGAGTCTCCTTTTTAGTAACTTGCTTTTTTATATATACTGAATATACTGGCAAACAGCCATGCACTTTACATATATCATCCAGAGAAGAGTCTGCCAGTATATCATTCTCAACAGGCATTGAAAGTCAGTAAACGCCCTCCCTTATTGTGTGCTAAAACTCTTCCAGGTCCAGGCTATCACTTATGCTGAAGTTTATATGATGGTTGAAAAATGGAAAATTTCCAAAACAAACACTCTGAGAAAAATGTGCGGACTGCAGATGCATTATCAGCTGTAACAATGCTAAGAGGATTTGGAGAGGAGAACAGGGTGACATTCTATTGCTGGATATTACTGACATTTTAGTATGGGCATAAAAATGACCATGGGTCAGATATACCACTGTCTGGAGCTGTGTGTAATTACACAGCAATTATCTTCTTCCTAGTGTAGTCCAAATCCAGATCCAGCAATTGTTGCAGTCTTCCATATGGCATTAATTTATCACATTTTGCTAAAACATTCTTTCTGATTATGAACACCAACAATAAAGACAGAAGCTTCAAAGTGAACTGTGAGCCCTTTCACACTAACAGCTCATACAGACCCTTGTAGGCTTCTTATCAACTTTCAGAGACCTTAAATATAGAGAAAAGGCAAGGCTGCTCCAAGAGCCAGCCTCTATTCACAGGGAAGGAGCTAGCAGTGCATTTTAAGAAAGGTTTGTCTTTGTGGAAAGAACTGCTGTTCATTTGGAAGTGAAAAGCTGGCTATGTACCATTTCAATGGTCTGCAGATGACAATCTCTGATCCTTCCTCTGGGTGCACATTTATACAGCAGGCAGCACTGAAGGGAACGAAGAACTGCAGCAGCATTGAGTGACTCACTTTCCTAAATATGAAGTTGAAATTCCTTTGATCAGACATTTCCTGCTTTGCCATTCCGTTCTGAGAACACAGCAAGAACTACTTGTAGCAGCATGAGCAAGCAAGGTTTTCATTGGATTTTAATGAATTACCATGTTTTGCTGAACAGCTTTGTATCTTGTTCTTGGCTACGGTAAGATGTGAATGGCAGTGACACCTCAGTATATACTTTCCCAGATCCTTTATATCAATGTATTTTGAGGGGCCATAAAAAATGGTTTGTGGAAAGCACAAGGCAAAAAATATTTGTCCCAGAGCTGGATTTTTGTGTGTGTGTGTGTCTCTTTCCTTACACAAAAAAGAATAGATGAAGATCTTTACTTATACTTTGTACCAGCAAGCACAAAGCAGCCCAGGCAACTGCCCTAAGATGGTTATTTGACATTTCCTGTAATGTTAGAAACTGTTTGGGAAGTATAGCCTGAGCCAGCTGTGCATCATCTGCTTCCTGCCAGCCAGAGATGGGGAACCCGCTGGTATCACAGGGGCATGTGGTGTTCCAGCCAGTCCCAACGTGCCAGGAGAGTCCCTGCAGGGCTCATTAGCTGGTAACATTTCCAGCAGCTCTTTCAATGGCTTCTCCCCCTGGTGATGCTGGAAGCCTGGAAGCACAAGCTGAACTCCCTCTCCCTTTCTGTGAGCCGCCCTGAGATTTTGACTCACCACACTGTATTTTTAAAACATCAGTGACCTCTTTTCTCCTTTGCCCTCTTCCAGTGAGGGAGTTATGCAATGGGTGTGAGAGGAATGCTGTGCCCTGGCAGCCGTGAAGGGCCATTTCCAGGTTTTGTGTTTCAACACGCATTTGTCATCATACACTACCATTTCAATACAGCTTTCCTGCTTTTAACTTTAATTAACTTCTGCTACTAACACCTCATCTACTGCTCTGAGTTTAAGGGTTTGATAGGCAAACATTACAATTGTTAAGCAGGTGAAAAATATCAACAATAAGCAGGGGATTTATTGTAATCAGTCAATATGCTCAGCCTTGCAACTGCTCAGTACTTTATGCTCCATAATTATATGGTTGCCACAGTGTAGCCATTCAACAGTGTTGTAATTAGTGAGTAATTAACTGAAGCATTTGATGACATGCTGCAGAGCACAAAGCATGTGTGCAGTTGATAGCAAAAGGATACATAAAGTATCTGTAACAATTTTCTGAAACCAACAAAAGCCCAATTGTTTTTCACTCCTCATGATTTTCACAACTTTTCAGCTGCTGCAGAAGATCAGAAGCATTTACAGGTGATTTCAATGCTACCACAGCATTTAGACAATGGGCTTCTATTGAAATCTTTGATAATTAGTTGCCCTTCTGGATGTCAGCCTTACACATACACACCTCCTGGGCTGCCTCAATACATCCATACAGTCAGAGCTATGTATCTCCCTCTATTGGTGTATTTAAAAAAGAAAAAAAAAAAAAAAGTAGAAGTGTGGCGTATTCCTGTAGGGTATAGATTAAACTTATGCTAATACAACTGAACCTACACTAAGTGGTATATTAAAATAGCTCTTCTGTTAGAAAACACATCCCTAATTAAAGACAATTTGAATGATTTAATATTGTTCAGATCAGCTTTGAGTAAGTCCTAATTTTTTTAAAATATTTTTAAATTAGTGACGTTTTTCAACATAGCTAATGAAGATACAGAGGCAGAAATTCAGTGCAGCACTGAGTGGGAAAGGTGCATGTAAGGGCATGGTGAGACCTGCCTGGTGCCCCTGCAAGGAAATTAAGGATGTACAGATGTACAAGAACAACCATCAAGGTCTGCAATTTTTACACCAGATAAGGATAAAAATCTGCATGAGAAAAGTTGAATACCACCCTGAAAGATGCTTTGTGTTCCTTGCACCAAATCTTGGCTTCTGCACAGGACCAATGACATGTTTCACTTTGATATTTTCAATCCATTGTTTTTCTAAAAAAAAACTTGTTTGGATTTGTTTGTTTGTTTGTTTCTTTTCAGCTTTTTAGCTTATCCAAGTATTGCAGGCTATTTAAAGGCCCTTTCTTATCCTTTTGTTAGAACGGCAGCACTGCTAGCTGTGCATGTCCATACATAATCTCCTGTAACCTTTGCCAGCACAGAGCTGGAACACCTCCCAGTTGTGCTGTTTTTTAAGTGAAGTATTTTACATTTTCTGGTTGTGGTGGCTGAAACATTTGGTCATAAATATATTGGAAATATGAATGTTCCTTATGGAGTGACTGTGTCAGCTGGAATTTGATAGAACAAGTCAATGTAAGCTATTTGCTCTCCTGAACTGAAAAAATAATCCTTAGTAAGCCATGAAACATTGCACAGCATCTACACACCTAAATGCAACAGCCTATAATTTCCCAGTGAGTGTCAGCTGCTGAACAGAGAAGGCAGTGCTAAAATCTATCTGTGCTTTTGTCATGAAGTCCACATTATTTCAGCCTTAAATTTGGATTAGCAAAAATTAAGTTTCTAAAATTTACAGTCATGTAGAGGGAATGTGATGTGTGTAATATTGTCTAATAAACTATTTCACAGGCAAATTTAAAAAGCCATGGTAGCTTTTCAAGTGAACTTGGTTCAGTGCATCCTGACCTCTGAGGCTTGAGCCTCCTGCTCTCACCTTTTTAGAACAGGGATTTGAAAATTAATGATGACAAATTAATTGCTGATATTTCAAAATACTAACTTTTTGGTCCATATAGAACCAACCAGTACATTTGCTGTAATTATGAGCATGTTTTGAGTAGAATGACATCATTATATATCCTGATTACCCTGATTCAGATTTCAGGAATAGGCTGAAGATGTTGCAGCAGCCTGAGGGGGTTTAGCTACCCTTCCTGTCACAGCAGTTAGTATTTTGTGTACTTCTCTGCCATGTGATATGGTCAAAGTACCCTGACTGGACATGCTGTGCATTTAAAACAGAATTACATCTGCCTCTGCTGTGGGCTTGCAACTGCAACCTGTAGAAAAAATAACTTCGAGTATTCTTGTAACACAGGTGGGAATATGTGAGAGAACAACACAATCATCAAAAGTTCTTACATTTAGACAGCAAGGGACCCTGGAAGGTGTGAGGGATATCAGTGGGACAGTGTGGTAAGTAGATGTCACTGTTTATTTGCAAAGCAGAATCATCAAGAAGCCAGGCTGCCCTCACGCTGCCTAGTAATGTGCCTTAGCTTCACCTTCGTGATAACCTGGAACAGAGAGAGAGATCTAAGCTTCATGCTTGCTCACTCTTTTTCAGCCTTTGCTTCTTTGCTTTGATTGCCAAGAGAAGAATTTGTCTGGTAGCATTTAGCAGGATTTCTTTATTCATTAGATACCAGAATGAGACCAAAACCTGCTGGAGGGCTGTTGCACAGCAGTGATTTGTCAATTCTAAAGGACCTGAATCATATTTTCACCAGTGACCCAGTACCAAAACTCCCCTCAGCCATGCAGTTCCCTATCTGCCATTTACAGGGGAAGGATGAAAGATGTTTTGCAGTTGTTTTCAGTGGTGAACTAACAACTTCCAGCAGCCTCTGGGAAACCAAGGCCAAGAACAAGTGCTTTTGAGGCCCCTACTTGAAGACCACACGCAAACTGAAACACAGTCCCCTCACTCAATACAAGGTTTATCACAGCTTCTGCACAAAGCTACTGCCCTGTGCTTCCAGGCTCTTTAGCCAGCTATGCAGACAACCCTAATTGTTTACAGATACTCCCAGGTTAAGGGTAAAGAATTCAGCTTAGACTATGCTATTGGCAAGGTAATCAAAAAGAACACAGACTCCAATCACACTGGTGTTCAGCAAGGAGGAGCAGCTTGCCACATCTAATGTTTCATTTTTGGGGACAGGATATATAAATACCATAGTACATCAATAGCAGGTAAATCAATTGATACCGAATTAGATGTCATGTACAGCAACTTGGCTGTTATTGCTTTTCCAATATAGCTCATCTTACGCTCTCTTCATTACCATTAAACGATACTTGGGAAGTAGAGCCATTTTACAGTTTCTCTATTTAAAAGGTAGACTTTTATTGTATAGGTTTATTGTGTTTTGGTTTTTTGTTTCTTTTTTTTTTTGTTCTTGACAAGCAAGTCCAGAACATCTATCTGTGTTACTTTGGGTAGTAAAACATTTAGGGAAACAAATGCAGAAGACTCTGCTTTAATAAAAATCAATCACACTGAAATCCTGAGATAATGCTGGTAGGATGCTGACAGAGTTCCTCCAAGGTTTTGACAGCTCTGCCATGTTCAGACCAAGTGGCAATGACTACAGATAGGAATGAGGCATTTCTGAAAGGCTGCTGACGTGGAACTGGCAATGCTTACGTGCCTCATTTTTAGTGAGATAAACTGTCCCTCGATTTGAAAGGGAGCCTGTTGAGTGAGCTCAGCCACTCGGCTTTATTTTTCTGTCCTGTAGGTGGACTGGTGTCCAATAGGTAGAGGTTTTCTGTCCTAAAGACACCATTTTATCAGACAGTTGATGCTGACTTCTCTAGCACAGAGTAGACCTGGATAGTCCAAGTATGTCAGACACGCATCATATTTGCTGCTTTGGCCTCAAAAGCTCAGTAAAACAAATATAACATCCTCATATCCCTAAGTCAGTCATATCCCTCACCTCGGTGATGTTATTTCTGAAAACACATGGTTTCTGGACTGTATCCTGAAACCAGGCAGTACTAAAGCACTCAGAGTTTAGGACAGTCTTGAAAAGAGGTTCCACACTTCCAAGCAGCATTACTGAAAGTAGAAGGGCAATTTTCTTGATGACATGGGGGCCTTGAGCTGTGCTGTAGTGTGGGAAGAAAGGGAAAAGGGTTTGCCCCATGCAAATCACAGAAGTCACATGTTGTGTCCTATTCCCAGCTGATGTGCTGATGTGGCTCCAGGGGAAGGAGGCTGACTTAGATCATTCCAGAGAAGTAGGTATCACATCCAGTTCATCACTTCCTATGCCAAGATTTTTGACAACTGAAGATTTTTTGTCATAAGGGACCTTTTCACTGCAAAACAGTTAAAGAGCCCTAAAAGAAGCAGCAGGGTAAACCAAACACTAGATGTGCTGTCTTTACACATTTCTGTTCTCACCTACGCCCAATTAAATGAGGTCAAAATAGTTCAGCAACATCAGCAGCTCCCATAGTTAAGTAAGTGTGGACCACTTAACACTTTTCCTTGCCAAAAGAAAAATTTAAAAAAAAATAGTGTTAAATAACTCCTGTTAACAAAAACAATCAATTCCTTGCACAGAGATCTTCTAGCTATATAAAACTAGTGATACCACAATCCCCTGCAAATTTGCCTTCCCAGTCTGGAAGGGTTTGAGTAAGAATAACCAGCAGGCGTGACCTGAAACTCATAACACCTTCAAGATGGTTTCTGTGATTTCACAGGTGCTCTGACCTAATTAACAGTACTATGGCAATTATTAAAACAAAGCTCACAGCTCAAAGCCCACCCGTGGTGGGCCCTGACACTAGTCCAGCTATCCAGTCTCCTAAAACACTGCAACTCTGTACACCTTTCTAATTCCATTATGGAAATGGCAATGGAGGAAATATCATCCCTCTGCTAAAGTCAATGACAATTTGTAGTGACAGCTTTTCAGCAGAGCCACCTTGTCTAGGCCTGGCAAGCAGAGAAGAGTTACAGGACAAGGATATGTCCTCAAAGAAAGGAGATTGCACAGACAACCAGGATGACTACACTCATTTTGCCACTTAAAGAGAAATCTGAGCTGTAACCAAAGGATTTTCAAGGACTGAAAATACACGAAGAATCACAACTGAAAGTTTCTACGTATGAGGCAACCTGTGAAACTTACTGAAATGCAAATCATGCTATTTAAATAGGATCTAACGTTTTCATATGGATTTATCCTACGGTTGCTAATTCCACCACAAGGCCATATGAAGAACAGAGCAATGTACTACACAGTGCAGACCAGAAAGACATGGATAAAACTGGATTCAAATGTACTAGATTTCATTTGAAACCTCTTAAATACTTAAGACATGCTTCAACCTATTTGTAAAACAATATTAATTTCTCCCTATTTTTCAGTGAAAAATTTATGACCACACTGAATGATTAAAAACCTGTGAATTCTCTTCTAACACTTTTAGACCTGATACTTTTTTTTAAACTCTTTTAAAAGAAACATAGCAGTAGGTACAGAGAAGAACCCAAATATCTGCTGAAAATATCAGGAGCCATCTATCCTGATTCTTTTGATTAATTTTCATGCAGCAAAGTAAATCAGATAGATGTTCCACCCAAGACAACCAAAAAGGGCATTTTTTTAACTGTATAAGCAGTTCAGATGAGCTTCAAAATTGTGAGGGAAAGGTGTGTGTAAAATGCCATTAGAAAAATACTGGGATTTCTGTGCCTACCATACCTCGAAACAAGAAAGCTCCTACTCTTCATTTCTTTGCCACTCATTTTATCTCAAGAAATCTCTGAACCCTTCCTGATGTTCTGATAGGTGGGAACTGATCTCATTTAGTCATATTAGCTGTCAGTTGCTGTCAGTACTGACTCTGTGCACTCCCTCTGCATACTTGAGAATTTTCTCCAGGATAGTTGTAAAAATAATTTATTTCAGCTTAAGCTCATTATTTCCTTTCTCTTAGAAAGTGATGCAGCCTAGTGAGACTCATTTCTCCTTCCCTACATCCTCAAAAGGTCATTGCTCATTTGTTTTTATCTGATCTGGAAGAAAATCTACAAGTTCACATAACCAACTTGCACCTTTCAGCTTTCAATTCCAGATATACATGCATACCATGCATAATACCTTACTGTGTGTCCTACATGCCCTATATGATGACATATTCAAGAGTAGAGAATTTCTTAACTCATGAAAAAGTAACACAGATTGTAATTAGGATTAGTGTATTAGTCCATGGCCTGGCCCAGGTCTCTGATCCAACGAACACGTTGATGTTATCAGTCCTCAGATTGCAGTACTTCCAAGAATGCTGTCCTGAGATCAGCAAGGAACTGTATTTTGTTAGCTACATACCAATTGCAAAAATACAGCTTTTAAAATGAGAACAGTAAGAAGTAAATGTAAGATTGCTCTGCAAAGTCCAAGGGAAATGGTACTCGGTGGTGCACACATTACTTTGAGATGGCATTTAGCTACAGGCGACTTCTTGCAGGCAGATCTGGCACAGACATTACTTAACAGATCTAAGAGAAATTGCAGTTTTTCATTGCTCTTAGCAGTATTCTGGTGGTCAGCACCAATGCTGATATACGCTTGTACACACAGCATACATAAAAGAGACATGGCAACAACGATAAACTTACCCAGAGCAGAAAACTAAACAATCAAGTTTGTAACAAATGAAATTTCACCACAGTTTGTTTCTCATAGATATTCCATTTCTGTAGCTTCAGCATTTAAAAGATATTAGGCTCAACAGCATCTATAACCTGTGGCAAGACACTCAGTAATGACACAGCTGGGTGTGGAATCTATTGGCACTTGCAACACAAAAACAAAACCATCACGGGGGATCATCACTAAAATGGGAACGGCTCTACTCTTCCCATCATAATATCAAGGTAGTTTTGTAATACAGGAATTCTATTCACAAACAACTCTACACACACACGCCTATGCTGATAAGGTATGTCATGTCAAGGAACACAAAGAACACAATGTTCTACTCCTCCATTGCCCATCACAAATATTACATGTTACCTCATGTAGACTTCATATGTGTATCTACTGGGTAGCCTAGTCTGAGGCCTATGTATGGTTTCTTTGTTCACAAGTTAGTCACTGTACAAAGTAAATTCTGCTAAAAAAATTGTTTGGGGAGAGAAAGACCAAACTATTTACTGCTCCCTGTTACTCCTCCTGGGTCAAGAGGAGTTGTCTGGAGCAAGGGATGACAGTAAACCTTACTGAAGAGCAATTAAGAATACATGACTTTGGAGAGCCTTCTGGAGTATAGGACAGGCTTGGCTGTGAAAGGAAAAGAACCAACACACAAGAAACTGTGAACACCAGTGAAGACTAAGACTGCTTCTAGGAAACTCAGATGGGACTGCCAGACACAGCCCTAGAAGTGCCTGGAAAAGGCATTGATAGACCAAATCTTCCTGAGGGATCAAAAGGTCTGCAAAAGCCTCTCCAAAGAAATGTCAGAATTTTTGCAATCTAGAAACAAAATGAAGTTCATAGACTAAGAAACAAAGATGAAGGAAAGAGCTCACTCTTTTATGCTCAGCAGGCTAAGGGTAAATTTGCCTTCAAGCCTTTCATTGAATTTGTCTCACCAGGCATGAGTTTTCTCTGCTTAAAGAAGTGTTGCCATGCATCACTTTGGTTTTCTAATAAATTGCAGTTTTAATGACTGAGAACCCTTTTGGACATTCTTACTTCCAAGTAACAGTTGGGTAGGACCACCTCTGTGCTCTGGCCATGCTGGCTCCTGTCAGAACTGGCATGGTTTATTTTGAACTCTGAGCAAGCTGAGATAAACTGAAGGAGACTCTTGACCAAGATCACATGGCTGTGGCTGCATTCTAGCTCATTCTAAAACACTCTCACTTTGAACACTGAAGCTCTCATACTCTGCTACTAATGGAAATTTGCTTGAGTAACACTGTGTTGCTTCCATCCTTTTGAGGCCTAATCCAGTGCCCACTGAGATGAGATAATGCCCAGTGATTTCAGTGGGCTGTGAATTATATCCTTAATTTCTGACTTAAGTACTCTTTTAATGTTCTTCCCTTTCTTTATCACAAGGTCTAAATCCGCGGCACCCCCATCACATTACAAATTCAGCAGCCAGTGCACATCCCTCAGTTGGATCACACTTGTGAGAAGCAATACCCACAGCAGCCGCTCGGGACACCCACCCAGCCAGTCTTCATCACTCCTCCTGCTCTATCTTTTTCATTAATAAAAACTGACATTTCACATTTCGGTTGTAACATACCTAACCAGCTACTTATTACACATACAGAATAGCAAATGTAGCATTCCCTGACTCCTGCTCCACAGTGTGGGCTTTCCTGACAATAAGACATTTTGTTATTCTTTCCAAACATGAATGTGCTGAACCTATTTCACATCCTCTCAAGCATGCTAAGAGCAAGTGGACTTTATTAGTATGCAGAACTGAATTTTCAGGAAACATCAGCAGATGACATGATCAGTAATGTGTGATCAATGCTTCACCTTTTGCCCTGAATTTGATTAAGTACTATATAGCTGAACAAAAAGAGTAGTTTGTAAAAAAAAGAAAAAAAAAAAGCAATAATAATGTAACAATACAGTAGTGATTCTCTGTTCCTGGGCATGTTAGGTAGTTCTGATGTGCTGCATTCCAAAATCTATGTTGCCTCGATTACCAGGTTTCTGGGAACACATGCCCAGATCCAGCAAAAAACATCTACGTGGCCAGACTTCTGTTATAGTAATAAAATGCGTACAGAATAAAAAGTCTGAAAAAAGCATATCAAATCTGCAAAAACTGACTGCACAGGCAGTGAAATTCGACTCATGCTCAAAGTCAGCACAAATCTATGCCCATCCAGAATCCTGCTCAGCCTCCTTGGGGCATAAGTGTTGCTCCCCAGACATTAACTGTGGCTACCTAAGGATGAACTGGATGGTGGTCTGTGACATTTCTTTACCAATTCTCCACTGACAGTGCTAACAGCAGCAGAAGCACTGGAAATACTTCACAGGTGGCCAGATCTTGGGCCAGGGCTAATGTGGCCTCTTCCTAGCAAGAAGGAAGGCTGCCAGTACAGGGCTGTGCTGAGGGGCAGAGAGCAAAGCTCCTAATAGGCCCAGATGCTACAGCAACAGAAATGAGCTGTGGAAAAGGAGGAATTACAGCAAGTCATGCTCTTGCCTTTGGCCAAATACAGCATGTTAGGGACAGGTCTGTATGGCCTCACAATGGGAGGTTTGTCTCCCTGTATATTTTTTCTGACTGCCAGAGTTACTGCACAGTAAAACCTTGAGTTTGGCTTAGTTTCAACTCAAACCAAAGACCTTGGCTGAGCTTCCAGGTCCAACCCAAAGCAATAAATTAACTCGAGTTCACCTGAAATTTGACTGAGCACTTTGTTTTTTGATGGTGTTTTGTTGGTTTTGTTTTTTTTCAGGGGCAGGGAGGGGAGGAGAGTAGTGCAGTGGTGTTTGGTTTTTTCTTTCTCTTTAAACATAGTCACTGTAGTACTCCAGGTGTCAGAGTCCCCAGTTGCAATGAGTTTAATCACTTCAAGTCACTCTACAGGCCTCAGCTGCCAAAGCTAACCCTTTCTGAAAAACCCTCTTGTCTTGTAGCAGCTAGCAGTATGCACTGGCAAAATCCCAGAGTCCCTAAAGCCTGCAATATTGTAAAAATCTAAAAATGTTAGCAAAGCTGCACAGACAAAGAAAATATATTTTTCAAAAAGGGATGTGTAACCCCTAGTGGATTCAATGTCATTTGAAAAAGGAAAAGAAAATAAATCTCCATTGCTATTCTTCAAATGTAATAAAAAGAACCAGGATTGTTACAAGGCTCACACTTAACCTCCAGGGTTCTGTACACAGGGGCCTGCAGCACTCCAGGGGCTCACAGGTGTCCCAGGACACTCACCCAGACCTCACTGTGTGTCTCTGCTCACCTCAGGAGAGAGGAGTGCAGCCACTGCCACATTTACTTGCTTTCTGCCTCCAAATTGATGTGAGCCTCTTTCTGCTGCCTTTCAAGTGTCATCATCTGAATGCATTGAATCAAATTCAGCCAGTAAACTGCATTACGTGTTCAGACTCAGCCACACTTGGGTTTTGTTTTCTACCTTCTTCTAAATCCATATGCTGTATTTAAGCAATGAGCTACACCAGGCAGTGGTAAATGAGTGATTACTGTACTCTTCAGGTGTCATTATGCAGTACAAAGCTGGAAACCAGAGCCCTCTACCACCTGAGAAGTGCAGTAATCCTGTAGAAATGCACAGAGTGGGACACCATCTTCTTCTAAAACAGAATTCAAGATCATAAATAAAGGAATCAGGGAAAACTTGATATGGGTATAATGTCACTGTCAGAAATGCTACTCTTAAGTACTTCTCAAAACATAAAAGTCCAAATGATTATGAGATTATTGTGAAAAGTTTGTCAGTGGAGCTCAAACCACTTTATTAATAAAGCAGCCACACAGTGTCCCAGTGCCAGAAAGATCATCTAACCATCCTGAAGCTGGAGGAAATAGTACAGAGTGGTGGTAAGGGCTGGGGGAGAGAAGAATCTCCATGCTTCTAGACTAAGTCACTGACCACCAGAAACAGGTATTTTAACTCCTTTCCTTCTTCTTCACTCATCACAGTGCTATAAGAACAATTGATATGCAAAGACACCATCAGTTTTCAGCCAGGATCCAGTTTGAGTTGACATCAGAGGTGACAGAGTGCATGCTGCTGTCAGAGGAACCCTGGCCTCTCAGCATGCACCTCAGGCCTGTGGACAGGCAGCTGCTTGCAGCAGCTTTGATGGTCTTCTGCATCATATGAAGCAAATTAAAACAGTTGTTCCCATTTTGTCTTTAAATTCTAAAGATGAGTCCTTGTGCAACTTATTTTATCAATGGTCAAACTAATGAACATTTATTTTGCAGTGTTGGCTAAGACTCACTGAATCAGAATACCATTGCCTGAAGCATATTGTGCACACTTTAATACTTTTCATTATCTCAAGTACCTTCCAATCAATAGAATTCACCAAAAAAAAAACTAACCTAGCTGATTATCTAAATCCTTTTATTTGCAGCTATGACTACTGACAGTCCAATTCCAGTGCAAGAACTAGCTGCATTTGAAAATTGGCATTTGATATTAAGTTGCATTGAAAGTGCAGTCCCAGCCTACAGGTGCCCTATGAATCCATATGAAAACGGTCTGCCTGGTGAAGGGATGTGTCCAAATGATGTTCTTGTTCATTTTGGCAGCTCAAGGCAGACAGAGTCTGTTTAATTTAATGGAGTACCTTGACAATCCTGCTACACGACAGAGAGGAGAATTTACTTCAGTTGAGAGTTTTCAAAGCTGAGGCATGCTTTGCCATTTTAACATCATGTCTTTTAACAGTCTCCTTGTCCTCAGTGGAAGTCAAAGATCCGGAATCTCTTTTTATGCTAAGATACCACACTGTTTCTGACCTCAGTTTCAGCTCCTGCCAATACGTACAGGTTGAACAGATGCTAATTTTCCTAAGTCCAAATTAGTACAGACAGTAATACAAGCACCATGTCCTCATTCCCCTTTTCCCCCAAGATTACTAATAAAGAGTCTATTGCTTGGCTACTGATTGTACCACGTGCTCTAATTACTTGTTTCAATGATGGCAAACACATTAAACAAGTATTAAACAGCATTTAAATCAGTGCTCTTTGAAGAGGGGAAGACAAGCATTGGAGGCATTTATTAATCACTAAATTAGTCCCCAAATTAGCATGACTTTTGAGAATTTTCATTTTGCAAAAATGTCCTCCTGGGTTAAAATAAAACCTCAAAACAGCTTTTAGAGCATTGAGCTCTAAACAGGTCAATTTACATCCTCTACAGCCCAGGGGATTTCTAAGGGGAAAGCTGATGTGAGAAGCACTGACTATAATGACCCAAGAAAAACAGATCTTCCTGCCCCATGGGCTGACACAGAAGTACACATGTAAGTATCCAGTCTAAACCATTTTACTTTTTTTCAAATGCCATGGTGAAATATACTGGTGCTACGCAGCATGACTACATCAAACAAATAAATGTCACAGGATTAAAGCCTTGTCCCAAACAGCCAAGAAACCATGGACCACATGCACATAACCTCACCTTGCATGGGCAGGTGAACTGACCCACAGAAGCAGCACCAACAGCTGCTGACCCTCCTGCAGGAACCACACAGGTACCACAGGCTGCAGTCACCAAACACTTGAGCCCTTTCTTTCTGTGAGACAGTTTCCCTCCATGGAGGAGATACAAGCAGCTTTCTTATCTTGTCCTACTAATAGAGATGATAACCTGTGACTCGCTCCTGAGAATGTACCGGTAGGAACAGGAGCAAACTAAAATACCTTCCATTTGCACAGTGCCCCACAGACACCTATCACTACTGTCACTGCTGGGCCCCAAAACACAGGGGGAAGGTCTGCTCCCTGTGACCACGAGACAAAGGTTGGTGCTAACAGGGTTATGCCACCCACATTCCTATGTGGAGTGCTGAGTTTGGCCCAAAGGACTTTACCTTTAATGCTAAATTCAAATCAAAGAATGAACAATTTGTAACACCCTGAGATCTGCCACCTTTGCTTTAAATAATGTGTACTTCAGGAAAATATACAATATAAAATATACAATAACATACATTTCTAATCTCATTACCAAATCCTGACAGCAGAGCACACATACAGTGGGGTGTGCTAGAAATGTGGCAGCATGCCTGCTAATTAGTAAACAGTGTCAGTCATTTGTCAATTAGCAGGTTTAATTTTTTTGTGGGAAGGAAATTTCTAGAATACCGTGAAACACACACACTCCCTCCATTGTTCTCAGCTGATGGAGGTATATTTGGATGATTGCTTTTTTCCTGTTGCCTCTTAACATTGCAAATCAAACTGCAATCAGAATAATGAGGTGTCAGTAGTTAAAACACTATCTGGTACTACATATTGTCAAAGATTGTTCACACTAATCAACTAATAATGACATTGCTTCCTCCACCATGCTAAATAAAATTCCCCTGGTTGTGCAACACAATTACTACTAATAACCATAGAAACCTCAGTCTGTTTAAGGAGACTGTTTCAGAGATTACCTGGAGATTTATTTTAGAATGAACTGGGAAGAAAAATCTTTGAGGTGGTGCTTACTCTTTAGTAATTAAGCAGACATAGTTCCTGTGGGTGTATGGTATTTTCCAGTATCATGAAGTATTTTTCTCGCAATGATGCACAAGAATTAAAATGGTAGTTATTATGCTGATAAAGAATATCTTAATATTTAAACATTTTAATAAATGCATTACAGTAATAGCCATTCCTTAGTCTCAGAAAAAACACCTGAGGAAATGATACTCAATAAACAATCCAATTAAAAGATTTACTATTAAAGAAGGGATAATGAATATATATTTCTTTTACAACAAAAATACATTGATTATCAAGAGAGACATCTCTCCTGATTATTAATAAAGTTTTTTAGAAATATACTGGTACAAATGCTGGAAATACTTAGTGCTCCCTAAGTCAAGAACTAAGTCACTTTGAAGGCTGTAGAAATTACTTGCTTATTGAGCTAAATTTCACCCAGACACAGCAACATTTTTATATTGAGATGACAAGTGAGAGAACAGAATTGCTACAATACAAATTTTGCATGAATTTGTTTTTAAAATATTAGTTAGAAAGGAAAAAAAAAAAGACCAAGATCTGAAAGAGCAAGTTGAAGTCTCAAGGTGGTATAAAGCCACCCACCATTGAAAACATAGGAAAGAAGGAAAATTCAATTCTCAGTTACAGCCAAAACAAATATCCCAGTGATTTGACTGGCAGTTTTATTCCTGAGTTTAGAAATACAGGATACCTAGGGGCACAGTTTTATCACCTTGCCAAATATATTAGAACCACTGTTACACTGAATTTCTTTAAAAAGACTGAGAACAACAACAAAGAACAGAACACATCTCAATAACACCCTGATTCATTACACTAAAACTACATCACGCAGAAGGCAGATTTGAGAGGAGATGGATGAAATACCTCAATAAAAATAAGAGCCTTACCAAAAGAAAATACTGTTCCAGATCCTTAAATCCAAAGATATTTGATAGGTCCCTTATAATATTACAGAGCATCATCATTGTACAAGTTGCCTTCAAAATTCAATCTTCAATGCAATTTATTTTTCCCTAAAAATAAACAACCCACAAACAAACAAAATTAATGTATTTTATGCAAGTACATTTCTTTCCTGATATAGATGAGGGGGAAACTGAGATTGTAGAGTCAGACTGCATTACATAGTAACCTGGATATCAGTGGAGAAAAACTCTTAAACACCTGATTAATTCTATTTCTTTTTTGGAAAACAAATAAAATTGTGCTTAACTTGAAACATTTTGCTGAATACAGTGTTTTGCTGAATCAGAGTTTTCCCAAATGCAAACTTTTTAACAGCATCAACTGCAAGTCTCCAGACTTTTGCATTCCTATCTGATCTGAAACTAAACTGAAAGCCTTCCAACTTTTGCCTGTTCCGTCATGCTTTTTGAGTTGTCCCACTGACTCCTGGGATCCAGATTTGGAATGCATTTTGAATATTTTAAATCACAAATTTCTCCTTAAAGAAAACAGATGTATGCACATATTCACTTGAGTTCTTTATAATTTGAAACAGTATCATTTTAAAGCAATCTTATTAGATACAGATGAACAAGTTTGTTTTTATCCTGGCAAACTGCTGTTTCTATTATTCTTCTAGAAATCTTCTTGCATAGCATTTGTTTTCTTGAAATGAGTAATTACTCTTACTCTACCATCTTGAGACATACCCAGAAAACAGGCCCATTGCTGCATCTAAATGAACCTTTTAAATATAAGGCACACACTGTAAACAATAGACTCCTGAAGGCTGGCACTCATTTACATGTTTTCTTTTAGATGTGGATACAGGTATCTAATTCCATTATCCTCAGTATTTCACAGAATTGCCTTCCTTTCTTTTCTCATGCTGCCTCTACTACCAAACTCAAGATGAATAGTCTTCATGAAATGTAGGATGGCTTGAGGTGCTTTGTGCACCATCAAAACAGGCCATTTTAACAGTAATTTATTCCCACATATGGAGGACTGCTTGGAAGCACTTTCAGATGCTGATGTATTCTCCTTGCACTATCAGGAATCAAGTAAAACATTGGACCAGAATCCATGATCACCATGAATGCACAGATGAATGCCCATAGCAAACTAAGCCTTCAAATTATCAGTTTGCAGAGCAGTTCTTCTTGCTTATTTTCTTCACTGTCTGTCTGCAGTTAACATCTGTTTCCAGTTATGGCACCAGCAAAGGCTTCTCCTTTGACTGTTATTAACACACAAGCTCACAGTGCCACTGGGGTGTACTTCTGTGGAATGGCTGGCAAGGGAAGTCTGACAGGGCTGTC
The DNA here is from genome assembly GCA_013390005.1 of Calyptomena viridis. Lineage (NCBI taxonomy): Eukaryota > Metazoa > Chordata > Aves > Passeriformes > Eurylaimidae > Calyptomena > Calyptomena viridis. The sequence continues at coordinate 362,224 of WEIV01009458.1, forward strand.
ACAGGAAAGACACTTAAAGTCACATCTGCCTATTTACTGAGTTCGATTTACCCTCTCACAGCTTCAGTCTGGTGAACTGAAAGCATGAGAGGCACAAGCACTTTTGTAGAAAACTTTGATTTCATCCCACAAAATGAAAAAAAAATTATCCTGAGAAAAATACTTTATAATACTTCTTAATTCATTGTGGAATTAAGAGCTTGGGTATTCAGACTGCTAATTCCCAAAGATGTCAAAGAGTCCAAATGCTTAGAGGCTTCTAAAAACCTGTGTCCTGGTAGTCTTAACATGTGTTCTCTCTCTCTGGATATCTAACCACTTTGATCTGGTTTCAGTTCTTTTATTATCCACCTTTCCTAAGATGTCCTTCATCAGTAGCTGGTATCTTAAACACTGGGGAGGAGGCAACTCTTTTGATTTCCAATAACTGACTAATGGAACAGAGAAAGCAAAACAACAATGGAGAAGACAAAACTCTACAGGCACCCGGGAAGCACGTGCTTCTTTCAGATGCACTGCAAATAATCCTCCACTGATATGTTGGAAAGGAATGTACCTGGAGAGAAAATGGAGAAGGGAAATTCTGCTCTCAGGTGACGTGTTCACAACCACACAACTGCCTGCTCCATTCCCACAATTCCTACGTGTGCCCTGTGGATTCTGACTCCCTCCCTACCAGTTACAGATGCATTCGGTATATCCCTCTTTATATCATACCTATACAACAGAAAGTGTCTCAGAGACACCCACTGACATGAAGCAAGCTGAACAGATAAAGTCCATACCATTTTTTCCCCAAATCTTTCGCCCTTTTTCTTAGATTGATTCAATAAGTTGTCGGTGATACCAATAATGCAGGTTTATCAACCGTATCGACTGAGGGACTCTTCCTTGTTCTCTGGTTTCCAACATGGTTGCAATGCTTGAAAAAATGAATTCTAATGAGATATCACAATGACAGGACATTAATGGCAGCCTGCACAGAGTTAGAAAGTGGAGAACCGTGACAAACTGCATGCCCAACATCTAGAATAAAACCAGGAGTTTTATTTTAATTCCTGAGAGAACAAGCTAGTTGGACAGCTGATGAAAATGGGGAAGAAAATGAAAATAAGTGCATCTCTATGTCCATGGCTGCATTTTGAGATAATTTTGGTGAAAGCACTGCACAGACATGTATCTGTGTAACAAAACCTGGCAGAAAGAGCAAGGACAGAGACTAATTCTGGGCAGTAGTAGTAGAGTTAAAAATGCACAAACAAGGCATCTAAGTGGAAGAAGATGCTATTTCCACACAAGGGAATAAAGAGGATGAGAAGAATGGGAAGTGGAAATAGGGTGGCATTAAACAGAATCTATGTAATTAAAAATGCTAATAGCCTCTTGGAGGCTGTTTCCAAAACAAGCTATTTCCTTTAGACAATCAAAACATCATCAAGTTAACTATGTGCAGAGCCAGATCTCTCATCATTGCAGACAATAGACTGGAATGCTCCTGCCTTGGGGGTGGGTGATAGAGAAGAAAAAGGAGTTTTTTCTTTCTCTCTGATTCTGATATCAGAGTCAATGGTGATGAATTTATACTTTGACATCCTATGAAATAAATACCTCCCCAGGCTCTTTCTTATTCATTTCAGTTTTGAGACAATTTTAGCAGAGACCCAACTTTAACAGGAATAAATGAATCTATGTAACTATTATGTACTGGAACCCAGTTCTGACCTCTTTTATACCAACGTAAAATTGATGCTGCATTTCGTGGACTTAAGGTCAACATACACATTTACTGCTGAGCGGATCAGCTTTTTTTTCCTTTCTTTTTGTAAAATCATCCCACTTTACATATATTTTTGGTTTTTTACTCGTGGTCCTGGAGAGATGTACAAGTGAATTTTAATTCAGAGTAGTCTTTCAGATCCATGAGTCTCGATCAAGAATATGACACTGGGTGCATGCACCAGCTGCAGCTCCAATAAAATAAAAACATGGTATTATGGATCTTTCTATTAGAATAGACGTCAGTGAAAATGCCACATCAACAGCATTGTAACCTCAAGGACCTGTTCTAAATGAGATGATGTACTGAGAAGGTGGCAGTATCAACTCTAAATTATATTGCTTCATTGAATGGATGGCTACGGTGTCTAGAAGTAGAGACTGGAACTAGAAGATTTTGAACTTTAGCATTAAATCAAAGAAGGTGATTTATTTCAGTGACAGCTTTTACAATTATTCTATTCAGTGAAGTCCTATGCATGCCAGGAAAGAACAAAAAAAAAAATTCTGTCTGCTACACAAATGCTGAACAGAACTGCATTGCATTTTTGAAATATTCAGGTAAGCTGATACAAGCACATGATACCCATGAAACACATAGAGGTCTGTGCTTCGATGGAAACAGTAACTTTTATGTTGCCATATAGGAAAAAAAAAGTAACATTACTTTCACAATTTAATTCTTCTCCTCTCTTATGCGTAAGTCAGTTCCTTGTCTCATTCAGTTCAAGATTTTACCCAATCTTGAACTGGAATTTTACCTATCACTGCCTGGGTTCCTCAGACAGATGAAGAAACGTATCCCCTCAGAGAAGCTTGGCTGCACTTTCTTTCCTCTTCAAGTTGTTTATTTCTCAAACACTTTCCAGTTATGCCTGTATGTAGTTCTCAAAAGACATCACATTAAAACTTTCTGGGTTTTTTTTTCTCTTCCAGCAAAATTTGTAACCAGGGAGTTGTATTTACTCATTGATATTTTTGCTCCTTTCTTAGTGGTGTCTAGAAAACCACAAGGACAATATGTAGCCTGTAATACCTCATTGTGATAATCAGAGTAGTATAATTGGATGAGCTTCTT
>WEIV01009461.1:782-51603 GCA_013390005.1 Calyptomena viridis
CTTCTGACTTCGCTGCTGTGTAACTTTGAGAGATGGATGTCTAATATTTAAAGGTTAAGGTTTTACCCGTAAAGCTGCCTAGCAGGGTACTGACCTTCCAGTGAAGACAACTTTGTGTCTGAGTTTGAAAGACAATCTCAACAAAATTGCAGATGCAAACCTCTTGTCCAAATATAAGCTAGCTTGGAGGAGCACACTATTTTCATAACTTAGCATTACTTCTTACTAATCCTAAGTTATCTAAGGGAATTGAATATCCATTTTCTTGGAAAAATCGCTTCTATCTCACCTCAGTGACTTTAGCCTATGATGTTTTCTGTAGGTTGTTTCCTGTGCATTGTAGACAGCTGAAAAAAAAAAAATCACACTACAGTCTGTAGCTGCTACCAGTCTCTGTAAACTTAAATTCAAATTGATATTTGCCATATTGCAAAGCACCCTAAGGCTTGTTATGTAAAATAGGGCTGTGTTTCCAGCCTACTGGGGGCTCTCTGACTCCACAGTTCAGTGCTCAGGCAAATGATGTCCAGGAATTTATTGTAGCTATAATTTTAGTATTCTTTACACTGATTAGTGCATATTGGGCAGACAGTGATGCAAATATTAAAGCTGGTAAATGAGGTTTGAGCCCCGCTGTCAATAACAGGCGGGCTGTGCTCCTGTATCATTATGATGCCATTCGATCATAATAATACAACCACTGATCATTTGAACTATTGGGCTCTTCCAGAGTAAAGTGTAGCAAGTTGTTTAAGCAGGCTGAGATTTACTGGGTAAGAATGTCCTAATTTTGAATGTTCTTGTTTAAAGACAATTCAGAATTCGGCACAGTGCTGATAGAAATCAGTGAATGCAGGTCCCTGTGGTGGGAGCACTGTCCCCTCCACAGTGTGTTCAGTTACTTGTTCAAACACAGCTCATCGACCAGGTTGTTTGCAGAAGGAAATAGCTTACCAAGGCTGACATCTGCTTTGAGTGCTCTAAAGATCATGGCATTAGCAGTTTTTCACACTGCCTTTTGCTGTTTAAAGTAAAATCCTGATCCCAGCACAGGTGCCCTCTTTGTGGTCAGTGCTTAAATATTTACACCTGAAAGAATACACAGAGCATCTATATAATTAAAGTATTCAAACTTTAGAAACTTGTGCCTCAAACTGTTTTGAAAACATGCTTCAATCCTGCTGTTGTCAACATCCTGTAGTGTTTTCTAAATAAGAATTTTGTTGAATTGCAAGCAAAGGAAAGAAATGCTCTCTAATACAGTAATCTTACTGCACTGTAAAGAATAAGTGAATAAATAAGTTTGCTTTAGCATATAAGTTGTATAAATGCTTCTTTTTATTATAAGAATATAGATTATAAAACAGGGCCCCAAGAACCAAAGGGTGTGAGCCCAGCTATGAAGAGAATGAGTTGAAAAGATAACCAATCCAAGAACTGCCAGAAGAATGTTTTTAACTCGATAAGAAAATTCAGGTGGCCCATCTGAAGAACTGAGCATGCTCTAAAAAGGTGTGGAAACATTAAATAGTTCTTGGAAAATGGAAATGAGTTCTTGAGTATGTTAATGAAGTAATGAATATGTTAACAAGCTGATGAATATGTTAAAATTGGATGAATTTGTAAGACCTGAACTGTATAAAACTTGAAAACTCCCTGAGCCAAGTGTGTTCTAACTCACTTAGGCACCCAGCTCTGCAACTTTGCTTTGCTGACTTTATCCCCAGTTAAAACAGAGGAGTGGGCTCTGTTTTTCACAGGTTTATACATTTGGAGCACCACAGCTGATGATTCACTTACCAGGTCAGATATAGCTGCTGATATTTTTGTCTCCAGAGGTCACCTTCTGAGCCTCAGCCTCAAAACACATTGGAAGGCAGTGAGATTCACTGGAATATGTTTATTTGGTACAGTGTTAGTCTCTTGTTAGTGAAGTCTCCCTTAGTAACTTGTGTTCTTTAAGAAAGTAGGTTCATCCATTCAAAACCTTGTGCCATAAGAGCATCTTTGAATATTCTCCAGCATGTCTGCTTTTCCTGCTTGTTAAATTTAGTTGCTGTAAATTTTTGTAGTTACTGTCTTCTATATTTCTCTAGCACCTGTAATTCTAATAAAAAACTCTCAGCAAATTTGGTCTATACACCTGCTGGAGCATTGTCTTGTGTACATTTACAATGTAAAGCTTAAATTTTTACCTTGGGCATCTAGGGGCAGATTATGAGCCAGTAGAAGCTCATGTGATGTCCCTGCCTTGTCCCACTTTATACTCTTCCACAAGGCAGGGTCACAATCCTAAGGTAATTGCTTTTAGACAGTAATTGCAGTATACAGGTGACAGGATAACATTAGACAAGAAGTCCTGAGTTGTCCTACTGGTAGCATTTGGGTTAGCTCAGTTTGTATTCTCACCTGAAATGTCTGAATTGGGGGCTGTGAAGTGAAAATCTTGTAAAACAGACTCTTGAGTTCTGAATTGTAGTGATGTTTCTTCTGAGTCAACTAGAAAAAAACATGAGTCAAAATGTATCTGCCTTTTTTTCTGCCTTCTGATTCTGGCTGCTCTGAAATCAGTAAATGCAGAGATACTTGAAAACAAAAAATAAGGAAAAGATAGTTGGCCCTTTCCTTTATATCTAACTAAAATAAGGAATGAATTGCTTCTGGGAGTGTAGAGGAGACTACAGAGGAGATCTGATATCCCTGTGATGATTTCCAATGTAATTCAGTTATTCAGCTGTTCCTATCTAAGGTACACGTTGTGAATATTGTGGGCTCAAAGATGAAAATGCAAAATTCCTCATATACCTTGTGCTGCTATCAAGTAGCAAGGGTTTACAAGGAAATTTATAGTTAATTCTAATAAATCAGACAGTCTTCCATCTGCTTTCCTTCATGGGTCTGGTACTATTGTGGCTTGGTCAGCTCCTTAGATCTATGCTGCTGTGGAGATTGTTTCTTCCAATTGTACTATGTGTGTATTTTCTTGTTCTTTAAATATCATTTCCATGTTGGATTTTCAGACTTCTGTAGATTCCTAATGCTTTTTATGTTACATTAATGTTAAATTTCCACTGAGCCTGCAGCACTTGATTCTAATAGTTTGTGCAGTCAACATCTGAACATGAGTCCAAAAACATTTCAGAGTTCATTATATTTAGGGTGGGAATGCCTATAATTGGTTAGAAAATTAATCCTAATTATCAAATCCACTTTTTTCTATTTCCCAGTCATTTTTCATTTGTGTTTGTGCAGCAAACATTTGAGGAAAAACAAAAGATGAATTTTTGGAACATGTTTGTCTCTGAAAGTCAAAGAAATCTCACTGGATTGTCCAACTCATTTTATTTATGTCTTTATTTATACTTCAAAAGTATCTTTCTGTCTTTTAGCTGTAGTAACAACTTCTGGGTTGTCATCCTCAACTGCCCTGAGATTTGAAGCACTTTCCAATAGCTGTTACTGTGTTTGCAATCTTTCATTTCAATTGAAACTCTAAGATACTACAACTCAAATATTTGTATAGGAAGAAATGAAATGTCTGCACATTCAAGATAGATTTCCTGAAGCAATAATGCAAAATTACATGCTGACCAGTCACAAGGAAGGGTAAGAAGAGTCTTTGCCTGTTCTTCCATGGCTGCTGTTTGTATCTGGCAGGCTGAGGATGGTCTCCTGCTGGTGGGTGGATGAGTGAGAGTTGTTAGAAAACTCGCTTTGGTGAGGCAAATTATAGAGGGCAGATATGTCTGCTGTGCTCCACAGAGGGGAAGATTATTTGTGGTGTGAGGAATATTTTCTGCTCAGTAGGCTACACACAGTATGCAACAAGATGGATTTCTTCTGGAGCCTCTTATTGTGCCAAAAAGCCTCTGGAACAGTGGGGAAAACAGTGGATTTCACAAGTCAGGCCTGCTATGCATCTCTTCAGAGCCTTGCTGGGAGGCAGCTGGGAGATGCTTGGCCTTGGAACTACCCCTTTCTCCACAGTTTTGCCACTGGCCATCTCAATTTGGATTTTGGATTTCGCATTTCTTGCGTGAGTGCTGCTTGTGTGCTTCCACTACAACTGTCAGATTTTTTGCTCCACTTCAGATACAACTTTTCTCTCTAAACACTGGCCTCCCTGGTTGTTATGAGTAGTTATCCAAGGAATCTCCTCCAGTGGGGAATTACACTGTTCAAAATCCCTGACTGGTCAAAATTCTGGAGTGTCAAAGCTGTGGCAAGGTTTAATTCAGTTACTGTTGTGCTACATTGCAGTAGCATTGTCATATTTGCACCGGGCTTTCTTAGGCATTGCCTGTTAGATTCAGCTTTGTCTTGTCTCCTGTTTCTAGCAGTTCTCAGTAAATTGACTTTAATTTGTCAAGGTAATTTCAGTTAATATCTCAGCTTCAGGCTTATATCATTTAGCTCTCTGTGTTCCTCGGTGATTACAAGTGTAGGAGCCTGGTTTTGTTCTTCATCAAAATAGATTATTTTCAGCATCTGTGTGCACTGTTTCACTGAGGAGTAGAGGCCCATATCTGTGGGGATTTCACTTAGGGTAGGTCTTGAAGAATTTATGTCAGGACTCTTATTCAGCAAAGATTGTTTTAGATTGTCTGATTCCACTTTAGGATAGATACTTTTATTCTGAATAATAGCATTTGATGTAAAATATTAAGTATAGTTACTTCTACCTTAACATAAATCTGGTTTCTCTTTCCTGTTTGACAAGGTCTCTGTAATCTCCCTTGTTAAGACATGGGTAGAGTGAGGTGGACACTTGTGGAGTTTTGGGAAAAAATATTAATTGATGCTTAATCCTGGAGACTTCACGAAGGCAAGGAAATTATTGAAGCCACTTAATTGTTAAGGGGCCAGGATTGGGCTTTGAGTGCTGCAGCCTTCAGATCATGAATAAAGGAGTGTTTTGTTTTGTTTAGAAAATGCACCACAACCACGAATTCAGAACAAAAGGAAGATTAGATAGGGAAGCATTCCCTTTTGTATACCCCAGATTTGTATTATTTCAGCTGACACCTGCACTAATTGACAAATCTCTACGCCAGGTGTAGAGGAGATGAGATGAGTGCAGTTCAGATGTCAGTCATTAGAGAAGTGTAGAAACAGATCAAAGGCTTTTCATTTAAGTTTCTTTTATCATGCACATCAGTTACCTGCAACCCTGAAAACACTGGCAAAATGAATAAGATCCAGTTAGAAGGGCTTCTAAGGACATCTGTCCATTGGAATGAGTCAGTGGATGCCTTGCTGTAGTGCCTAAGTCTGTAAGTCCCTTTGTTACAATTAACTGGTATGTGGGGTGCCTGACAACACTAATGCAGGAAGAGATTTGAACTACTGGGTTGGCCTCAGCCTTGGTCACACCACAGTGATTTCCTCACAAGTTGGAATCACCTGCAATTCAAATCAGCACAATGTGACTCTACCTTTTGACTCTGGAATAGAATAGATGAAACTGCTTTGGTGGTTTATGTGCATTTTGACTCTCCAGAGAGCAGAGGAGAAAGGAATGATGGTGGTGAAACAGGAAAGGAAATCATAGCATACACAGGTTGTTACAGCTGAAAGCAAAAACCTCTATAGTGTATGTTGATATGAACCATGTTTTACTGGGAGACAAAGCTCAAGACAAAGACAAAGGTGCTTTTGTTCTGTGGGTGGAAGAGAGAAGAGTATGTCTGTGATGTAATATTAGGGGTTGGGGCTTACACTGGTCGGACGTGAGTTCTATTTTGCTTTTATAGGTATGTCATTAATAGCTTAATAACATTTTGCATGTTGTTAATTGCTAAAAACCTGCTGGAAGGCAGTGATCACGCCTAACTTAAATCACACGGATGTAAATTCACAGTAATGGTGTTGAAGTCAACAGTTCAGCAGGAGGTACACACTGCAGGGCAGGACTTGTGGGTGTGTATTGCTGCCTTATGGTAGAATCACAGAATGGTTTGGGTTGCAAGGGACTCATCTTGTTCCACCCCCTGCCATGGGCAGGGACACCTTCCAGTAGACCAGGGTGCTCCAAGCTTTGTCCAACCTGACCTTGAACACTCCCAAGGATGGGGCAGCCACAGCTTCTCTGGGAAACCCGTGCCAGTGCCAGATCCCTCTGGATGGGCATCCCTTCCTTCTCACATGTTGACAGTACCACTCATCTTGGTGTTGGCAAACCTACTGAGGGTGCACTGATCCCCCTGTATGTGTTGATGATAAAGATGAACAGGGCTGGTCCCAATATGAAGCCCCAAGGAGCACCACTCGTTACTGGCTGCACTTGACCATTGAGCCATTGACCACAACCCTGAGTGTGACCATCAGTCAATTCTTTATCTATTAAGTGGTTCACCTGTCAAATCCATGTCTCTCTAGTTTAGAGACCAGGATGTCATGTGGGACAGTGTCAAATGTCTTGCACAAGTCCAGGTAGATGAATGTCACTGACTCTTCCCATATTTACCAACACTGTAACCCCATCAGAGGTGGCCACAAAATTTGTCCTAATTACCTCCAACTTTTCTGTGTGACTTGCTGTGCAAGCTCATCTGGCTGCTAAATGGGTTGAAAGTTTTGTCCCTTTCTAGAATAATAATAATGCCAATAATGTGCTTCCATATCTCTGAAGAGTGAAAAGTTTAATTTACTTCTGAACTCAGCTTGAAGGTAGAAGCTTCACTGAATTGAGAGGGAACTCAAGTTATACTCAACCATTAGAATAAATCTGGCTTTGGTTCATATTAACAGTTTAAAAACTCTCTGATCTCCTGAGGGGGAATGCTGGTCCTGTGTTGAATCACTCTGTTTATATTAAATCAAATCTGAACAAACAAACTGACCCACCCAGTGGCTTAAGTTGGTATCGGTGAACTTTATGGCAGATCAGGTCTCACCAATGTGACATGAAGTTTTTGTGAGAGACTATTGTTTATCTACTTTGCATACATTCCTACCATATGTCTAGATAATGGGGACTGATTCCAGTCAAATTTATCCTGGTGAGTGATCCAGAGTTGCACAGAACTGGCATCTTTTATTGTGAGATCATGGCCTCGGTCTGTACTTACAGTAATTGATGCTTCATTTAATTTTTGCCATATTGGCATTGTCCAGGCTTTCATTGCTCACAATATGATGAAACCTATGTTGAACTGTATATTGGAAAGATTAGAAAACAAATTAATCAAATGTGCTTTGTTAGTATATCTGTGCAAAGGAAGAGAAGAGAGTGCAGGAGGAAAACCCCAGGACTTAAATATAGAAAAAAGCAATTTTACTGAGTGTTGTAAAAGTTGAGAAAAATAGATAGCAAAACCACCACTGGACCAAAAAAAAAAAAAAAAGGCTTTGGCAGTCCTTTCAGTGTCAGTGTTGCTTTAAAATGAGTTTTGCAAATCTATGTTTAATTAAATGCTATTGTACTGTGTACTAACTAAACTATTAAGCATGGAATTTATTGAAGAATAATAAATGTTTCTAAAACTTTTAATTTACTTAGCCTAGGTAAAAAAATTCTAAATGGTCAATATAACCTCCTATAGAAGAGCCACCATTGCAATTAATATATGCTATCTTACAGAAGCCATAATTCTTACTGTTTTATAATATTTTGTTATTAAACATGCCCCAACATTATATACTTGTACATCTGATTCATTGGAAGATGAGGGTTATTAACTATTTCTAGAACTTTGTTTTGTGCCTTATGCACTTGTCCAGTTGCCATTGAATCGTTGAATGCAACAAGTGAACACAGAGAGGATAAATTCGGGATTTTTTTAATTGAGAACCTTGCTTAAAGTTTCTGGTTAGTAATGTACTTGATAAGACCATGGGCTGAAACCTGGAAACAACAATAATTTTCCTGTTCTTTCCCTCTTCTCCCACATTTCCTGGCATGTAGAGCCACTCAAATACACAGGATGAAGTGCTGACCCAAGTGCTGCACACTTCAAGCCTGTTGTATTTTTAGTTTTAACTGTCTCCAGAATTATAGGTCAGTCTGTGATGCAATAAAATGCACTTTTAGCTCTCATGATTTTGAGAAAATTGAATGCTGTTTAAGTGAACTCTTAAAGTCAGTAATCAAATTTGATCTGAAAACTACAGCTGAACTAGATATGTCCAAATAGCTCAATTTCTCTCTCATGTTGCAAAGGCCTGTATTGATATGAACCTTCAGGAAAATGTATTGACAAACAAGATGGTGTGTCACTGATAGGGAATGGAAGCTGCTGTTTGAGTTGGGAGCATCTACGGGTGGGTTCTTAATCAGATTTCTCCTTCACAGAATATAATATGATCTATCTAGTGTTCAAAAAGGATCATGAATGCAAGTGTGGGAGAATACATGTAATATATTGTGAGCTTTATAGGAGCATTTTCTAGCATGTGCTGCTCCTTATGGTCATCCATTCACTTTTACCAGAGTACCCAAGAGGTGAAGGCTGGAGAGAGATGAGTTCTGGTAAAAGGGAGACTTTAGGGTTTTTCTGGAAGAACTTTCAAACAATCCATGACTGTCTTTTGTCTTGGGTATAAAAAAAAAGTCATCAATAATTACTAGGCTATATTTGGAAAATTCAATGTCTGATGTAAGCAGGAGGCTTGGCAAGGAAAAAACAGTTTGTGTTCTGCCTAGAATAAATTTAGCATTTCTAAGTGCTTTGCATTTTCACAGTGGAGCTTTTTGTCTTTTAATCATGCTTTTAGCAGGTTTGAAGATATTCTCTTTTCAAGATTTTTTCCTCTTTTTCTCACTAGGCTTTCTGAGTTGCTTCTTTTGTTTAGTTTGAGAGTGATTTTATTATTTCCTGAAATGAAGCAACCTTCTGAATTAGTCAAGAGCCCAAATCCAGTGGAGGTGGATATAATTGAACCTCTAAAGAGGAGGTAAGTTACCTGACTAGATACTTTACTGAGACTAAATGATGGTAGTAAGCTGTAAGTGGGTCTGAACTGACCGAGGTCTGATTGTCACTTTTCTGAGATATTCAGGTGATGAATAAGCTTTTCAGTGCAGATCTTTTGACCCCCTCAGTCTCAGGCATCAGTGGTTCATGTTTTTCATACTCATTTTTATTAGTTGACCCTTAATAGGTTATTTTAACAGATCTCACTGAATGTTGATATTTAGAATGTAAACCCCATCTTACCTACTCTTCCTTTAGGCCAGAGGATGCGGGGTCAGACCTCATATAATTTTTGGGAGGTTGAGGTGAATTTGGACATTAGTTCCTCCTGCTGTTGGTTTGAGACTTGGCCTTGTTCTCATATTCTGTTCTTCATTCCTTTAAGACTTGGTGTCTTTATCAGGACACAAGAATTTTGCCATCTGAATTAGCGTCTTAATCTATTTTGAAGACAAATGGACAATTAGCTTTTAAGGAAAAGGAAAGCACTGCTTTTGACACTGTAATCTCCTTTATCTCTAGATTAACATAAAGAGAATAATTGCCTTTAAAGGGACCCCTGTTAAATCCAGGAGGTAGAGTAGCCACTTCTGTGTTTTTCTCATGATACAGTAATTCCATTATTATTTCCATCTTTGTGTAAGCTAGAATGTGATGTTGCTCAAGAAGAGAGGGTAGCAGGAAGGGTTTTGGAGAACACTCACTTTTCTATACCTCCTACACTCATAATCCCTTGGAAATAAAGCACTTGAGACTTCAGTGGAAAGGTGGGAAATGTAAAAAAAAAAGGAAGAAGTGGTGCTGTGAAGGCAGTTACCGTAACTACCCTGAAGAGTGCAAGTTCTGCTTGTAAGGGACACTGGAACTATAAGCCAAGGTGAGAGCTAACACAAACCCATGTAAATCAAACCAAGTTAGAGCTGAATCTTAAGGAGTAACAGTGTATGCCAGATCAGAAGGGTTGAGAGTGTGCCCTAACTGGTGACAGAGGGCTGTGCTTCAAAGAAGTGACATCATAACCCAAGGTCTTGAGGAGTTTTTTGTGATACATGCCTTTAAGATTTGAGGAATGTTCTTGTTAGCTGTGGGTAAGAGATTTCGGGAGACTTGACTCCTGCTCTCAGATACCAGAAGATCTCAGTAAATCAACTGACCTTTCTGTGCCTTGATTTTTTTTTGTATGACTGTAAGCAGTGATGCCTCCTTTGAAATGCTGCCGAATTAGGTGTGCAATACAGAAGGGGGAAGTGAGCATGAATTTAGAAATAGTTCAGACCTGCATTGCTTGTGAATAACTACCACTCCTCCTCTTGCTCTGAAATAAGCAGTAAAAAGAGGGGGAGTGTGCAGTATGGTTTAAAGTTTTTTGTTGGATGAACCAGTTTGAAACACACTGTCCTTGCTAAATTCATACCATCCAATCTTTATTTTGTATTCAAGCGACCTTTATTTTGTACTCTGTCAGAAATTGCTTTAATACACTGTAATTCTGCTTTCTTTTGGGGTTGGGAGTGGAGTGGTTTGACAGCCATTCAGTTACAGATTGTAGAATAATGCTTTTTAGTAATTTCATTGTTGAGAGATCAGAACAACTGAGAAATAAGCTTGTGAATGTGCACCTTAAGTCCCTAAAGAAAAAAAATCCCAGGAAATTATTTTTATATAATATATCTCCAGTGGGACAGCAATTTAGCTATGTGCTCATGCAATTCATTACTAAGGTGACAATACTCTAATGATATATTAGTAATATATCACTGGAATGTTTTCACACCACTGATGTATTGGGGATCATAAACCACAGAGAGGGACAGCACTCGTGCAGACTGAAGTGCCTGCAAAGCCCTTCCCACGCCTTTTTTATCAAGAGAAGTTGTCAGCAAGAACGCTGACACTTTTCCATTTCATGTGCAGTTGTGTGTGTGCATCCACAGGGAGCACAGGTGGGGAGGGGGAGTCTTGTCATGAGGATTCCTGGATTTGACAGCAGACAATGCAGGCTCTCTATATGTCTTCAAACAGTGCAGAAACTCTTGATAAATGCTTTGTTGACTTATAGTCTGGACTTTAGAGCAACTGTAAATGCTTGGGGTTATTTACTTTTGGTTTTTAGTGCCTCTGGTAGACACCATGAAATGTCTGAGTCTTGACATCTCACTGTGCAAAGACATGGGCTGTGTGACATTCTCACAAATGGCATGATAGGAAAAAAAAAGCTCTGCCTCCCTGGCAGTACATCCTGCAGCTTTTCTGCTGTCAGCATGTGGCTACACTTGATATCACAAACTTTCTCCTAATTCTCCGGATTTTGCTTTAAAAATGATTCAATAAAATTAATATTTATATCTTTTTTCACCATGCTGATTTCTGCTACTTTGTATGCATTGTCCATAGTATCAACAGTACACTTGCAAATAAAGCAAATTGGCTTTTATTTAAGTTCCTACCATCTTCCCCATCCTTCAACCACTCCTTCAGAGAACTCTCTAAACCCAGCCTGGATAAACCTCCTGGATAATATCCTGGGAATGGATACCCTGTGATCTGAGATCAGCTTGAGACAGGGAGATTTCTTGCAGCAATTCCTATGCTGATATTGTGTTTGTAGCCAGCTCACTATTACCTGATGTTCTCCCAGTTGTTTGTTTTCATCTCTCTACAATTGCATCGTTACTTCCTGGAGAGGCACCAGCTCTTTCTTTGTGTGAGAATTGTATTAGGCAGCTGTTCCTGCTTGCAAACACTGCAACAATACAAATTATGGCAAGTCTTTGCATTTGGCTTGAATTCAAATTGGTTTTGACTTAAAATTTTTGCAGAACTGAGTGGATGCTCATGTTGAACAGAAAGGGAAAGTGATGTCAATAATATGAAAATAGATTTTTCAATATCTTACGAATCACTTTTGCTAGGATAAAATGTATTCTGAATGTGGGACTCTCAGCAATGAGCCAGTCAAGGAAGATTTAACCCTTTTAAAAGTTGTCTGGATCATTCCTCCTTGATGAACTCTATTACTGATAAGAGTATTGAGGCATTTAATTGCCACAAACACTCTGCCTGAAGGCAATAGTAAATCATAACCCACTTTATGATCAAGAACAGAAGGTAGAGAATTCAGCAGTGTTGGAACATTATGATGTTTTATGAATGCTTCATCAGCTCAGCAAAAGGCAACTGGGGACCAGAAATACTCAGCTTGAAGTATTTTTCAAATCTAGGACCAAATTCTTGCTTATAGGACTGCAAATACCTTCCATTGCCTTCCCTGGATCATAGCTATTGATAAAATTAAAGTGAGGTTGAATGTTGATCAATATTTGGGGTTAGGTAACCAAAACCCTGGTTTGTGCCCCTACAGCCCCTGCTTGGGAGTTGATAATGGATGCAGCATTCAGTCCACTTATTTGTCCATTTATTGGAACTTGCACATGCAATTTAATATCAGTTTAAAAACCATCTGTCTGTAGAGACTGGGCTTTGCTGGGGGGTGGTTTGAGTTTTTGTTTCTACTTTGGACTTTTATTGTGCAAATGCATTTGTATGGAAAACTTCTGGCCCTTCACTTCATGAGCAGTCTGCCCTTGTCTCTGTGGCATTGTGGGTTCTGAAGACATGTTTTGCTTTATGCCTTTCTGAGTACAGATTAATTACACTGTAATTCAGAGTAGATGGACTTTTAAAGCATAAGCTTTATTAGAATGAATCTGCTTGAAGCATAGCAAATTAAAATACACTTATCTGTATGTTAGTACCAGAGCCCTTCGGAGCATGTAAAATAAGTAAGTTTGGATTTTTTTTAAGCCTGATTCATATAAAATACTTTTATTTAAATAGCTTTCATAAGGTTTGCTGTAAAGGAAGCAACTCTTACATATGTCTGGAATCAAACTATCTTTTTAGTATCTTAGAATGAAAATTAAATTATCGGCTGATCTGTGAATGGCCTCAGAAGACTCTGTACTCTGAGGTACTTGTAGAATTGAAGAGCACGCCCTTCTCTGCAGGTGTTACCTAAACAACATTTGACACTTGTCTGATTTATCTTGATTTGGCAACATGTTGGTTCACACCTGTGGCTGTACAGGTGAACAGCAGTTGGACTGGGGAAGGCACTGAAAAGCACTGCTTATTGTTGATTCACAAGAAGTCTAAATATAACATTAAAATATAAATATAATATAAAATTAGATATAATCTTAATATACTGAGTTGCATTGAACCTATATCTAGGAGCTAGAACCAGGCAGCCTTTTTGTTCCAGGCCATGTAAAGCACTGTGTGCCAGGCAAGTGAGTCCTGAGAAAAGAGGCTACATGGTAAACCAGAAGTAATGGATTAGAAGAAAGGTTTTTCTTCACTAGAAGACAGAAAAATGAAAGGATCAGTTTGAGGCTGTGGAAGGAGGCTGAGGCAAAAGCTGGGAATTGATATCAGATTTTTGACATTAAAGTATTTTTCACTAGTTCAACAGTGATTCCTATCACAGGTCTTCTTTCTTGCAGCTCACCAATTTTGTGGAAGATGTAAAAGAGAACAAATCTCCCAATAATTTTTTCCTGAAGTTTCTCCAGAGAATTTCAGAAGCCCACTACAGACAAAAGATTGAGTCCATCATTAAAGTTAGAGAGAAGAATTTGAATAGACATTTCCCTCTGAATAACTTCCTGCTTTGCATTTTTTCTTTTGAAAAAAGAATTTTTCTTTTGCCTTAGTGGGGAAAATAAAAACTGCTGGTAGACTTTTTTTCTACGCATCATATGAATTTATATCCAAGTAAATGTTTTGCATGCACAGCATCCTGAAGCAAGGTATTCCACAGTGCAACTGAGTGATACATGAAAGCAGTATTTGTTTGTTTCAAACATTCATGATGACAATTTTACTAATTCCTCTCTAGTTGGTGTTTTATGCTGCTCCCAACTTTTCTATTCCTCTTTGATTTGCACCTTCCCAGGTTGAAATGCATTTGATTTAAATACTCCTGAGCTAACTTTGACCATTGTTATTGTTCTCCCCTCTACTTCAATAGATCCTTTTGCAGTAGGTGAGAAACAAAGCTGCATGAAATGTTGGGAGTGGGGACTCACCATTGATTTATTCAGTGTCATAATGATGCTTCCTGTTCTGTTCTCTATTCCTTCCTAAAAATTCCTAATGTGCTATTTTCTCTCACTGCTATTGAGCATGGAGCTGACACTTTAATTGATCTATTATAGCTTCAAGATAGCTATTATTTCCCTCAAATGTTAACAAGTTAGCAGATTTCATCAACCCAGAATTGTTTTTCCTCGAGTGCATCACTTCACATGGATCGGCACTGAATTCCATTGCTTTTTGTTCATGCACTCTTTCTCCAGTCCCTTTGCCTGTCCTTTTCAGGCATATTTTACTGACTTGAATGTCTTGCTACCATCAGTTGTCTTTGTCATCTGAATTTTCCAGCAACATAAAGACTAAAGCCGCAAGATTTTAGAAAAATAAATTACCTACTCAGAAACCTTGTTAATTCAGAATTAAGATTGCTTGTCTGAGTTCCAATCCTTCTGTGTTTTACACACAAGATGTGCAAGTGGATGAAACCTGTCTTACCTGAATTAGCAAGCAGCAGTCAAATATTTACTGAGTCACTTATTCAGCTTGATTAAATGAACAGAATATTAAAAAAGCAAGAAGAGGGGGGGAATATGTGCAACAAAATCATTCAAGCAGAACAATTCTATCAGCTATTCAAGGAACAGGCTTTTGGCATTAAGGGTGTTGTTTACTAATTGGATTTACTGTAGCAGTGATTACTTAGTGTCTCACAATTTTTTGTACTTCAACATTCACCTCCTGTCTGAATGAAATCTGTTGGTGCTTGTGGCAAGATTCCCATTTCCTTCAAACAGAGCTGTGTCTGGCCTTTCTCTTGTAAGAGGCTTTTAAAAGATCTATATAATGTAATCTTGTTTTCCAGCTAATGTTAGAGCTACTATGATGTTTCTTTGTCTGCATTTCAGGAGATAACAGACAGATTGTGCAAAAACTAGTTTGATAATTTTCTATTACATACAGAGTGGCCTTGTATCTCCTCTTTGGGGCTCCTCTATTGCGGCAGCTGGTGGTGAGTTCACCATAAAGCACAATCTTAGGGAGGCGGTGATCCTCCATCCTGGAAACGTGCCCTGCCCGGCACAGTTGTGTTCTCAACAGCATGGCCTCCATACTGGTGACCCCTGCCTGTTCAAGGACGGTAACTTTGCTCACATAGTCCAGTGGATGTTTAGAATTGTATGGAGGCAGTGCTGATGGAAATGTTCGAGAAACAGCACCTTAGTCTTGGCCATATTGGCCACCACCAGTGGTCCACTTTGGCCTCAAAGCGGGAGACACACCATTTATAATGCTGCTGCCTCCTTTGAACACTCGCATAGAATTAGCCTTGAGGAGAAAAGACATCGCAGAAAGAACTGCTCCTCGTCAATACCACCCAAGGAGACTTTTAGATGTGCCTTTTGCACCCAGACTTGTCTATCCCGTATCGGCCTTTTTAGCCACCAGCGCGCTTGTAGCGAGCTTGGGTAGAGCCCTTCCCATATCTTCGTTCATGAAGCTTAGTTGTGATAATGCCAGAGTAGCCACAGAACACTTTTGAAATGATAAAACCTCTTGTCATAACCTGAATTTTCAGATTTCAGGTTCGAGGGGAAAGATTCCATATAGTTCAGCAATGAATGAAGAGACTGATTAGGAGGCAACTCGTGTTTTATGACCTCCTTTGGTCCCTGCCCTCTTAATAAAATGCCTATTCCTTAAAGTAAAACATTCTCAATTCTAACTCTTCTCAAGTGCTTCTAGGGTCCCCTTGTCTACTCTGTAACCATTTCTTTGCTTTTTGCCTTTTTTCTCCTCAGTCTGAAGTTTAGTGCTTGTGATGGTTCTCCTTTTACCCATCAATTCATAAATCTCAAGTCTGAATTTGAGACTAATGAATTTTGAGTGGCACTTTGATGTTTTACAATTATTCCTACTTTTTATATTGATATTATATTTCTCATTCAGAACATTTTCAATTCCTCTTATTCATGTTCCTCTTTTGCTTTGATCTGTTTCATTAGTGAGTTCTTACTCTGTGTGTTGATAGTTTTTTTCTGTGCACTTTTACAGATCTTGCCACTTCACTATTGATTGTCTCTTCTCTTTGGGTTTGGATTTTTCTCTTTTTTTTTTCAACTTAAAGGTAATGCTTTTTTCATTTTTTTCCCCACCTATTTGATCCAGTATCTTTCCTTTAAGCCGATTTCCCTGGAAAGCAGCCAGTCAAAAAGAAGCAGACAAGAATAGAATTAGGTTCAGGAGAATTTTGATTTAAAATGAAATCACAGGAAAATCCAACCCATCTCTTCTTCCTTCTCTCTCCTCCTCAGTCTCTTCCTTTTTCTCCCCAGTTCCCCCCCGCCCCCCTCTGCCTCTCATTTCTTCAGGACAGCAATTTTGCACTAGCTGTGTTTCCTATTGCTATAACTGGGGTTTAGGAACTGCATGTCCCTGATTTTCTGGGCAAGTTATGTTATGGGGATGTACTGCTGCCTCCAAATGTCATCTTGGTCTGGTAGACTGTGGCAGTTTCTCAGAGCCAGGCTTTCCAGGCAGAGAGAATTAAGCAGATTACAAAGATTTGTTTTGGAGCCTGGTACCCTGCAGACACAGGATCATGGTGCTGCTTTCTTCTACAGACTTTCAGAATATGACTTTGAGCCAATCACTTGATTACGCTGTGCTTTGGTTCTCATCATTCAAGGCAACAAAGCTGAGGGTTCTTCTGTATTTTGTTAGAGAAACCTAACCTTTTGATGCTGGGTGCATCAAAAGCTGTATTGAGATGCTGCAGTGCTGGAGTGTTGGAGGCCATACAAATACCTAACATGGGCTGTAAATTTTATCTGATAATTACAAAGGATTTTTGCTTCCTCTGTGGGATTATTTTATTATGGCTGACACCCTTGCCAAGAGTTACCTCATGCTACATGAGAGATTAATCTGTGTACAGGAGAAGCAGTGGCTTATCAGGCATCACTGCCCTAGTGATGTTACAGAAAGTGTTGCCCCTTCTGCAGCAGCCTCTGCAATAAAGGCTCATTGCAGGAGTCACCTCGGAGCTGCAGGCAGTATCTTTTAAAGAGCAGCAGTCCTAGGCTTGCTTCAGCAAAGTCAGACTCTCCAGGTTGCCTGTTTGACACATTTTTTTTTTTTCCCCCTCCATACCTTAGTCTCTGTTTCTTCTCACCAATCAGAATATTCATGGTTCGAAAACGGAGCATTCTGGTCAGAGATATTGATGTAGTGCTTTATGATAAAAGTTAGCAACGTTTAATTTCTTGTCAGCTTTCATTGTGCTAAAGAAATCAATTCACTGTTGTCTCTTCTCCATTATTCAATTGTCTAATAAGCTACTTTGTAGTCCACTCAAAATAAAATTGTAATGTTGAATTGCTGTAGGAATGGGGAGCACATGAACCTACATACATGAGAATTATCCCAAATCTATAGATGGTGGGATTTACTCCTTTTCAATTAGAGATAATTATTTTTTCTTTCTCTTTTTGAAAGAGTCAGTAAGACAGGGTTTCTGTCCTTTCACTAAAGTCCACAGAATGTTTACTTTAACTTTTCTCTCTTTTAGGATTCATGTATTATCCAACCCCTTCTGAATCTTCCTTGAATTTCACTGTCACAATGATAGCGCCCTTATTTTTCCTTTCCTACCTCTCCCATTCTACAGAAAATTAGTCTTAAAAAGCAAAGACAGAGTGGCCTTGTCAGAGAGAAAAGTAGATCTGTTTAGTCTGGCTTTATATCGTCTCAAAATAAAGCAAATGTTCTGCTCTCTAAAGTAGCTACAATAGTTGTTTTATACCAAGTAATGCAGACATCCTGACCTTTCCCTGCATTTTGGGAATGTCGCTGCAGTACAGATGATGGTACAGGTAAGAAACAGACATGGCTGTACTTGTTTATAGCTGTGTTTATTCCTTGTTCTTTGCTTTTGCCACTGTTCTTTCTAGTTCGGATCTTGATTTCATAGAACTGGGGGCTGCGGCTTAATCCTGATTAATTGCCTGAAGAATGATGTTTAAGAGGTGGTTTGAGAGAGAGAATTTTAAGCAAAATTAAACCTGTGCAGGTAAAGTAGGCTGGTCTCAGAATTTTGAGGAAAAATTAGTGCTTTTACCTTTCATATATGTCTGACATAGAATGCTGTATCTGTCTTTTGTGTTTATTAATAGGAAAACTTTTAAAAAGTATTCTCTTTCAAAATAACTGACAGTACAAGTACAGTATTCCCAACAATTATTTTGTAAAATTTATTTTCATTGCAAATGGTGCTGTTTGGACATAGTCCGGTTTTGACTGACTTGCTTTGCTACTATGATCAGCTGAATGCAAAAAGCTCCATGTTCTTGGGCCAACAGATAAATGAACCAACTTTACAAACAAAGCAATATTCTTCAGGGAAAAATGTGCCTGAACACTGGTATTTGTGCATTAAGTAATTAATCATTTTGTATATTGGGAAAACTGTAACATAAATCTTAATGTAAATACACATTGAGCCGTTGCTTTCATCTGTTCATAAATCAGGTAACAGTGTAGGCATCATTCTATTTTTGCAACTTGCATGGCAGTAAAGTAAGAAGTTTATTGCAAGTTGGTAATAAGAAGGGAAGTAATGGCCTGGGAGGCACAAGGGTGGATGAGTTAATGAGTGAGCAGTTTGAGCTTTCTTATTGGTTTTAACCCTCTATAAATTTAATGGCTTCCTTTTAAATGCCTCTTAATGAGAAAAAGCAAAGTGTGAGTTACTTAATGGTCTTATATTGAAGGCTTCAGTTTGTTATTGAAATTGAATGTTATAGTGCATTTAGTGTATATCTAGAGCAAGTAACTCTATATCAGAGGTGTTCGCCCCTTGGGGGCCTGGTATGAGCAGGAAGGACAAACTGCAGCAAGTGTTCTCTGTCAAGGGAAGAAACTGGGGCTATGTGAGGTATATAACCAGTGATCTTCACTAGATTATAGAGACTGAAGCAAGTGTGATAACTCAAGTGTGGCAATAACATATATAATGGTCAGCTATGCTTGTTTATGGTGATAGAATAATTGCATCACATAATTGTTAATTGGCAATGGTAGGCACTGAAAAGCTCATCAGTTTAGGCAGGGTAAATATTAGTGTTGTACCACAGTGGCTGTAACAGGCACTCAGTTCCTTGAGCTCTCCCAATCTGTTAATCTGTTACAGGACTTTTCTGCTGCCAGACTCACAGGCTGGAGCCTTCCAGGGATGTCTGGCCTGACACGCTGAGGTGGCTTAGAGGTGACTCCAGAAGGGCTGATTCTCATGTGCTGGGGTTTGCAGCCCCAACCCTTTTCTGATCCCATCCCATTTTATTCTACAGTCTAGGTCTTTCCATACCTCAGTTGCTCCTGAGACTGGAAATCCATGCAGGAAGTAATCCATGTGGGGATGCTATACATGAAGGTTATGTATAACCAATTACCTACAATACACATAATTGCAGTTCTATAAGATTACCAATAATCCTTCTAAATAATTTAAAAAAAGGGTATTCTTAAGTGTTTAGTACTTGGATGTCTGAGATTTTTGGGAGGGGCTGGTAAATATTATTTTGACTAATGAAGAATTATATATTATGTGGGAAATAATTATATATTATATGGAAAATAGCTCTAGAATTTATAGTATAGAAAGCTTCTCACTATTTACATACAAAAGTTAAGAAAATGTGATTTAGAAATATAGGTTTAGTCTGTTTGTATTTGAGTATCAACTAAAAGTAAATAAAAACTCTATAGAGAAAATATACATTTTTTCTAAGTTTTTCATAGAAATAAATTTTCCTTTTTCACTCTTTTCTAACCAGTCATATGTTGCAACCACACAGATTTTCCAAGGGCAAAAAGGCAATTTTTTTAAGTCAGGAAGGTAGGAAAAAGATTAAAAGGGAGCTATGACCTGCTTTCATTTATGCCACTATAGATCAGATTTAAAATATTATTTTAATTAGATTTGACCTGATTTAAAGTTTAAACTTATCAGCCTGTAGGATCTACTGAGGAGCGTGGTGGTGTTCCCTTTCAGGACACCCAGATTTGGAGATGCATATGCTTTCCATAGAATATCCTGAGTATGAAGGGATCCACAAGGATCAATGTGCCTTTAAAATAACATGGGGAGATGTCAAGAAAAATCTCTAGAAATGTTCTGTTCTTCTGCCCACAGCATGTCTCAGAAGAATTCTGTGAATAATGTTCTATACTTCTTTCTTTGCTTTATCCAACTGTCCACATAGCAGATGTTTACTTTCTCCAAAGTGCTTCCTTTCAAAAACTCTCATCCCTACCTAAGGATTAAGCTGCAAGAATCTGAGTTTATCACAAGAACTGTGACTGCTAATTATGTTTTCAGTTGCAGTGAACACTAATGTAATAGTATATATTTGTTTGATAGCTTTGATTCCACTAGTTGTTAATCTTTTAGCTGCTTAAAATTAAGCCAGTTTCCTACGTAGTCATCACAGACCTCTTATCTCCACAAATCTGAGCAGTTAGTGTGGCTAATTGTGCAGTGAATATGTAAATGCTAGTAAGCAACCCCAAACAGCAAGGTTAGATATTAATTAGATATTGCATTTAGGAGACAGTAAACTCACCAAAATTAAATAGTTCAATGGATATTTGTGCTGCCTTGGAAGGCTGGTCCCCTCACAGGGATGGAGGAGGAGATGTGGTGGCTCAAATATTGGCTGAATTCTGCTTGACAGCTTCAGTTTATGGTGCTGGTTGATCAGCTGGTTGTGACACTGCATGGATGCTAAATCTTGGCATCTCGGCTTAAGTGGCACTGCTGTACCTCTGCCCACAGGAAATGTATTCCCTTGGTAAAAATCACATCAGAGATATTTTTCTTTCCTTCTAATCTTTCTGAAAAGTATTTGTTGAAGATGTGAGAGCTGAAGTGGAGAAACCTCATGTGCACTTGTGGCTTTTGAAAGCATCTTACTACAGGACAGTGGCCTGGTGTGACATGAAGGTAAGCTTGGGGTTGAGGGTTTAAACCTTGGTTTGCAGCCACCAGGAAGGGATTGTTCTATCACTGCTCACTGATTTCTTCTGTGATACCCACAGGTGTGGGTCACCTGTTAACAGTGAGACAGGGACACAGAGAAAGGGCAGTAAAACCTCTTCTGTATGCATACAGCATATTTC
Organism: Calyptomena viridis; assembly: GCA_013390005.1. Taxonomy (NCBI): domain Eukaryota; kingdom Metazoa; phylum Chordata; class Aves; order Passeriformes; family Eurylaimidae; genus Calyptomena; species Calyptomena viridis. The sequence continues at coordinate 21,971 of WEIV01009461.1, forward strand.
AGAAGACTTATACTTGCTATTAAATCCAGCTATCAATGCATTCCTGGAAGGAGAAGGAGGCTCAGCAATATTATTTCTACCAACTTATTAAGTTTACAGTGCTGCAGAATATAACCTACTGCATATAAATCAAAGCAGGTAACAAACCTGAACTCAATGATGTGTAATGTTAACTTAAACCTCTGGCATTTCAAATTCCTTCTTATAGGGACTGCAACTTACTTCAGTATTTTACAAGTCAATCAATATGAATATTTTGATCCAAACTCTGCTCTTATTAATCAAGGTAATATAGGGATGTATAAGACGAATTGTAAAGGATGGCTGTTCATAAACTCTTAAAGCCAGAAAGGACCATTATACATGATCATCTTGTTGACCTTCTGCCTAGCACAGATCATAGAATTTTGCTCACTAGATTGGGACCCAAATCCATCAAATGCTCAGCAAACCTTGCTCCAGTGCACTCTGGCCACAGAACCTGTTTCTTCAAGAAGGTTTTAAAGAAAACATCAATTACACTGAGAGCTATGGCTGTCATCTTATAAGTAAGAATCATAGAGTGATTTTGCAGTGCATTGTACCTTTGGGAGGGATTTTCTCTTCTCTTGTAGCCTTTAAAGCTGCTATAAAGGCCATTTAATAGGCTGGGGGAGGACATCCTTGACTGCAGGCAGTGTGTAGCCAGAGGCTGTTCTACATGACTCAGGCTATTCCCTCAGCAGAGACAGAAAGAAGCCCTGAATCCTTTGTAGTGTTTATAGGTGTTTCTGGGCAGTTTCTGTAGGCAGCAGAAGAGCCATCAAGCAGCACTGAAGCAAAAATGTGCCATAATCCAGCAAGGTTGCTTTTATTTTCTTCTCCTGTTTCACTTACCTGCTCTTAGAGAAATCTAGAATATAAGGTCCAAGTTGGCTCAAAATGGTTTTATTCCTTCGTTCCTGTAATGGAGAGAAAAAATGTGTCTTTTTCCTTTTATGCATTTCCTTATTTTACTGAAAACAGTGCACTGGAACCAGTCTTGTGTAATAGCTTAGTAAAATCTTCCTTTAAGTAATAGTTATTTTGAATTGTAGATTTCTTCTAACACGTCCTTAGGGTTTGTGTTCTCCCTGCCTTCTGAAAGGAGGTATTTTTCAGTAAAAATAAATTATTTGCATTTCTTTCAGCAATGAAGGAAAATTAGAGCCATGTAGGTGATTGCTTATGTTGTTCAGTGTGTGAAGACCATTCAGAAAACTGGATGCAGAAGGAGTGGAACAATTTAGACTACAATATCAGTTTAACAGACGCCTGATTTCAGGCACTTTTGCAACAACTTTAAAAAGTCTTGGGTTTGTTGATCTTCCCTCTTTGCGGGCAAATGGATTTGGTGTTATCTGCAGTCTGAGAGGACACGTGCTCTAATCCTATAGCCCAGTACATGAAGGAGGGGGAGATATTTGTGTCAGTAGCAGCTGAGAGGGAAGATCTGGTTACAGATCATCATAGGATATTGTGTATCATCATAGGATATGAACCTGGAACCGCATATTTACCTTAGGGGTACATGATTTGATGGCCAACAGGATTATTTTGGAATGGCTTTTCTACCCTTTAAAGTCACAATTTATTTTTAAAAACAATGACTATGAGTTGGGGGGGTATACTGACTTTGCTACTGCTGATTGAGGATCCTGAATCTTGCTTAGCCAGATGATCGCAGCAGGGCTGTGCTAGATAAGCTGCTGTGCCTTCTTGCAGTCCCTCTGTTGTTGAAAAGAGGGGGGAAAAAACCTCTAGAAATGTTAAAATAAGTCACTCCATGAAGTATTTTACCCTCTTGTCTTTTTCCTTCAGAGTAATGCAGTTGTAGAAGTCACCATTGTTTATTATGCTTGTATTTCTCTTGCTTGCTCTTTTGCCAAATGCATTTTTCTGATTTTTCAGGGAATGTTTTGCTCTGGCCAAAGCCTTGTTCACCATTTGCCTTTTTCCTCACCAAATGCCTCCCATTCAAAGCAGTGATATGTATGTTATGGAGCAAGGTTCAGTTTGCCACAAAGGGTGTTTTCTGGACAGAATGTTTCTTGGCCTCTTGGTGTTCATTTTCCATGAGAATTATAACAGAGATGACTACAAAAAGAAACATGATAGTCATGATACTGTAAATTATTGGAAGAAAGAAAAGTCTTGGAGTAAGAATTGGAGCACAGATTCAGCACAGGGATTTCAACTTTCTCAAAGTTGCCTTTGTAAATCGGTGTTTTACTTCCATTTATCCATCCTGATGTGGTAGTCTATTTTCCATTAAGTAAGAAATGGAATCTCAATGATGACCTCTGCAAATGCAGGAAATGGATTCTGTCCCCAGTGGATTACAGTGATAGTTGTCTATGGTAGTACATAAGAATAATGTGTTTTCATGTATCATTAGGCACAAGTGTGGAGTTGAAACAGAAGAAACTTCTGTTGCTTTTCACTTGTACTCTTGATACACATTACCATTTCATTCTCTGAATGATGTTGTGCCTCTCTGGCACAACTCTCAGGCTTTTTTTTCCCCTGAACTAATTCACTTTTTAAAAACCATCAGTGCATATATTTCCTGCAGCTGGAATTTTCTGCAATCATGCCTGGAAAAGAATGTTTTTTCCTTCTCAAATATGCTGATTGCTCAATGGTGATAGCTATAATAAAATATTTCAGTTCATCCATGGAGGCCTCTGTGATCAATAAAACAGCCCAGAGCCCAAAGAACAACACAGAAACAACCAGTATGAGTTGTGAAATAGGTCAGAACCAAACTCTTTTTTTAGGGGTGTGTAAAATAAGGGAAGAGAATGTGGTTGACTTAGGTGCAGGTCATGTAATAGCTTACAACAGAGCTGAAAGTAGTCTTTAATTGGAAAAGTTTCTGAGTTGGAAGTCAAAGCTACTGCCTAAAGCATCTCTGGAGCATATTTGTATTGGATATGTGCCTATACCTTATTTAATATATGCTGTTTGCAAACTGACCTTTCTGGGAGGGAATGTTCTCTATCAGGGATTGTTAAATTCTTTAACATAAAACCAGCTCATAAACAAACAAGGAATTTCTGGCTTCTGCATAAGAAAACAGATAGCAATAACTGGCTGAACTTAACGAACTGCTCTGAAGGGAATACATGTTTGCCCATGTTTATTAGTTACAGGAGTTGGTTTGAATTCCAACACTCTATCCCTTTTCCTGCCAGCATTCAGCTTTGCTATTCTCACAGCCATGCTTTAGCGTGCTGCCCTCAGCTGTGTTTTAATTGAAGCTCATAATATTTTAAGGCAGCTTTGCCTTTTCTGATGTCAAACAAATGGATTTGTAAGTCTCTTGACTCCTGTACTACACATGAGCTGTTTTTTCACAACATGGGAAGGGGTAAAACAAGCAAAATGTCACTCATGCAGAGCTCAGCATTTGAAAAAGTTCAATATTAATTGCCTAGTGGACATTTTGTAGAAAAAGGGGCTTGTTATCATGTCATTCTGTGCTTAGTATAGGGTGAAAGGGCAAAAGGAAAAGAACCTAAAGCTGAGAGAGTTTTGAACAAAGGTCATTTAAATTTAGGTAGATGAGTTTTATTGAAGTATCCATAGAGATTGACACAAAGTGAAGTACACAGAATGCTGTTATATCAGCAACCAAATTAGCACAGCACCTCAGGACTTGGACCTTGACAGAGCTGAGGACCTTGACCTTGAGAGACCTCAGAACTCAGACTTGATGAAAAGGATGAGGCTTTCTTAGGCAATAAATGAAATTCTGAAAGATCTGTATATCCTGGCTCATTGCAGAATTGTTGAGGTTGGAAGAGGTTTCTTGAGGTCAGCTTGTCCAACCCCACTGATCAGGCAGGGCCACAAACAGCCATTTGCTCAGGACAGTGTCCAGATAACTTCTGAATATGTCCAAGGATGTAGTTTCTATGACCTCCCTGAGCAACCTGTTCCAGTGTCTGGTCACCCTTAGACTTAAAAGTTCCTGTTGGCCCATTTGTCCAGCCTGCCAAGGTCCCTGTGGATGCCAGCATGACCCACTGGTCTATCAGCCACTCCTCCCTGTTCTGTGTCCTCAGCAAAGAAGCTTGAGGGTTCATTCTGCCCAAACACCCAGATTGTGAGGGAAGTTGTCACACAGGATCAGACTCAGTATTGACCCTGGGGTACCCTGCTTGTTCCTGTCTTCCAAGTAGACTTAGCACCACTCATCACCACTCCCTGGGCTTGGCTGCTCAGCCAGTTTTAAGTTCACCTCACAGCCTGCTCATCCAGCCTGTGTTTCAACAGTTTCTCTATGAGGATCTGGTAGGGAGATGGTGTCAAAAGTGTTGTTGAAGTTAAGGTAGGCAATATCAACTGCTCCTCTTGTCTATCAAGCTATCCTTCATCCTAGAAGGTTCTCAAGTTGGTCAAGCATGACTTCCCCTTGGTGAATACATGCTGACTATTCCTGATGTCCTCCTTGTCCTTTACGTGCCTGGAAATGTTTTCCAGGATTATTTGCTCTGTCATCTCCCCAGGTGCTGAGGTGAGGCTGACCAGCCTGTCCTTCCTTGGGTCCTCCTGCTTGTCCTTTTAGAAGATGAGTGACATTTGCTTTCTTCCAGTTCTGCTGGTTTGTGTTTTTCCTCAAAGTGTTCTGCAGTCAGTTTAGGTACAGTTTTATTTATAAGTAAATAAAGAGGAAACAAGTGGTTTTCTGCTAAGCAAGGTGCTGATTGCTAAGAATGAGAGCAAGCCAAGGGGAGTAAGACAAATCTGTACTTAGAGAGCAGAACCACCATTGTTCCTGTAATCCTCATTGTTCTAGGCCTGTAGCAACCTTTTACAGTGACAAAGAACAGTCTGAACACTTGATCATGAAAGAGAAAGGCCCTCTTAGATTAGTAAACCAACAGTATGTCTGATCTCAGAGTCTCAGCTTACACACGTAAATTACAGGTATTAGAAAGTGATTTTCCTTACAATGTTATCAGGTTTGTTTTCCCTGGTAGGCCAGGAACAGCTGGGAGCAGGGATTGGCTTTCATGCAGCATCACAGGCAGCAACAAATGCCGCCACTACCATAGCCAAGGCTTGTTAGATCTGTATGCTGGAGCTGCAGCAGCTTTGTTTCGCCATGTGAAAGCAGAGACAAACTCTTGATGTGCTTTATTGGTGTGTCAAGTGCCCAGGGAGTGTGGGAGGAGGCACCTGCACCTTGGGAGTATGAAAAAGCTTATCCTGACTTTTATTCTTGCGTATATAGAATTACCCATTCCAGATCAATGGTGTATATTTTCAAAACTGTATTAAGTGACTAAAGCTGTATGTACTCCTAAGCATAGGGTAACATTTCCTAGTTATTAAAAAGAAATCCTTTTTGAGAGTGAGCCTTGGATTCTGCAATTATGTAGAAACACAAAATGAAGTTTCAAATATGTCTCTGTTATATAAACAACGTATATCAAAAATCCCCTTAGCAGGCATTAATTTTTCAGGCTGTATGACTTCACTTGTGATGTTTCGAAGGAAACAATGGGAGTTATATTAGGAAAACTGGAATTTTTCACCTGCCTGTGCAACTGATTGCTTGTGCAAAGGATATGAGGGGCATGTTTTGTGCTGGATGAGAAACAGAGCTTCTCTCCTCAGTGAGAATTAATTTGTGTTTGGTGAGGCAGGATGCTGAAATCAGCTGATATAAAGTTTTATGTGCATAGATAAGAAGATGGAAGATTTAGAAATATAAAAGGCAAAGGAAGAAAAATGAGATTTTGATCTTGATCTTCTTTTCATGCCTAACAAACTACATAACCAGATGCTTGAAGTCAGAGATGCAGTGGTTGGCCCATTTTGGTGGCTGCTGTCATTGAGCAGATAAGTATTAATCAAGATCTGTATTACCTAGAGCAAAACTGGGAGCAGAGGATGGGTGAAGGAAGTGTATCAGTGGCAGGATTTATAAAGTCAGACTCTACAACACTGTGATGCTGTGTTCTTCTTTCCTTAAGGAAATCAAGCACTAGATGTTGTTTTCTTGCTTTGTTTATTATTTTCCAACACATTTATTTTCCTCCTACACCAAGTTCTGCAAGCTTCTCTCACTCTGTTCTCATTTTCCCCAGCCATAATTTTGGTAGCCATTCCTTGCGTGATTCAGTGTGGTCACTGGGGAAACATTGCTTTAATGATTTGCTATTTAACTGCTCAGTGTTCCTTGCATCATCACAGGAGCAGGAGCATTGACAAAGTACAGCCTGCCCATGGGGAGCAGTAGATCAGTGGAGAGACGAGTTGCTATGGTAATACATTACATAGCAATGAGGGATTTTGGAAGATGCATCTGACAGTTTGAGGTAAAGGATCATCATTCCCTTGCAGCTTTCAAAAAGTGTCATAATCTGAATTTCAGTTGGCTTTTTTCTTCTTTTTTCCTTTTTTTTTCCCTCTTGTCAGGTGACATTTCTGCATAGCTTTGAGCATGTTCCAAAACAAAATGGAACAGGCTTTGTCCTCAAGTAGGCAACAGTTCAGGTTAAAACAGAGGGAGGAGGTCCGTTGTGAGGCAATTAATGAAGAATATGGTCAAATGGCTGCACAAGTTCTCTGTCCTTGCCTTTCTTTCACTTGAACGCACACATCATCCTTTTATAGACATGAGTGATGCATGAAAGGGTGGTATGGAACTTGCTAAAAGTAATCATTAGTCATAGAATATATTGTAAGATAGATTAGAAGGAGATTCCTGAGAATAGAGCACAAGAAGAAGAAAGTCAGCAAAGGAAAAATTAACAATATTGAAAAAACCAACTTGTTTTTCCAATGTGCGTGGAATTAAAGAGCCAGTAATGACATAACTTGGAAAGTAACAGTAACACTCTTGCTTTGAAAACTGAACAGTAACACCAGCAGGTGTATTTTCTGTTTTCAAATTTTCTTCAGGTATTTTGTCCAAGTATTAGCACATATGTTTTATCCATGTATGGAAAAAGAGGGGGATATGGAAATAGGTGAAGGCCAGCAAATATTTTCTTCCAGGACCAAAACAATGGTTCTTGGGACAGGTATTTATAAACTTTATGTTTACATAATAATAGAATTTTAAACAATTTTACTCACTGTCTCTGAGGGGTGTAAGACCTGTCCCCTCTCTAATTACTTCTGAGATTTTCTTATATTGTACCTTTGGATAGAAATTATTCCATGCTGCACACTAGAGTACTTTTTCTGGAATATTTGGGTACTTAGTTTTTGCCTTCAGCAATTTTGAATTCCATCAAACCTACAGAAGTTTCTATAGGGCAGGTGCAGACACAAGAATTGCACTTTAGTGGATCTTTGGCATATCATGTTTTCTTTGCCATTCCAGAAGCTTCTGTGATGATAATTCCAATTTAATTTTTACCTGCAAAACATGGCTTTCCAGTGTTCATACAGTAATGCATATGTTTCTTGCTCTGGATATTAAAGGACCCTTGGCTGCATGACAGGATTTGTCTGTCGGGTTTTTTTGGTTGGCTTGTTTTGTTTTTTGTTTAAAAATGGGTCAATGTTCATCAATGCCTGAATTCTATTAACTTTTAAAAGGACTTGTCTTCCTGAGGCCCTTAAACAGTTTTGAAAAATACAGCTCATACATCAAACATGGAAAGGCTACTGAAGGAGCCCATTCTTGACCTCAGGTAAAGTCCTTTTCTTAATTCAGATATCAAATTAAGGCTTACTCTACAGCATCTTAGCTCCAGGCAAGATTAGATATGAGAGTCTAAGAGTAGACATTTGCTGTTAGAGGAGGAACTAACATAAGCTGTGTTGTGTAACAAATCATTTCATACTATTAGATTTGTCATAAATGTGTGATGGATGGTAATTCCTTGATCTAATATCAAACCTTTGGGAACAATGTGTTTGAACAATGTCATTACATAATGTTTGAAGCTGTTAATATGATTACCTGGAATCATTGGACAAGGATGAGACTTGAGGAGACTACAGGATAATTCAGCTGTACTCGTTCTTCCACCCTGGGAGCCTGGGTGGTACAGCTGAAATCTCCTATTCTTTTTCCAGGATGGTTTTTTATTCTTGTTGCTGATGCTGTTAGGCTGTGGCAAATGCTGTTGCAGCTGGAGTTTTAAAAATCATACGAGGGAAAGAACCAAACTTGAAAGCAAAGCTTTGTCGAGCTGCAGAACATGATCCAGTGTGAGAGGGCTGGTGAGCTGTGATTAGGCAAATTAGCCCTCATTTCCCTCATTGATGTTTGCATTAGCAGTCAGTCACCTCTGTGGGCTGGGTTTTTTGTTTCATTTTTTAGCAATTTCTGGAGCCGTCATGGAGAGCATCCTTCATCTTGAGAGTCTGGACACAAAATAAAGGTGATCCATGCAGGCAGGAAAGGCAGAAAAAACGTCTACCAGATCCGTTTTCTGTTGCAATGTGGTTCTTTTGCTGCAAATGTTTGATTATTGCTCATCCTGCAAAAATCATCCTGCAAAAATGGTGACAAATAAAAGCAAGAGTAGATATTACTTTCAGTTCCACAGAAATTCTGTTTTCATGACATACTTTTGTCCTGATTCCTACAGTTATAATACAAATTGCCTGGTTCTTCCAGAGCAGTGTTGGTTTATATTTTAATCAAAGAAAAGAAAAATGCCTATGCTGCCTTCTTTTTCTATTCTTTTTTTCAAGATGGCCTAAAGTGATTAAATGTGACTTTTACTATTTCTGTCCATGTGACTATGCTGCATCTTAAAAATGCATGTGCTGATCTAGTCACATCTGTAAAATCCTCTGAGCTGTGCCTAAAGTACAAATGATGTCATACCCTTCCAGTAGTGAAGGGTGAATATCTTAGAAAGTTAATTAAACTATGTGTTTTGTAAAATGGAGCTTCTTTTTTTACCAGAGAATTTTCATTGAAAATTCCACAGCTATTGATAATGTGTGTTTATGACAATGGAATTGGAGTGTATTATAATTTGGGGGAACTAGGTGTGACTGACTGGAGTTTTCCATACACACTGTTTAGCAAGTCTTTTCGTCACAGTTGTGTTAAGTCTCCACCCTATATTGAAATCCCTGTTATTTGGAACTTTCATACACAGCACATATTGCTCAAATACTCCTCTGCAGACACTAGTGCTGTTCAGCCTCTGGTGAGGGCTAGAATACACATTGGCTTCCTGGAATATAAACCCTGAAAACAAAAGAGTTGAATAAGGGCTTCATGTATCATATACATCTCTGTATAGTCAAACATGTTGTTTCATGTTCTTCAGCATCAGTTTATTGCCCATATTTGAAAACTGCAGAACCAGTTTCACTGATGGTATTTCTGCTGAGAAAAGGAAGAATTGTGTCTCTTACAGGTAGGGTTCATGATGTGGATTGGGGAAGGCTTTACACCACTGCCTCAGTGGTCAGGTGCTTGAAATGCATCTGCTAGAAAAAATGCTGCTCTTTCTCTGATACCTTTGGGCTCTGTCATCTTTTGACCTTCTCTGGCTTTTTCAGAGCTCCTAAAGGGCCTTTTCAAAACCAGGAATTNTACCTTTGGGCTCTGTCATCTTTTGACCTTCTCTGGCTTTTTCATGTAGCTGTTACACCGATGGAGTATCTGTCTTGTAACCTGCTTTAACTAACTCTAGGCCTTGTGCTGACATGCAAACAGTTTCTCTATACCTAGGAATGATTTTTAGGTCGATCAAAATAATTTAGAATGAATTACAATGCATCCTAATTTATCAATGTCTGCATATAGTTAAAGTACTGGAAGAGATTTTTAAAGACAGGTGCAGTAATAAGAGAGTTGGTGTTCAACAGAATTCAAAATCTTGTAGTCTATGTCATTTCCATTACATTTCCTGTTTATTTAGACTGCATATTTGAATAATATTTTAGTTGCCATAAAGAAAGCAAAATAGGTTTTAGATGTTACAAAGTGTTTGAATATGGAGCATATGGTTTAGATGTTGATATTTTGGTCAGCACCAGGGACAGCGCAAATATGTCTTGTTCATGCTGCTTTTTGTTTACATTCTGGGCAACAAAGATGCCTTGGCTTGTCAATAAAGTATTGAGTACCAACGAAGCCTTCTATGAAGAGAGTAAAATGAATGGATCAAAAAACTTTTTCCACCTTGATGATAATCCCATCTTGTGTCCTTGCATATGGCTTTCTAGCCTAAGATCTTGAAGCAAAATTCCATTAAAGACAATCCAGTTTATTTATGGCACAATATGATACACAGGTTGAGAGAAATAGCATTGACATATATAGTTATTAGATTTAGATATTGCAGGCTAAGTCAACTTTAGGAGGTTTTCCTTCCTTCCTTGAATTTACTGCTCTTTATTCTTATCAAATCCAGTCAATTGTAACCTCAGGAAGAGACAGAAAGCAGACTGTGGCTCCATCTGAGCGTTATGAACTCCTAACATTAAACCCCGATGAACTCTAAAATACAACCACCATTAGCAGAAATGCTTCATCTCTCTGTGTTTTAAAGCCAGAGAGAATCTCTCAGGTTTGTCCTGTGGTTCATGTATATGTGCTGTAGGTTCTCTTGGTCTCTGAAACTTCTGCTCTTATTTAAAGATATTGTGGAAATATCTTTAATTGCCATTTACTATAGATAGAGTTCATAAAAAACACAAGATACAATTGTTTATTTTATTCTTTTACTTTACAAAGCTTTACAAAGTTTAAAAAATTGTTATTGTAAAGTCTTTCTGTGATTTCCTCTTGGAAATGGCCTCTGCAGGCACAGCAGTACTTGGATGCTTATTGACATGCTCTCTATCTCAGTCTTTATTCCCTACATCTAGTCACCTAAACTCCCCGGGTGATGTGGAGTTCTGTCCATGCTCTGACATCCTTTCCATGTGCTTTTACTCATCTTGTTGTTGTGCATGCACCTGGCAAAAGGACTTTGTACTGTAGTCCAGCCCTGTTACCAATGTATNGGAAAAAGGACTTTGTAATGTAGTCCAGCCCTGTTTCCAATGTACCAGGGTACCTACAAATTGCATCTAAGAAGGATTGATTTCCCTCTTTATGTCCATGTCTTTTGACTAAAGTGTTGCTTGATTTGTTGAGATCCATCTTCCTCTGCTACAGCACTGTCCCATGGATAATTCTCTATTTGCTCCTTTGTTTGATGCATCTGTTTCATGAGCTCTTTGGGGCTGGGATTGCACTGAGCATAGTGGGATGTGCAGTGGGGCTGCTGCAGTGAAAGGCCATTCCCTGGGAGAGGAAGCAGGGACAAGGGTCAGTCTGGGAACAGCACAGGGTGTTAAATCTTGACTTCTTTTCCACATGGCTTTGAAATAAGGATCTGTGCAGAATTCTAAAAGTGCAAAAATGAAACATTGCCACCTGTAACCTCAGTAAAAATTATTGGTTCTTGTCTTTAATGATGTATGACAGAATGTGTGCTAATTGAAGATTTCCATCATTACTGATTGGCTGATTTAGACCACTGGTTCCCTACTGGGTGCCATGTGTTTTGAAAATGGTTTCCACAAATTTGTATGATGGAGTTAAGCAGTATCTCTTTCTTTAAGTGACTGACTGCTCCTCAAATCCATGTGCTAAAATGATGTCAGTTCTTGGAAACCTGAGTTTTAATGAGCTGCAATAGATTAAGGTGTTGAGAAGTTTAAACTACTTTACTTTTATCAGCTTTAAAGTCAAGAAGTTCAAAATCTTAAGATCTTTGTTTCTAAGGATGTTGTTGGATAGTCTCAGTAAAAGCTCAAGTGGGGCAGTTTCACCTGTGCAGGAGTCTTCATTCTTTTTTTTCTTTTTATAAATAAATACATTTCCAGGCTGTGCTTTGTAGCTTACTGTAGAATTGTCTTACAGGAGATGACCTGGATATTAAAAGAAATGTAGCTTTTAAGAGCAATCTACAGATTGAAAATACAGGAAAACTGTGATTTGGGAACACTTTTCATTCCTTTTTCTTTTGGCAGCATAAGATTTAGCAGCATTAGCAAACCTGTGTATGAAGTCTGAATATTTCTGTTCCCTTCTGAGGGTAGAGAACACTTTTTCTTTCCACCCTCCCTATGTCATGGGGTTGATATGCTGTTTCTTCTCTACATAACACTCTCTTGATCAAAGATTAAAGAACAAAAAAAATAAAAAGACATTTATAGGCACTACATCTTTTTAAGCCCTGTGAGGAGTGAAACAGGCAGGTTTTCAAGGTGCATTCTGTATTCACCAGGCTGCAGAAAAATAGAACAATATGGGGCCAAAAAGGTAGTGATGAGGTGTGGGGGTTTAAATTGTAATTGAATTCAGATTGTAGTGATCAAGGAAGAGAGAAGAGAAAGGTACAAACACAGTAAAGCAGAGGTGGGACAGAAGTTCCTTTGCTTTATACTTCTTTCCAGATTACAATGATGGGAAGCTTGTACCAACTGCAGTAAAAGAACCTGAGCACCAGCTAATGACAGTCACATTTTATTTTTACAGGGACAAATATTTTATAGGGAGCCTGCTGCTGTGACTAAGGGCTTTGTGAGTCTCAGATGACTCCCTAAGTATTCCTAAGCAAGCCTTTTCAAGTTTCTCTTAACCTTGAGAATTTAAGCAATCCTAGAGAAAAGTTACTTTTGAGAACAAATAGAGAGGTTACTAGAAATTCACAAATGCTGAGAGAACAGGGACTATCCCAGAAAACTTAGGGCAAAAAAAAAAAAGCCTTTCCTATTTCATCTTCCATTTTCAGCAACAAACTTTCTTCTAAAGTGATGAGTGATTTGTTCATTATTTCTATTCCAAGGGCTTCAGATTACAATTTCTTTTACAGTTCTGTGTGTCAGACCCAGAAAACACTTGAGAAGTGCAGGCACCTTAAAATGACAGCCTATGTCTCAGATGTTAAGCACTGTTTTTTATTACTCATGGAAATTCTTTTGGAGAGGTACTAAGCTCAGTGAGATTTAATGTTTCATATGTATAAATCAACCTGGAAAAGTCCATAATTACAAAAGAGACATTTATTTATTTTTAAAAGCATATGTAATCACTCCTTGTTAACACAAGACAGAAAGGCCAGTGAACATTGAGAATTTACCACAGCCAGGGAGTTGTGGAGTCTGTTTTCTTTGCCTCAGGCTTCCCATGAGTAAGAGCCATGTCAGGCTTTTGAGGCTCCTGGGAACTTTTTTTTAAATATGATTGGCTTTGTAACTGCTGGCTTGCTAAAAAAACATTGTTTTTCAGAGATGTATTAGTATTGATCTTTTTTTGAGATCCCAGCAGATTTCTCTAGCTTTACAACCAGATTTGTGATTTGGGCAACTTGGAAAGTGAGAGGAATCTTGACATTTTCACTCAACAGCTTTGAAGTGACAGTGCTTTTCTCATTCCTGGAAAGGTACCTAGAAAGTATTGTTCGAAAGTCAGAAAAACATTTTGCAGATAATATTTTAGTTTAGAAAATGAGAACTTCTAGCAAGTCAGAATTACTAAGATTAATTACCAATTTTAAAAGAGTTAATGGCAGGCTTGAAAGATACTGAAGGCACATAAAATGCAGAGAAGACATAGCAAACCTTTGTAAAGCTTTGTAAAGTAAAAGAATAAAATAAAAATACAGGCTCAGGCATCTATATTTTTTATATATATGTTTTTTAGGACTCATGCCTCATTACGTGTCAAGGTTTATCTGATTTACTTTTGAGCTAGCAACAATGCATAACTAATTACAATTCACTGATATCCTCCCAAACTACTTTTGGTTTACTTATGTGATGGTATTTGTTTTGTATGCTTATTTTGCATTAGAATGGTGAATGTGTTAGAAATAAATGTTGTTCTTTCTGGAGAACTGAAAATTTGCTTCTGCCCTCGAGAGCAACTACAAACACTTGGCATTACATGGTGAAACAGGAAGGACTCGAGGTGCTGTTAAGACAGAGAAAGGAACAAACATGAAGTCCCGCCTCAGAGGTGACAGAAAGATGCTTCCTAATGCTGGAGAAGGGGCTGTGCAGAGTTGTCTGTGATTAGGAAAGCAAATGAATTGCTGGGCTGAAATCAAACCTGAAGAAAGTGGTTTATGAGGGCCATGGTGAGGTTACTCAGTCTAAGTAACAAAAGCAGTGTCTCCCCAGGAGCTTTTGCAAACTCATGGTTTTGTCTAAACCTATTCATGGGTTTACAAGAATCTTAACTGAGGCAAAATCTCATATTTCTGCAGTTAAGGGGAAAGATTTGCTCTCTGATGGTTGGATAATAGGACAGAAATCTTGTTGATTTGGAGAAGTATCTCTGCAGTAACAGAAAAATGTGAAGTGTCTTTGGAACAGCCCTGGATCATTATCCTGGTGAACAGAATAATTAACAGATAGAGTGAGAGCAAATGACACTAATAAAGCTGTGTTGCAGTCATAATGGGAATGCCTGACTTTGAGCACTGTGTATGCTGAAGTAGGTCAGGTTTGGAGTCTTGTACCTGGTTCCCCAAACACGTTATCAGCCTTGATTGCAAGGGGTGTATCAGGCCAGGTACAGCAGAGTGGGAGCACTTTCCATTTTCAGTAAATTAATCCTCTCACAGCATGAAATAAAAAGATCAGAACATGATGTTAAACCTCATTTTGTATTTTCAATTACTAGAAGATAATTATTTTCTTTTTAAGTCTCGGAAGATGACATGATCTGAATACTTGGATACCTGCTGCTTCTGCTTCCGTTCCTGGAAGCAGAGAGAGTTCAGCTGGAGGAATGCACAATATGATTAGGTTTATTTTGGAACCTGGCAAGGCCCTATATCTACCATCATCTGCAGAGAGGTGAAGCACTTTAATCTTAGGTTTGGTGGTTTAGGGCTTCATAAAGTGAGAGCTACATGGATTGAATTTTGAATGTGGATTTGGAACAGCAAAGGGGTGGTGAGGCGTTCTGGACAGTTCTTCAGTGCTAAATAAACCTGATAGAACAAGGCTTTCATCTTGCGAGCCCTCCTTTGATTTCTGCACAAGTGAACATGAGAGAGTAATTCACAAGAGTTCTCAAACAGAATGGCTGTGTTTTTAAAAGTTACCGTGGGATGGGATTTGTAGTATTTCAAGTTTCCTATTTCTTCAAACAGAAAATAACTGGTGATTTTCGTTGTATGTATGTAAGTGCTGTGTAAATGTGTATGTGTGCTGTGTGTATGATTCCCTTCTGTTGTACAGGCTTGTTTTTCTTCCTCGTGGGTTTTCACTGGATGAATTCCAGTGATTTCAAAGAGGAAATGTTAAGCAAAATGTGAAAGAGGCTAAATATGAACATAACAGAAAATTAAAAATACCAACATATTTGGCTCAGATAATAGGTTTTGGCATTGCGAGGATTCAAAATAAGCTGTGTGAAAGGCACCACTAGTAGCATAACTGGAAATAAGTAAAGCCTAACTGATGTCACACAAAAAATTCACTGTTTAAAAATATCAATGCAGTGTAATCCTTTTCTGTTCTATATGGCTACTCTGAAGATGTGGAATTTGTATGGTTATGCTTTCCTTCTCTGGATGCAGTGAATTGCACCTAATTTGGCACTAATGTCTGCTTCTCTAGCTTGTTCACTTGTTTGCATTCAATTGAAGATGGGAAGTGGAATGTTCTAGGTTACTTATAATGCTCTTAGCATTTCAAAAAGCATGGTCATGATGAGATTCACCTCCAGCAGAAAATGGAAATTGGTCAGGGAATGAAAAGATTCATAAGAAAACACATTAAAAGACCAGTATTAACAAACTTCCCATTGAATTTTGGCCATTGAGATTGCATTTACTGTGCAAGTACTTTCCTTATACAGTGAGACAGTCCATAGAAAAGACTATTCCAGGTCCTTCTCTCTTTGTAAAGACATTGGGCCCTTTGCCTGCCTTGGCCTGTGAGACTTATCTGTCAGAATTTGAGAACAGTGAGAGAGAATAACGAGGAGGAGATGATCCTCTACGTGGATCTAGTGATTAACAGAGGGATGTTATTTTGCAGAAAGCCATTACCTGGTGCCAAAGAAACTTCAGCAGCAAATTGCCCCCTCGCTCTCTTTTGATCATGATCCTGGTCAGAGCAGTAAAAATAGACACAAAGAGGTGACAACTTGTTCAGAAGCTGTGAGAAGGACCTGTATACTCAGAAGAAAAGGGAAACCTGAAGAGAGATCCTCTCCTTGTACAGTCTTGTAACTGTGCGTGCGGGTTATATCTACTGTGTATATGCAGGAGAGAGAAAAAGCCACTGAACTAATGAATTTTCTTCTCTCAGCTGTTACCTGTTCATGCTGAAGTGATTTGTGCAGTGAAATTTGGCTGAGGAAGAACATTGGCAGATTCCTGCTGCTGATGTCACTTAAAAAGTGCTGCCATTGTGGGGGTGATTAGAAAACCAGGAAAAAGCTACATGAGATTTATCAGGTGGATCTGTGCTAATTTAATTCTGGTTTTGGAAGAAATAGTTTACTAAATTGCTGAATGTGGATAGTACACTGTAGCAATAAAAGTCTTTTCCCACGAATTCATGAAGATTATTGTCCAAATCTGTTTCTAGCAATTTGCTCTGTAGATAATTGCTGCTGTATCTGTTAAGTTAGTTTAAATCTTTATCAAATGATCCATTTTTTAACTGTCCTATAGTGCATAGCATTTAAATTCTTCTTTATTCCATTAAGGTGCTTTAAGCTGCTATAGAGGTCTAATGCACATAATTGTACTCTGCTGAAGTACACTCAAATCTCTTTCACCCCATTGAAGTAGTTAAAATGTCCTTGTTCAAGAAGAGTATCAGCTATTCAGAGTAGGCTTGAAATAATATATAGAACTTTTTATCTATGTGAAGGGCTTAAAGATTTGATTTCTTCCTTCTCAAGGATGCTCACTCTGTTTGGGAGAGTACAGAAAGCTCTGAAGGTTAAATAACTGTGCTGTGTGTATATGTATATGCAATGTCCCTGAGCTGCCTTTCACAAGTCTGGCTTCTGCCTGTGTCCCCACCTGCAGGGGAAAAACAAGGTCCTAAGATATCCTATCTGCTTTGTATTCTTCACTTTTGGTAATTTTTTTGTTTTCTCCCTTGGTTATTCCGCTGTATTTTTGTGTGCTGTTTTCTATACTGGTTTCACTCCTAGACACTTGCCTGCATATGAACTTGCTGTTTTCTTAGGCTATGTCCTCTTTTTCAGACAATGTTATTGCAGTTTTTATTTTTCTTGCTTTTTTTTCCCACTTACCAGTAGTATTTTAGGATGTCTTTAGTTTGTAGGTATTCCAGCTGTACTTCAGGTTCCAGCTGCACTTTACGAGGGTGTTCCTGGTTCCTAGGCTGGCAGGCATTTTCTTTTGTTCTGTAACTATTTTTTATCCCTCTTCTAACCAGGCCACCTGACTGCTCACACCTCTTGTCTGTCTTAAGTTATTTTCTTTCTAGAATATTAAATGTATGCTGCATTAAATGCTGAGAGTGAAGTCTAATGTTCATATATCCAGCCTTACTAGAGGACTAAAATCAATATTGCTGTCTGTGCCCAGCATGGAACTGGGTGTGTGTTAATGTACCCTGTCTTCCAGACAAGCCTGGTGTTGCTGTGGTGTGACTGTCACTTGACAGGCACAATAAGTTGTGCCTTTAAGATGTGCTGCTGCTTTTTCAGCTTTGCTTCTGGTGTGTATTCCTTAAAACATGTGTTCTCTACAGAGATTTCTGTTTATGAAGTTATATAAATTGAGGTTTGGAAGTCAGGGGAGTGCTTCCGAAAACTAGGGTTTATTTTTCTTCTCAGATTTGGACTTCAATATGCTCAGGAGCCAAGACATGCTGCCTTCAATGTTACAAAATATTGCTGAATTCTGACCAATGACATCTTGGCTCTGAGCACAGGAAGGCATCCTGACTTCTGCTGAGCTTCTCTGACAGAATCACAGCTGCTGGCCTGGCAGTAGCTGTGATGTGTACAATCCAAGATTGTCCAGATTACTGTGTCTAAGCAGTCCTGCCACAGGTGACTGGCCATGATACGTGGCAGTTCTGGACTTGGTGGCTTTGTGCTGATAGTTCTGTGTAGATCAGTGCTGTAGTGTAGAGGCACTTGTCAGATGCATCTAAACATGAAATCTATATTCAAGACTCTAACTGAAATGATTCACATCTTTTATTAAATGATATTGAGGTAGATATGTTTTTGCCCATTTTACAATTAGAAAAAATCAAGATGCTTCCTCGAAGACTTTGAAGGTTTGATTCTGATGCCATCTCATTAGATCCTTTTCTGCTATGTTTAATTAACAAATATTGTAATAGCCATTACAAATGGTGTGTCAGAATGGTCTATTATTACTGCTGGATCTGTTCCAGTATTAAACTATAAGCACCCTATTCAGTGTCTCAATGATTTGCTCCTTGGTTGGGTTTGGGTGGTGGTTGTTTTTGAAGCATTCTGACTGCATTATTACCTTAATGAATGTGTTGCCCACTACATAATTCTTGTTTCCTAAAATCTGTGTTCCGAATGTAGCAGTAATAGACAGGAGGTATAGAAGTAGTAAGAAAATGACTTACCTGCAGGGCTATATACATGGTAAGACTAAGACAACCTAGCTAAAACTCCTTGTTTATACTCCCCAGTATGAAGCCATTACATGCTAAAGATACTCTCCATAACCTTATAATCTTTCCCCAAATGCCCCTAATTACTTTAGTATATTTATTTCACGGAACAGCTTTTCTTACTCTCTGAGCTTTAAAATAATAGGTTATAATCAACACCCTTAATATTTTCCATTAGCATCTTTAGCCCACTTCTCTTGGTGTTGTTAGTTCTGACCAATGTGACTAATTTCTTGTTTCTGTGCTATGAAGCTTTTATGTAATCAGTTACAAACTGTACAGAATTTTGATTGAAGTGCATTTCAAAGTCTTTTGGGTAGGAGATAGCCTTATTATTATGAAAACACTTTATATACTAATTTAGGCACCAACTGATCTCTTATTTATTCATGTAAGGTAGTATTCATGTAAGGTAGTAAGACTGAATTATGTTTCTATAAATTTTCTGTGCTTTCTTGGGAATGTATAAATTGTTTTGAGCTGTTTGTCATCATTGTTTTGCTCAGAAAAAAGTTTTATGGTAAATTTACTGCTTTGTATGGTGCTGTGTTTCTTTATTATGTAAAGTTAAGCTTGATTTAAAAGGAAATTATTTCTCTAGTAACATGATATTGCAGACTAAGTAACTTTTTGACATGGTGAAAGGCAGAGATGGTGCACTGCTTGAAGCAAGTGTGGAGTTCAGTTTGCTTCAGTTGTACACCTGCAGTTTGGCAATGAGAAGAGCAGCCTGGGAGCACTCAACAGAGTATAAATTGCTACGTTTGTCATCTGGGTCTCATTACCCAACTAGATAAAAAAAAATCCAGCTAGTCATCCACCTTCCCACCCTGACTGAAGTGTCCTCTCTTGGGTATAAGGACACTGTGAGATGGGAAGCAGCGCTGAAAGCCTTCCTATAGTGAAGCTAAATGACAGTTACTACTGTCCCATAAACCCTTTCATTGTGTTGTAGATATTGCCTGGATGATGAGGCACCATTCACAGAACCACAAGACTAATTAGGTTGGAAAAGATGTCTGAGAGTCCAACCTACCATCACCACTGCGTCAACCAGACTATGGCACCAAGTGCCATGTCTAGTCTTGCCTTGAACACCTCCAGAGATGGTGACTCCACCACCTCCCTGGGCAGCCTATTCCAATATCTAATCATGCTTTCTGGGAAGAAATTCCTCCTAATGTCCAACATAAATATCCCCTGGCACAGGTGAAGACTGTGTCCTCTCTTCAGCCTTGGTCAGCTCCAGGCATGTGGTGGTGTTCTCTTTATATTTGTTTTACTGTAATGGTTTGTTCTTTTACCCCCTGCTCTATATTTAGTTCATTCTGTTATATGTATATTCCCCTATTATGTAATCCCTCCAACTCCTCCCCTTCTTTTAACCCTTCCCTAAACCCCTCCTATCCCTACATCATATATGTACCCCAACTCTGCCCCTTGTTCTAGCACCTTGCCTGTTAATCACCCCTACTTGGTCCCTGACAGGCTTGAGTAGAAGGCGTCTGGCTTCTACTCCTGTCTGTCACCCCTTAACCCCACTTTTCCCTCAACCCAATTGGTCCTTACCCTCTCTCCACCCCTCAATCCTACCCACTATAAAACCCCATGCCCTGAGCCAGTCAGGGCTCACTCCCTGTTGGTTGCCATGGGGTTTGGACCCCCAATAAACTGTTCTTCTGTTTTGCCCCAATGACAGCGAGTCACTTTCTACCCTTTTCGCTCTGGCCGCTGCAGCGCCCATACCATCGAACCAAGGACTCCTGGGCAAGGTCAGGCTAACTAGCCCACATGTGCAGTCCCTGTCAGGGACGTGTGGGTAGGGAGTACTGCTTGCCTCGGGGCCTCAGTCACCTGAGGCTGGTGGCTGGTGGCTGGTGTCCCTTGGGAAGGACCCTTGTGCCACCAGGTGACCCACACCTGGCAGCGTAAGCTGGCCAGGGCTGAAGGTGATGGGATCACTGCCACCCAGGCAGGGGCCGCAGCACAGGCAGGCTGTTCCTGATTAGGAATGCCTCTGTGTCCAGGTGTATCTGTTCTTGGGCTGCATTGTCTTGTCACCACTGGCTGAGGAAGACTGTCACTCTTGACTGGATTTGGCTCAGCCCTGTGGTCCTGGAAGTGTAGCTGAGGAGTTGCTGTCCCCATGGTGGCTGCTCCTGTTGTGAGTCTACAAGCCCCACTCCTGTCACAGGTGAGTCAAGTTTGGGATGACTGTGCTGGCCAGGCCCCCTGCCTCCTTCCCAGCTGGGCTGCCCTCCTCCGGGGAATGATCCTTAACAGCTGAAAGGCTGGGGCAATGAAGCCACAGGTGCTTCTAGTCAGACAGGATTAGCTCCCAGTTCCCTCAGGCTCTGGAGGATTGGGCAGCATGGGGACCATTTCAGCCTCTCATCCTTCCTCAGAGCTGGGTGTCAGCATTTGTGAACCCTTTGGAAACCACCAGGCTGTGGAGGTACTTGCTGCTGGCTCAAATAATTAAGGTATTTGTATACAGAAAATCATATTTATACATGGAATATCACAGTGGGTTAATATTCCTGTGGTGTTCCACTTCAGTTGTTTTGCTAGGCAGGTTTGTCCTTGATGTTGCTTTTTTCGTGTCAGAAAAATTGTTATGGATGAATTTTGTATTATTAATCTCCACATTTGAATAATAATGTGAAATGGGAATGGTATGTGATAACTGTTGGATAACTGAGAAATAAAGTGCTGCTGAACACATGGCCACTGTGGGAGCACCAGCTTCCTCTGACAGCACAGCACCTGCATGGTGGCTGCAGGAGCTGTAGACAGTGTGTCTCATTGTAGGACTCTTGAGGGGTGATAGGGATTGTTCAGTTTGTTTCTTTTAGGAAAAAGTATGGAATACGTTAGCTCTGCATGGGGGAGAAAAGAACCTGACAGAGTAGAAAGTAAAGGTGCTTTGTGTTCTGGGATTGGACTGGATTCAAGAAACACTCAGCTCCTGCCCTTTAAATGCCTGTCTGATCTTGGGCAAAGGATTTAATCTTCATGCTTGAATTCTCCACTTGTAAACTTGTGATCATTGTATTTTCCTTCTCTTATCCTCTACTTGTTGTTGCTCTTTCATTAGAAACTGATCAGGGCCTGTTTGTTTTGAACACCTGGCACTGAATATGCAGAGAAACCTCTGCCTTTAGGTCTTGCTAATGTGTCTGGGAGAGCATCAAGCTGGTTACAGCAGCTGAAATGTTGTCCTGTGGTTAATGTGAGCTCCCTGCTGTTATGGACTAGCAACGTGCAGGACAGGGACATGCTGTGACATATCCAAAATGATGTGGATGACAACTGATTTCTTAGGCTGTCACTTCTTTCTTTGTTGGAGGCCTTGTCTCTTAAAGCAGTGGTGATGAGTTAAGCTTTTGCCCCAATATTGTTATATGCTGATATAACTGTATAAGAAAGAGCTTTCACTTTACATAGGCTGATGCATTAAAAATAAAGTATTCCCCTGGTTACCCATATTGGTATGAATTAACTCACCTTTATTCTATAATATTTAGTATGCTCCTTTACTGCTAATTTTGGAAGGGTGAGAGCTAGTTGTAAATAATGCAGAGCAGGTGCCCAGGGATCAGACCCTGGGATCTACAGGGCTTTTAAAGTTCAGCTCTGCTCAGTCAGCTGAAGTTCCCAGTGCTGAGTGAATTTGCATTCTTTCAGCTTTATTTGAATCTTGCAAGATGGCAGCATATTCAAAAGGCTGAAAATGCCCAGGAACGATGTGGTGCTTTTGTCACTCCATGTATATACAATATGTTGAAGTATGTTCAGTATCTACCAATGTGCCAGTAGATACTTGGTCCTGGTGCTTCTACCACAAATATTTGTGTGTTAAGTCACTGTTTTGATCTGGCTGCCAAATGTTGAAGAATTGCTTCCCAGTCATTGCTGTAAGTAGAGCTTATGGAAAGGAAGACTGAGGGTTGACATATTAGATTTTTTGTTGACTTATTTCAGGAGATGGGAGCCTGAGAACCACAGGTGTCTTTCTCTGAAGAACTCAAAGATTACATCTTAATGTGTGAAGGAAGCTCTCTTGAGAATTAATTATCCTGAGTTTCACAAAGGTCTGGGAGACTGCAGTGTTAATGAGTATGAAAACTAGGCAGATTTCCTGGAAAAACTCAGAAGCAGTAGCAGTTACCTTTGACAAGTTCACAAATAAACCATTCTTAAAGAGTAAGGCCAAATTGTCATATAAAATCTTTTCAAATTAGGGAAGCTACTGTCATTTACATGATTGAACCCCTAGGAAAATGTACCAGTATGACTGATCTGTGAAGGAAGATTATAACCTTCAAATTATGTCATCTTCTGAATTTGAGAAAAAGATATGTACAAGGTCTCTGATAAATTGCTACATTCACTTAACCTTGAGGCCTGCGTGATCTGCAGCGTCTCAAATAGTCAAGAAGAAGCCATAAGTCTTGGCAATGCATGGAGGAACCTTTGTATTTCATGAATTTGGAAATTTAAGAAGCAGGAGTGTATCTAAATTTATTCTTTTAGGTCACTAAAGGAGCATGCAGTATAAGAGAAATGGTGACCCTGGTTAATTGCATCATGATTTGATAACAGGATGTAATTAGCACATTTAAGTAAGGGTTGTGATAGTTGCAGCCATTATTTAGAGAGGACAGGCTGTGCCCCAGTGCTGTGATCTGTCTTCAAATGATTGTAAAACTTGCTCATATCACTGCATTTGCATTTTGTACTGTGAAAGAGAGCCAGACTTGTTCCCCATGTTAAAACTAATTTTGTGCCTTCTTATTAGACTGACCCTAGACAGTGATCATTCATTAATCTATTATTACATTAAAAAAGCTTGGTTTAACATTAACCAAAAAATGTGTGGTAATGGTATCTGTTAAACGAGGCTAAAGCAAAATTTTTAAACTCTGCGGTTGATTTTCCATTGCTATTGCTGCATATTCTACCTGGAAGCCAGTTACAAATGGAGCTCTTTGAGGTCTCAGAACTGTCAGGTTTAATCCCTTTGTCAGTGATCTAGAGAAGATTGAATTGGATGTGAGGAATCACTGAGAACATGGAGCTGGGCTCTGTTCTGTAGTGTTTGGTAGAACAATGAGAGACTGGCTGGAAATGGAAAAGAAGTGTTCTAACTGGGTATAAGGAAAAAATAAAAACTATCACTTTAAGAACTGGAACAAGAGAGGGTTTGGAACCTACATCGTTGGATGTTTCAGAGACTTACTTGGTCTGACCCCAATTTTGGATTTGGAGTTTCCCCTCTGACCTGAATGATTTCATTTTTGGAAGTCCTTGGAAAAAGCCGCAAATCCCTGTTGTGTTAATTTCTATGTGATATGTGGATGAAGGCAATGTAGTTTGGGCTCATCTCATCTCCCTACTCATGCTTTGTCTGCCAGATACCAATAAGTCCTAAATTTTGTACCATCTTTTGGAAGTTGGACACTTCTTAGCTGCAGTTATTTTTAATCAAAGTTTCTAAGCAAAATTGTAAACTTATCTGCAGACTCCCTCCTGATGACATAAGCTTCTTAACTGTAATCCAGATTTTAATAAAACTACAAAACTACAGCCAAATGTATCTCTTGAAGGAATTTTTAACCAGTGCTTCTGTACAGTTGATGCTTCCTAGGCATGATATTAATCCCAATTTACTGTAGTTAGTAAATTCACTGAATTCAGGGAATTACTTGCAACAGCAGAGTAAGAGTCTGATGGTAATTGTAGAATATTCATTGTTCACTTCCTCTGCCTCTGCACAGTTTAATTTTATTCTGTCTAAGAGGTATAGTTAAAAAAGCAAAGGTAGACCTCACTCAGTTTGGTCAATCTGCAACACATTTCCACTCAATATTTCCAACCCTGTGTTTAAAGTTAAATCTTCTTGCCAATATGCTAAATTGCTTTTAAATACTCAAAAACCCCCTTTTTTCACTAAAATGTCTTTTACAACATTTAATGGTTTGATGGGCGAGTAGTAAAATGGGCATTTAATTTGAGAGTTCTTTATTATTCTAATAAAGAGAAGGAGTTTTTAATAATAATCCTCCATCAGTGAAATCAGTGTAAGTTCTGTGAAAGTTAAATTGTAACAAGCGTGACACAAGGTTGTCAAGGTGTCTTAATGGATGGTCTGAACTGTTAGCAGAGACTAATAGAAAATAAAAGCAGCATTCCTGACACAGAAGACACTGTATATATCACAAAATCATACAGGAAGAGAAAAATGGATTGGCTATTGAAACCTATTAGCATAGTACTCGGTCAAATTGAAAAGATGCTTAGTGGATGTGTTTATTTAGTGAAGTCCTTCACCCAGAAATCCCACACAATAAACAACTTAAACCTGAATTTTAGGCATGTTTTTAAATTCAACAGATATTAATACCTTGTCAGGTGGAGAGCCCAATTGTCTACATTTTCTAGTCAAATATTAGAATTAATTCTGTGTACTAGATTCCATTTGATATCTTAGAGCACTAGTTGTATTTAATTTTCAAAATACTGTTCAGGAATCATTTGTCTGCATCCAGAGGACTTAGTTATTTAATGTGTTTGTGCAGTGGAAAGAAAACAAAGCTTTGGTGTGTAACCTCATTAAATTTACTGTGAAGTGGAGAAAAACACATGTGGCTACAGTCATAAAATTTTGTCGTTTTGAATTGTGAATTCAGCGAATGTAAGAGCTCATGTTAAATATGCAGTGAGCACATAGTATTTGAATTTTGTGTATTGATGTGAAAATGGTATTTTAAAGCATCTTTGGTCTATTTTTTTCCCCTCAGAGAAGGCAGCAGTGACTGCTCTTTGCTGCTATTGCTGATTATAAAAAAAAGACTAAATTGACAAGCTGCACTATCTTTTCATCTTTGAAGTGGTCCATTATGAGCAGTAGTCTGCAAACAACTGTGACCTTTAACTGTTCCTTGGTGTTGAAGGAAGTCTGTAAACACAGATTTTAGACTGTAGTCTGGAGTGAATAAGAACTGCATTTTTCTCTCGAAGTCAGTGGTGTTCACATGGGGCAAGGTCTATGCATTGTTATGCCTCTGCATAAATACTGGTCTCTGCCACTCCAATACTCAGAAAATCAGCTAAGAAATCCAGCTTGATTCCTAGGGTTTTTCCAATTCAAAATAAACCTCTCTGCAGATCTTGTCATGCGAAGTTCAAGCTTAACCTTGGCATACTGATTGCTGAAAGGCAGGTCGGGCAGGAACAAAATTTGAATTTGGGTGTTTCTCAGGTCTCTTTTCAACCTTTTGGCCAAGATCTAGAAGTTTGGTCAAGCCAGCCTCATGCAGAGCTCTCACCTGACCAAGCAGAATGCTGGCTCAGACTCTTGGAGATTTTCCCTTTCCAGTGTGACATCTTGAGGCCATAGCACAGACTCCAAGTGTCCAGAAGCAGAGAGGGCAGATTTCAAGTCACTGTACCTGAAGTCAGCAGCCAGTCTTAGAGCACAGCCTGTGATCACACACAGCAGTGGGGATCCATCATTTGAGATG
Organism: Calyptomena viridis; assembly: GCA_013390005.1. Classification (NCBI taxonomy): domain Eukaryota; kingdom Metazoa; phylum Chordata; class Aves; order Passeriformes; family Eurylaimidae; genus Calyptomena; species Calyptomena viridis. The sequence continues at coordinate 48,109 of WEIV01009461.1, forward strand.
TCTGAGCCTTGTGTGGTTTGGGATAGAAAGAAGTCCCTCTCCAGGCCCTAAGTTTGGCTTCATAACCAGGGAAGTAGTTGAGAAATCTACCCTTGAGTCAGTTTACAGCATTTAAGAGTCAAAAAGGAGCAAAAACTAATGTCAAAACAAATCTCAAAATTACGTGAAGAAAAATAAAGGGACACAAAGGTTTTTTGCTGGCACAGATGGATTTCTGATGCTTCATACATTTCAAGAGGGTATTTTGACACCAGGTCAAAGACAGCAGTTGAGTTTTAAATGCAGATTGAGTGCTTCAATAATAAGCATAGATCATTTGCTTGATAAGGAAACTTTAATACTTGAGATCCATTTAAAATAAAATTTGAAACAGCATATAGTGTTTCTAAGTACCACTAATATCTGTGTAACTTGGCAAGATTCAGCTTGTACATACAGAGCATAAATTTGACAGGACAGGTGTGCCTATTTCAATATGGAAGACACTGTTTTCCTGCTTTTCAGTTATGTTTTACTATTAGCATAGTTTTTTTTGATCAACACTCTTAGTTTCATGCTCTTGTATTAAGACCTGCTTAACATTTTGTTCTTGGGAATCAGACCTCTCTAGAGTATTTTCCTTTGGGATAAGTCTTGTTGTTTTAAGTAAATGAGATTCTGTGTGTGTCAAGAAGATTGTACAGAGTGATTTCTCAGTAGAAACTGATTAAAAGGGACGGAATTATTACAATTGCAGATTCTTTATATTTTTCTTTATTTCCAGAGACAGTATGATTTACTGAGTAGGGCACTGAGCTGATAAAGACCTGGATTCTCTCTGGTCTTCTGCTGATGCTCTGCTCTGTCCTTGAACAAGTTGCTCTCTCACACTTGTTTTGTTATGTCTAGTTAGATTATGAACTCACCAGACCATGGGCTGTCTCTTGCCACGTGTCTGTACTGTAGCTAGAACAGTGATGACACTGTGTTCTGTCAGGGTTTCTGAGCACAACAAGAATCTTCATAAGGTTTATGCTTTTTCAGCTTGTGTATTGAAGCTGCTGTGTTGCAACTTGATGCTGAGTGAAGGTGGAGGAACACTAGGTGTCTAGGATTGCTGGAAGGACAGCATTTTAGTGTGCCATATACCCCGAAACCTAAACAGGCTGAAGGGTTGGTTTCACTGAAAGAAACCAGACCATTGTTATTTTATTAACAGTATTTGATCTTTTACTATCTGAATTGTTAAGTGAGAGATAAATAAAAGTTATCTGAGCAGACTACAGACCAAGCATCTAAGACATCTGAAAGCCTTTATTATATTTCTATTTGAAAACCATGGAATCACAGAATGGGTTGGGTTGGAAGGGACCTTAAAGCTTATCTCTTTCCACATGGCGGGGATACCTTCCACTATTCCAGGTTGTTCCAAACCCCATCCCATCTGGCCTTGANAATTAAGACACAACTGAAGATCATAAATGTAATTATTTTAAAAATTATAGCTCTTTTTAAGTCTTAAGACTTTGAAACAAGAGAATAATGTAGATTTTCTCTATTGCTCTGAGCAAGAAAATTCATGTAGGGCTATGGTTAATGATACTGAGTATGGTGGAACCTGATGGGAAGGAATTCCTTTGTTGCTCTCTGTTGCTTTTCATCCTTTTACAACAATGATTTTTCTCTCTTGCATCATGCCCCTCCCTTTTCTTTCATATACTGAAGAAATGTAATCTTTTGAGCCTTGCTCAAAGAAAGTAGAATTAATAGCTGTATTTAATATCAAATACAATCACAAAACCAGCAGCCTCCTGTATGTTAAACCTGCAGACATTTGTGTCTACATCTCTGTGCATATCTGTTAGATTTGAAGGATTATATATGGGGCAGCTTTGGGACAATAAATGAAATATAACTGCAATTGTCTGTGATCGGTTGGAACAATGTAGGTCAAGTAGAAACTACATTTTTGGGCTTTCTCCTCCTGTTTTCTGCCTTGGTCTAATAGAAAATTGCTTGAAAGGAAAAAAATCCAAACAGCACAAAACCAAACCTCTGAAAAAATATAACATTGACTTAGTTTGCAGAGAAATGAAGCTTTTTCTCTAATTTTCCTGACAGTCTGAGTTTATATTGTTGAAGTTACTTGTTCTTGTAGTTTCATTGTTTCATCAATCCCTGTGTTTGCTAATTTGGAACCCATTTATACCATAATAATTGTTGTATTTAAAATGAGAATTCAGTTACTATCTGGAGCTATGGCTTTTTCCACAGTTACCTTCATGTCTGGTTTGGAACTTGAGTATGTTCTTTTGTTTCCTAAGTCATAACCATTGACATCAGTGGCATGAAATTATGTCAGAACATTCTGTAAATACAGCAGCAGCAGCTAAGGATCGTGGTTCAATTTTATTCTTATTTATGTCATTGTCAGTCTTCATTAACTCTAGTACCTTCCTGAATGCTGACATAGGTAAATCTGAACATGAATTACGCCCTTAATTCTGCATACAGCAGTATACTTAGATAAAAGAGTGTGAGAGATGTCACACACGTTTGTTGTAATCATCCCTACTGGTACAAACTGGAGATGAGATGTCACTCCATGACAGCAATGGTTTACTCATGCTGTATTTATATAGACAAATAGGCAGCCCACAGAAGGAGGAAGAATCCTTTTCTTTCAGATCTTGCCCAGTATTGCAGTTAACAAAGAAAATACGTGTGCAAAAAGCTTACATTAAAAGTGATCCCTCCCACAGACTCAGTGTAAAAGATCTGATAGCCCAAATATTACTTAGCATTTTAATATTGAAATGAACATGATCTAATATCCTCAGTTGCCTTGGTTTCAGCTTTCGATGGATCCAATTTCTCTCCAAAATGACATCCTGATAGGACATGAATATATTTCATATGTCTTTTTTTCAGGATCAAAGAGCTATCTATTCCAGTGTTCACCTACTCTTAATTTCATCTGTGGTTTACAGCCATCTTTGAGTCAAGTACTGCATCTTTAAATGCAGGTGTAGTGCCTCAGGCATCTGGGATCTGATATGGGTCAGTGCCTTGTAGGTGCTGCTGCAAAAGAAGTACTCAAGAACAAGGAGAGGAAAATGTAGGTGCACATAATATTTGACATCTGTTGGTTTGAGTTTTGTGAAGCTGCAAATTGTTGAGATTTATTACACAGCAAACAAGCCGAGTTGTTTAAACACCCCACAGTCTGCTACACAACAGCTGAAGGAAGGTTGCTCTTGTTGAAATGCTGCAAATTTGTAAATAGAAAAATGCGTGTTTTCTTTTCATTTTGGCAGCTCTACATTTGCCCTACACTTGCAATAATGTGTTTATTTCTCAAGGGACATTCTGAGCACCTCTGAGGCCACTGAGGGGCGTAGACTCCCAGCTGATGAGGAATCCTCCTGCACAGTAGGATGCATGTTCATGCTTTTAGGGAAAATGGTTCATGGCTGTGCAGCGAAACACCAGCAGAGATGTAGAGGAAGCTGGTCA